>OY987313.1:35411028-36011028 GCA_963920655.1 Geranium rotundifolium | reverse complement strand
TCAACTTGATCGAAAGATTTTAGGTGTGATCAAGGCATATAGTATGGCTCAAACTTCCTAATCGACTTCTGCGAAAATAACGAGATTATCCACGAGTTATATGTGTTATACACACCTCAACAGAATGGAGTTGCATAACACAAGAACAGAACTTTGAAGAACATGATGAATACAATGCTTCTTAGTTCTGGACTTCCTAATGAGATGTAGAGGGGAGCAGTTCTCTCGGCTTGTCATATTCTAAACATAAATCCTCACCAGAATCTTGACAAGACCCCCTACGAGATCTGGAAGGGTTATGCTTCTAACTTGAGTTTTCTAAGAGTGTGAGAGTGTCTGGCTAAGATGGGCCTACATGACCCCAATTTTACTAATGTTTGACCTAAAACCTATGACTATGTGTTCATAAGTTATGCTCATAATAATGTTGATTATAGATTCATGTCCATTCATGATAGATCTATATTTGAGGCTAAAGGCACCGCATTTTTTAGCATATTTTCTCACTAAAAAGTTAATGAAGCTCTTGTTTTCCCTTCGATGACGGACGATGCCCTATCTCTTGGTGAAACCTCTACTTCTGAACCTCCTGATGAGGAACCGAGAAGAAGTAATAGACCAATGATTGAGAAATCCTTTAGACACAACCTTGTCACATCTTTTTTTCAGAAGCTTTTTGTCTGGACTTGGTGAGTGCTGAGATGTTCTCGGCATTCCCGATAGAAGATAATCCAAAAACTTACTATAAGGCAATGAGGTCTATTCGTGCTATTTTCTGAAAAGAGACTATCAAGAGTGAACTTGATTCTATTGTGTCTAATCAAACTTTGGGACTATCTATTTACCTAAGGGCTGGAAGCCCATTAGAAGTAAATGGATATTCAAGAGGAAACTTAGACTTGATGGTACGATAAAGAGGTTCAAGGCGAGACTCGTGGTACTGGGTTTCACACAAAATAAGGACGTGGATTACTTCGAAATTTATTCTCCTATTACTAATATTGCTACGATTAGATCACTAATCTAGTTAGTTGTCATTCATGACTTGGTTATACATCATATAGATGTCAAAATTGCATTTTGAATGGAGATCTCGAGGAGGAGGTCTATATGTCCTAATTATATACCTAGTAAAGTAGGAAGTTAGTACAAACTAAGCATATATAATTTATGAGTGTCTTCGTTAACCTTCTAACGACATATGAATCCGATAGAAAGATCCCCAAATAAGGGTGGGCATGGTTTAGAAACTGACTGAACCATCTAGAACCAAACCAAACCAAACCAGGTGGAATAGTTCTTGAATTTTAGGAACTGAGCCTGAAATGTTTGTAAGAGAACAGTCTGGTTTCGAACCATTTGGTTTTGATTCAATTATTTGGCTCCGACCGATTAGAAACGGTTGACTTCGAGACTTCAATTTGAACTCAGTTTATGGACCGAATCAGACCACTTTAGGCTAAAACTTAAAATTTGAAATTGTAGAATATAACAACAAAAATTGAACGTTAAATTTTAATATTACAACCCAAATCGATACGTAAAGTTTGCAATTTAAATATTTCAATTTGTTCGATTCCCATTCAGTTCTATTAGTATAATTGTTGGTTCTCGCTTTTAAGAATTTTAAGTGAATTGCAATTGATTGATTTCCTCTAAATTGAAACAAAAACCGAACCATTATCTTTCCACTACAGTTTGATTAGATTCTCGGTTCGAAACCGGTTCTGCTTGGTGAGAAGTATTGCTAGCATCCTAAACACATTATTTTCCCAGAGACAACACTGAGGGATAATTCTAGATGACTACACCTGGGTATGTCACATTATCACATGACTACACTTAGAATTTTTCGTGTCAGGCTGAATATCCAAGAATTTCATTTATCTCACTTTACTCATTCCGTCCAACTCCGTTAATTTTTAACATTTTTTACATGTGAAATGACTAAAATAACCTTATGGGTATTTTGAATTATTATAATTAGACTAAAAAGACGAAAAAGCCCTTACCTATTCATCTAATTTTCTAACTAATGCCATGATAGCATTTGTGCCCTAGTCCAATTGGTATTATCTTGTAAACGTCTATGTACAAATATCATCGTTTGTAATGTATAAATATAAACGGCTTTATATTACTTATGTGTTGAAGTAATATGTTAAGCATGATCTGATTTATGACCACTAAAGTAGTAGAACCATAAATCTGTACAGATCACACTTAACGAGTCCCTGGTCAACCTATGCTTCCTTGAAAGCGACCAGTATGAGGATGGTTCTTAATGACGTAGTTCTACTTGTCATAAGGATGTGGGATCCTGGAACCATATCATAGATATCATGAGGTGATTGATATCGGACGACCCGCATTGAATAGTGTTTTCATAGATTAAGCCATAAACATATTCAGATGCGATAGCTTGTCACGACGTCCTTAGACCAAGGAGTCTTTGTGATCACTGTGCAATGAACGTACGGCTTTAACTTGCGCCAAACGCTTTCTGTAAAAGGATTGCTATGAAGGGCATGATTGGGTGGCGGAACGGGTTGCATATGTGACACGAAAGACGGCTAAGGGATTTATCCCTCATACTATGGTATGGGAAAGATATCCGTTAGAAGGCCTCTTGATGGAGACTGACTGAGAGGAAAAGCATGGCCATGCAAATGATACGGGTTATCAGTCCTCAGTCATCTCGCATATCAAGTAACAATGATTGATTGAACAAGGGAGACGACTCTATGCCTTGAGATCAATCGGGATATCTAGAGATAAAAGGATGGTGACTTGTACGCACAAAGGTTAAGTCGAATCATCGATCATCGTGCACCTTGGGTAATCATAATGTTTTACTAGAGACCACTTATGATGGATCGAGCAAGAGCGAGTCTTGCGTCGATCTGCCAACGGTGGCATGAGCCTAGAGGGTCACACACATACAAGACGGATAACTTGAGACAAGGAAACATGGATGTTTCTTAAGGAGAAGTATATGGACAAAACTGGAGGTTTTATGCCATAGGTTCGGTTTGAGAGAATAATTAGCGAATCAAGAAAAATTGAGTTTTTCGTCAATTTCGCGTCGGACTTTGTTTGATAAGTAACGACAAAAAGGTCGGGAAACTTTTGGACGCGGCATGAGACAACACGGGAGGGCCCATTGGGCTCGGCCCATGAAGCCTCATGGCCGGCCCAATAAGGGCCCAATAAGGCCATATGGCCGGCCCACTTGGTGGGGCCATTGTGGGGGCCACACAACACCATGCTTAGTTGGTGGTTGTGGATTAAGAGGTGAGTGATTTAAGGGGTATGGGTTAAAGCACCTTTAAGCCCATACCAATCACTTTAAACCCATACTTGTGAGTTGGATGATGGATTAAATGCAAGACTTTGATTCATTAATCATTTAATCACAAAACACACACAAAACCTCTCTCTCTCTCTTGTGTGGCCGGCCACCCCTTGTTCTTCTCCTCCATCTTGCTCTCTTGTTCTTCATTTAATTGTTCTAGTAGGCAATTAAGTGAAGGATCTTGAAGATCATCCTCTTGGTGTGGACTTGCTTTAGAGAAGAAGATCCGAACGTTCTTCTTTATCGATTCAAACAAGACTTAAAGGTAAACATCTTGTGGAATAGATTTTGCTTTGGGATTTAATGGTTTAAATGTTCTTGGACAAGGTTTGGAGTAGATTATCTTTTTATTGCTTCCGCTATCACGATGACGATCTAGAACGCTCCAAAACCCTACAGTGGTATCAGAGGGTTGGTTACCCTCTTAATCTTTGTCTTGTTGAATTTATTTCGGTTTTGTGATTATATGCATGCCAAATGTTGATAACATGGTTTTAATGCTTTTTGGGAAATTTGCATGAAATATGTTGTTTTTGAAAAATATATTAAATTTGAAATTTTTCGGAAATTATTGGATTTGTCGGGTCCGAGAAGAGACTCTCGGGGAGCCGGATCGGAGGTACCGGACGGAGGTCACCGGAGGCCGGTTAGGCCGGCGGTGACCGGGCCCGTCCCCACTCTTGGCCGAGGCCGAGAGTGGCGGCAAGCCGGGTTTGGGCCTTCCAAGGCCCAAACCGAGCCGTGCATAATTGGGCTCGGCCCATTGGCTTGGCCCGACTTGGTTTGTGTGTGGTGTTTGATCCATGTCACGAACTCGCGATCCAATATTTTGAAAACTTTCAAAATTTGATCGGTTTCGATAAACCGTTTTTCGAAAAGGTCTAGTTTCGATAAACCCGACCAAGCAACTTGGCAAAATTAAAACCGGAATTATTGCATATTATTTGATAACATGTTTGTGTGATAACATGTTGGATGATGTGATGAAATGTATGATGCATTAGTAGCCCATTAGATTTATCGCTTTCACGGTTTGCATACCGTTAGTGTTAGCGTGTAATTATTCTTTTATTCGAGCCCATAAAGTGTAATTATTTTTTATCCGGTCTACGAACCGAGTATTAATTGTAATTATTACTCAAAGACAAGAAGGATAGAAAATCGAGCATGATGACGGTCTTGGAGGAAGTCCAAGAGCAAGTGGGAGCCCGAATGAGAAAGACGAGAAGATATGAAGACTCGTAGAATCCTAAGATTAGGATGGGCTATAAAATGCATATTTAACGCTTTATAGATGCTAACTTGAATTATTTAATTAATTGCATGCTTGCATGATTAGTTTATAAGTTTATAAGCGATCACCTCACATGCAAAGATTAAAATCAACTTTAATTGTTTGCATGTTTAAAGCGTTGTGAACTATCATCACGCGGGTTGTGATGGATGAGTTCAAATTTGAAACGTGTTTGCACGGGTTGCAAATGACGGATTCAAATGAAGATAGTATGTGATACAATTAGAAACGTCACAACACGGGTTGTTGATGATGGGTTCGTAATTGTGCCAAATACTTTCGAATTATTAAACACAACCAAATTACAAGTTAATTTGAGTCAAGTGAGATGCCACCCAAATTCACACCCATGTAGAAACATTTTATCGGTGTCATGCGCCTTAGCGGAGCATCGATCGAATGGGTTCTAGATGGGAATGGTAAACTTTGTGGGATGTCGTGCGCCTTAGCGGAGCATCTGCACAAAGTTAACTCGTTAGTGAAAGTTGGTTGACTCAACCACGATTCTTGGCCTGAGGTCGAGCTGGGGCATCGGAAGGGTAAGCCGTGTGTTTTACACATACCCTGACTAAGAGTTACACGGGTTGTAATTGGACAGGATGTCCTACCTAAATAAGTCAATTGGAGCGGTGCACCTTAGCGCACTTCAAATGACGAATAAGGGATCTTGGTTTAAAGATTCTAAATTTTAGAATCTAATGGTTGGTGTTTAATTCGGATCTTCGTAAATTTATTCAAACATTCTGATTAAATTTACTTTCTTCGTGTAGAAATGGCTAGTAATTCAACGAACTCGTCTAATTTGTCATTGAGGACTATACTCGAGAAGTGTAAACTCAACGGGACAAATTATCTAGACTGGGACAGAAATTTACGACTTGTGTTAAAAATGGAACGCAGGGAGTACGTCCTTGATAAGGCTATCCCTGAGGAGCCAGCTGCCAACGCAACGAGGGTCGTTAAGGATGCGTACCAGAAACACCTTAGCGACTCTATCGACGTTGCGTGTGTCATGCTGGGCTGCATGGAGGCGGACCTCCAAAAGCAGTTTATGGAGCTATCCCATGATCCGTTTGCAATGTTTGCACAGATCAAGGATATGTTCAAGGAGAAAGTACGTATTGAAAAATACACTGTTCTCCGAGAACTCATAGCCTGCAAGATGTCAGCAGGCAGCTCCGTAGGTCCTCACGTCCTACAGATGAAGGGGCATTTTGACCATATGACTAGTATCGGTATGTCTATGGAAAAGGAAATGGCTGCGGATTTTGTTCTGCAATCCCTTCCTCATGCATATGGTGGGTTCGTCATGAACTATCACATGCATGATATGGACAAGACCGTTTCGGAGTTGCACAGCATGCTAGTAACTGCCGAGAAGAGCATAAGGGGCAGTTCGTCCAAAAATGTCTTCATGGTCAAGAAGGGACCCAGCTTCAAAGCTGTTGGTGGCAAGGGTAAAGGCCCAAGACACCTCGCAGGGAGGAACAGACGACCATTTATTCCTAGACCTCACATGCCCGTACAAGGCAAAGGGAAGGCAAAGGAGTCGGTCTATTTCTACTGTCAAAAGCCTGGTCATTGGAAGAAAGACTGTCAGCAGCTGAAGGAGGATCAGAAGAAGGGCGGTGGGGCCGCCACTTCATCAGGTATCCCATTAGAGCTATATCTTTCTACAATAAATACCTGGGTACTAGATACTGGAGCTGAGTCTCATATCTGTGCCAATGTGCAGGTGTTACACAGTAGAAGAGATATGGGGGAAAGCGAGGTGGACCTAAGAGTTGGGAACAATACCAGAGTTGCCGCAACTGCCGTGGGTTCTGTGAACCTTGCTTTGCCCAGTGGGCTTGTAATTGAACTTAATGATGTTTTTTGCGTACCTGCTTTCAGCAGGAATATTATCTCAATTTCTCTTCTTGAGAAAGAAGGTTATTATTTCAATATTAAGAACGGGTTTTTTGATATTATGCGCAACAACATATATTATGGCAATGCTCGCACTGTTGGAGGATTATACATATTGAATATGCAAAACTCGAAATCCAACATGCTCTATAATGTAAATGCTAAGAGGTTTAAAACTAATGATTTAGACCAAACTCTTATCTGGCATTGTCGTCTAGGTCACATAAATGAGAAACGCATCTCAGCGCTTCATAAGCGCGGACTTCTAAGTCAATTCGAATTCCAAGCGATTGAAAGATGCGAAGCTTGTTTGATGGGCAAGATGACTAAAGCGCCCTTCACTGGTTTAGGTGAGAGGGCAGGTGACTTATTGGGTCTAATACATTCAGACGTATGTGGACCAATGAGTACGCATGCCAGAGGTGGTTTAGGCTACTTTATCACATTTACTGACGATTTCAGTAGATATGGTTATGTCTATCTCATGAGACATAAGTCCGAAGCTTTTGATAAATTCAAAGAGTTTAGGACTGAAGTAGAAAACCAACTCGGAAAGAGTATCAAGGCACTCCGTTCTGATCGGGGTGGAGAATACTTATCCGAAGAGTTTCTTAGTTATCTTACTGAAGGTGGAATACTATCTCAGTGGACTCCGCCAGGAACACCGCAACTTAATGGTGTGTCCGAACGGAGGAATCGAACATTGTTAGATATGGTTCAATCAATGTTAAGTCTCACTGATCTCCCGATCTCCTTCTGGGGTTATGCTCTGCAAACGGCCGGTTTCATAATAAATAGGGCTCCGTCGAAAGCAGTGGAAGGGACATCATTTGAAAAATGGTACGGGAAGGAACCCGTTTTATCCTTCCTTAAAATCTGGGGTTGCGAGGCTTATGTTAAAAGGTTGCTTGCAACCAAGCTCGAACCAAGATCAGATAAATGCACTTTCGTCGGATATCCAAAAGAAACAAAAGGATACTACTTCTACAAACCGAGCGAAAATAAAGTTTTTGTCGCTCGAGGTGGGACGTTCTTGGAAAAAGAGTTCATTTCCAAGACAGTCAGTGGGAGGGCTATTCATCTTGATGAAGTTCTAGATGAGATGGTCACTCGGGAACCACGAGAAGACCCACTAGAAGAGGTAGAGCCAGAAGTGGTCATTGAGCAAGAACCAATAGCTACAGTTAATGAGGACGGTCCGAGGCGCTCTGAAAGGATAAGTCATGCACCTGTTAGATACGGTTTCTTAGTAACTGAGGGTGATGGTTTAGTACTAGTGGACAATGATCCAGCTACCTTTCGAGAGGCTTTGCACGGAACCGACTCTGAGAAATGGCTGGAAGCCATGAGGGAAGAAATGCAATCCATGTCAGATAATCAAGTGTGGGACTTGGTAGATCATACCCCTGATGTTAAGGTCATAGGGTGTAAATGGATCTTTAAAATAAAGATTGACATGGATGGCAAACCTCAGACCTATAAAGCGAGACTGGTAGCAAAAGGCTATAGACAAATCCACGGAATTGACTATGAAGAGACCTTTTCTCCAGTAGCTATAGTCAAATCTATCCGCATTCTTCTTGCCATAGCAGCATATCACAACTATGAGATATGGCAAATGGATGTCAAAACCGCCTTCCTCAACGGGAGGTTAGCTGAGGACGTTTATATGTCTCAGCCTGAGGGTTTTGAGGATCCAAAGAATAAGGGAAAGATTTGCAAGTTGCTCAAATCAATCTATGGTTTGAAGCAAGCATCTCGGAGTTGGAATCAGCGTTTTGATGAAGTAGTAAAACGGTTTGGCTTCGTCAAGAACGATGATGAACCTTGCGTATATAAAAAGGCAAGTGGGAGCAATATAATCTTCTTAGTGCTTTATGTTGATGACATACTGCTCATTGGAAACGACGTCCCTACCTTGCTCTTAACGAAGACTTGGTTAGGTGAGTGTTTCGCAATGAAGGACTTAGGCGAGGCCTCTTACATCTTGGGAATCAAGATATATAGAGACCGTGCCAAGCGGGTCTTGGGCTTAAGTCAAAGCACTTATATAGACAAGGTGTTGAGACGATTCTCAATGCAAGATTCAAAGAAAGGATTGCTGCCCATGCGTCATGGCGTAAAGCTTAGCAAGAAGCAGAGTGCTGAGACACCTGCAGAGCTAGCAAGAATGAATGAGATCCCATATGCTTCGGCTATAGGGTCCATAATGTATGCCATGATATGCACGAGACCGGATGTCTCGTTTGCCCTAAGCTGTACCAGTAGACATCAATCCAAACCCGGTGAGGCACACTGGATCGCTGTCAAGGCGATTCTCAAATATTTGAGAAAAACCAAGGACGCCTTTCTTGTATACGGGGGCAGAAATGATGATCTCGTCGTCAAAGGATATGTCGATGCTAGTTTCCAGACAGACCCCGATGACTTTAAGAGTCAGTTGGGATATGTGTTTATGTTGAACGGTGGAGCATTCAGCTGGAAAAGCAAGAAGCAAGATACCATTGCCGACTCTACAACGGAAGCTGAGTACATTGCCGCATGTGAGGCGGCGAAAGAGGCTGTATGGATCAGGAGTTTCATGGCTGGGTTAGGTGTAATTAAAAACCCGTCTAACCCAGTAGACTTATATTGTGACAACACCGGGGCTATTGCGCAAGCTAAGGAACCCAGGGCACATAACAGATCCAAACATGTACTCAGAAAGTATCACATCATCCGCGACATAGTTGCTAGAGGTGACGTGAAGATCCAATACGTTGCAACTGATGATAACACAGCCGACCCATTGACCAAGGCTCTTCCTCAAGATAAACATGAAAAACATGTTAGGTCAATGGGTATAGACTGGGACTTAGATTGGAACTAAGAGCAAGTGAGAGATTGATAGCATTTGTGCCCTAGTCCAATTGGTATTAGCTTGTAAACGTCTATGTACAAATATCATCGTTTGTAATGTATAAATATAAACGGCTTTATATTACTTATGTGTTGAAGTAATATGTTAAGCATGATCTGATTTATGACCACTAAAGTAGTAGAACCATAAATCTGTACGGATCACACTTAACGAGTCCCTGGTCAACCTATGCTTCCTTGAAAGCGACCAGTATGAGGATGGTTCTTAATGACGTAGTTCTACTTGTCATAAGGATGTGGGATCCTGGAACCATATCATAGATATCATGAGGTGATTGATATCGGACGACCCGCATTGAATAGTGTTTTCATAGATTAAGCCATAAACATATTCAGATGCGATAGCTTGTCACGACGTCCTTAGACCAAGGAGTCTTTGTGATCACTGTGCAATGAACGTACGGCTTTAACTTGCGCCAAACGCTTTCTGTAAAAGGATTGCTATGAAGGGCATGATTGGGTGGCGGAACGGGTTGCATATGTGACACGAAAGACGGCTAAGGGATTTATCCCTCATACTATGGTATGGGAAAGATATCCGTTAGAAGGCCTCTTGATGGAGACTGACTGAGAGGAAAAGCATGGCCATGCAAATGATACGGGTTATCAGTCCTCAGTCATCTCGCATATCAAGTAACAATGATTGATTGAACAAGGGAGACGACTCTATGCCTTGAGATCAATCGGGATATCTAGAGATAAAAGGATGGTGACTTGTACGCACAAAGGTTAAGTCGAATCATCGATCATCGTGCACCTTGGGTAATCATAATGTTTTACTAGAGACCACTTATGATGGATCGGGCAAGAGCGAGTCTTGCGTCGATCTGCCAACGGTGGCATGAGCCTAGAGGGTCACACACATACAAGACGGATAACTTGAGACAAGGAAACATGGATGTTTCTTAAGGAGAAGTATATGGACAAAACTGGAGGTTTTGTGCCATAGGTTCGGTTTGAGAGAATAATTAGCGAATCAAGAAAAATTGAGTTTTTCGTCGATATCGCGTCGGACTTTGTTTGATAAGTAACGACAAAAAGGTCGGGAAACTTTTGGACGCGGCATGAGACAACACGGGAGGGCCCATTGGGCTCGGCCCATGAAGCCTCATGGCCGGCCCAATAAGGGCCCAATAAGGCCATATGGCCGGCCCACTTGGTGGGGCTATTGTGGGGGCCACACAACACCATGCTTAGTTGGTGGTTGTGGATTAAGAGGTGAGTGATTTAAGGGGTATGGGTTAAAGCACCTTTAAGCCCATACCAATCACTTTAAACCCATACTTGTGAGTTGGATGATGGATTAAATGCAAGACTTTGATTCATTAATCATTTAATCACAAAACACACACAAAACCTCTCTCTCTCTCTTGTGTGGCCGGCCACCCCTTGTTCTTCTCCTCCATCTTGCTCTCTTGTTCTTCATTTAATTGTTCTAGTAGGCAATTAAGTGAAGGATCTTGAAGATCATCCTCTTGGTGTGGACTTGCTTTAGAGAAGAAGATCCGAACGTTCTTCTTTATCGATTCAAACAAGACTTAAAGGTAAACATCTTGTGGAATAGATTTTGCTTTGGGATTTAATGGTTTAAATGTTCTTGGACAAGATTTGGAGTAGATTATCTTTTTATTGCTTCCGCTATCACGATGACGATCTAGAACGCTCCAAAACCCTACATGCCACTCCCTCTCTCTCCTCTGTTTTCTCTCTGATGGGCGTGGGCGGAGGAGGAGGGCTGGTCGGAGGGGAGGGAAAGGAGGCAGAGGAGGGTTGGTCGGAGGTGGAGGTCGGGCTGAGCTGGAGGAGAGGAGGGAGGTGGGGGTCGGGCTGGGCTGGTTGGGGCAGAGTCGGAGGGTCGGGGTCGAAGGAGCTCCGGCGACGGAGGGGAGGGGCAGGGCTGGAGGAGGGGAGGGAGGCGGAGGGTCGGAGCTCGGCCGGAGGATGAAGGAAGGGCGGTCAGAGGAGAGGAGGGAGCTCGGCTTGGAGGAGGGTCGGCTCCGAGCCGAGCTCCCTCCCCTCCTCCCTCCGACGACCCTCCCGCCTCTCTCCCCTCCTTTAGCCCAGCCTCCGCCTTCGACCCTGACCCCGACCCTCCGCCTCCTTCGACCCCGACCCCAACCCTAACCCTCCCCTCCTTCTCGTGCCCACTGGTTCGAGCTCCGACGACTTGAGCTGGTGAGCTCCTTTGGCCCCGACCCTCCGACTCCGCCCACCATCCTCCGCCTCCGACCAGCCATCCTCTCCGCCTCCGGCCACGCCCATCATAGACAAAAGAGAGGAGAGAGAGGGAGTGGCATTAGTTAGGAAATTAGATGAATAGGTAAGGGCTTTTTCGTCTTTTTAGTCTAATTATAATAATTCAAAATACCCATAAGGGTATTTTAGTCATTTCACATGTAAAAAATGTTAAAAATTAATGGAGTTAGACGGAATAAGTAAAGTGAGACAAATGAAATTCTTGGGTATTCACTCTGACACAAAAAATTATTTTAAGTGTAATCATGTGATAATATGACATATTCAGGTGTAGTCATCTGAAATTATCCCTTGAACTGATAACAAAAACCTTCCCATACATATCCTTGTGCGCTTCTCAAAATCAAAATTTTGAATCGAAACCTTTCGAAAAGGAATCGGAAAGGAAAATTGCAATGAAGCCTCCATTTTGATGGAAACCCTCCAAGTCTCCTTCCCCAAACCCAATTCATGAATTCACTACCTTCCCGAATCAGACCAACCCATTTCTCAGAGCCTTCTCCACCTCTACTCTCTTCCTCACCATCTCCGACCAAAGACCCAGTTCCTCGAAAGACTGGTTCGAGGAGGTCCGCTAGGGTTGGGCTCAAGGAGAAGACCGAGTAGCTCAAGAGGAACTGGTTAGCGTCTCTCGTCCGGAACCAATGGACGCCTCCGATGAGAATGACGTTATTGAAGGTGACCTCATCAGCGTCAGTGCTGCTTAGGATTGGGAATGGGTTATAGGCATAGATGATGTGTCTGGTGCTTTGTGGATCGTCAAGAGTGACGAATCTGGCTACTCTGCTCAGGGAAAATGTGGTGCTTCTGCTATTGAAATTGAATCTTTTAGAGAAACTGTAGTTGGGTATTGCACAATTTTGATTTTTTATATATGGGTATGGAACAATTTAGAAATTTCAATTGAGTATATGGTTCTTTCTTCAAATAATGTTTTCTTAAATGTAATAGAAATTCAACACACTTTTGGTTGGAAGAGCAGTTCTATGGCATTTTGATAGATGCAGTTTAATGTTTAGTTTCACAGTGTGTTTGGCATGACTTATCTGGTTCAGATAAACCCTTTTATGTTGGGGTTTTGATTGGTTCGAATTATCCGTAGCCAAGGATAAATAGAGGTAGTAAATGTAAATCCCTATCAATGTTATCCATGATTAACCTTAACATGCCATTAATGTCGGTGTAAATTATAAGTCTCTTCCCCTCCACTACGTTGCATGTATTTGATTCCCCTCACTTACAAGTAATGGTTAGTAAAGGGCCTCGGAAACGCTTAGACGCCAATTCTATTGTTCAGTTACTTAACAGCCTTAATGCTCCATTTGGTATGATTAGTTCTCCTTGTACTCTTCTTTTGACTTTTTCTGGCTGTTTGATCGTCATGTTTTTCAGTTCATATCATTTGTTTGTAAACCAATATCTCAATCGGGTAATGGGATAGACATTGTATTTTTTCTTTCAACAGTTATAATTGATTGAACATTTCTTCCATCAGGAACTACTGCAAATGTAGAGCAATTAATCCCTTTCCAAAAGAAGGGAAACAGGTCAGTGCAACCTCACTCAACAGACGATTTTGATTTCGCATTGCTGTTTTCTTTATTCAGTGACTATATATGTTTGTTGTTGACTGTTGAGTGTTTCTTTATCAATGAAAGGCTGGTGGAGTGGAGGATTTAATTATGGATTATGAATCGGTGTCTTAGTTGCCTCAGGATTTTCTGTTGTTCCAGTTCCATCTTTTACATGGAAGAGGAAATTTAAGCTCTATGGAAGTAGTTCTCCGAAGGTCAGTTTGAATTGTTTAATTTTTTGTTCCAGAAAAAAAAAACATACTGGTATGATCTTTGGCCATGCTAAAATGTTTTTAACCCTTTGATTTTACTAGGCACGATAAGTCTGGTAAACAGCTTTTTTTTTAATTCCAAATATCTTGTGAGTCATGCTAAAAACAAGATAATTCTAACCCTTTGATAATTCAAAACATTTGCCGATAATAAAAGCCTTTGAAACATTCTATAGAAATTGACAAAAACAATTTGTGAACTCACGAGTTACTCAAGTTATCTAATATATTGATCTATTTTCCATGATCTCCTTGAAGTTACTTTTCTTGTATAACTTCCTGAACAAAAACTATAACGGAAATTGTTTGGTAGAAGTTTGACTGTTAGTTGTGCTGACATGACACTGAAAATAAACATAAATTAAAACGTCAACCCACTCATTGCTGATGTGCCACAAATGCGGTCTGAATGTGTATTATTTTTATGGCGTGTAAGAATTTGAAAGCAACCTTTCAAAATGATTTACATGCCACCTTAGTATTGAGTGAGTCTGTTTAACTATTTGTTAGGTCCATGTCAGCACTTTTTATGGTCAAAATGATGAAGATTGTTGACAAGAAACGTTTTGGTCGATTTCTTGATAGGTTGATGACTAAACTGGCATATTATTAGATTAGGGACCGATTAGTAATTTTTAATAGCGCAGGGAATAGTCGAAGAAAATTTGAAGTTTATGCTTTTATCCCATTCCCAGCTTATGAATGGCAATCTATAAGCTGATATCTGAAAGCATTGTTAGCTTTTATCCCAAAATATTTTGCTCTAAACTGCCTTAAACTTTGCAAAGAACAGCCTAGCAGCTGAAGTTTGGTGATATAATGAAAGAGTATATGTATATTAAAGTTGATACAATGGGTCTAGACATCGAAGGAGGCAAAAACACAAATATGGTTGAAAATGTTTGGAGTCTTCGGTGCTATCCTCAGGAGACTGAATTCAAAAACATATTGCATAGAAAGTAGTCAGAAATTTAGGAATATTTTTTTCTATAAGTGGAATTAGTAAAGATAGGACATCACGTTCTCAGACATTTTATATGTGTTCATTTTTCTAAAATCGAGACTAATATACTTAACCGGCTAGCGACATCTTGAAATTTCTAAAACCACTCTAGAGAATATACTCATACAGTTAGCATCGGTATTTCTTCTGTTTTTATAGGCGTTAACATGGTCATTAGGCATTACACCAGAAATTGCAAACAACATTGACTTGCTTACTTGGTCGGCTTGTACATAAAACGGAGTTTACAAACTTGTTGCCCTAGATATGTCGTTATGTAGGATTCTACCCTGTGTGGCCAGCTTCCTCTTGTATTGTTTATTTTCTCTATCTCACCAGCTTCATATTTTTATATTTTAGCTTCTGGGTTTTGACAGGACGATAGCCGGAGGATCGCATCTACTTTATTTCCGTCTTTGAGCCCCCTGTTGAAGAGGAAAATGGATCATGGTACTTATTCTGTATCCTTAATCATGTATGAATCTCACTTTCATAGAATGGGGTCTGTTTGAATAGTCAAAATTACATGCTATGAAGGGTCTTCATTGACCTATTCCAGACTAGCCTTTTACGTTAAACACTTTTACATTATTTGGAGTAAGAAATCATCCATTACAAGTACATTCTTTCATTTGGAAAGGTGATTGGTTATATCTTCATTCTCTTTTTCTAGTGCTTATAATTTTTATCTTGTTCCAACAGAGGCGCTTCAGCAAGCTTGATTCGGGCTGTAATGGCGTTGTGTTTGTTCAAATGTGGGAGAGAGATGGAGACCCTAGCCCCAAGCATATTGTGCAGCACATGATGACTTCTGCTGCTGCGACGAGGAAGCACATGTCTAGGTATACTCATTGGATGTTTGTCATTTTAAATTCAACGATGTGGATGCAAAGAAGAAAGGCCAATTTAGTCTCATGACCTAAAACACATGGCTTTCGTAACCCACACAATCAAACCTCTCATGGAAGAACATTTTCCAGCTGAAACTGAAAACCCACACAAGGTACTATTTAATACCCATTTTACCCTTACACACTTCCAATTTCTTGGGATACGGCAAATGACTTTTCATATTTTTTCCCTCCATGTAAAACCGATTTCATTCGCCAATGTTTTCAACTTACGTGTGTCATTTTCAAGTATACTCAAAGATGTAAGTTGGTTGCTTGTGTTGGATTGACAACTATTTTAGACGCATAATTTACATCAGGAGGAAGTTTTTATATTGGATGATAGGGATAGGATCATTAACAGGTTAGATATTGGAGATAACTCCATTTTTATTTGTAATGATACTGTGTGCGCGGCAAATGACCTCGAAAAATAGTGTGAATAAGAAAACCCAAGTTTTGTTGGTTGCGTTTATAAACTTTACTTTCAGCATATGACTATATCTTACATGTGTACATTCTCCTTTCGCAGTATGCTGTACTGCACGATGCTCGTGCAAATACCGGTGTTGACCAAATGAAAATCATAGATGCTGTGGCGAAATGCATTCCTGCTCCGCACAAGGTTGATCTTAAAAAATCTGGATAAAAACATTGTCGTTCAAATTGTCAGGGTAAGGATCATGTCTAGCCTGTCTCTATGGATATGAGAACTTGGACCAGACATTGTCAAAAAAGTTTTCTTTTTATTATTGATTGGTGATAGAACCTAATTATGTTTATTTTGATTATACTGCCAGACTGTTTGCTTGATTGGAGTGATCGAGAAATACAAGGAGCTGTCCAAGTACAACCTGAGGGTTCACATCTTCAAAGCGTTGAAGACCCAGAACGATGGTCCTGACTGCATGCTGTGTACTGTAATACCGATACAGCAGTATCTAAAAAATTACATGGAATTGTAGTCTAGTTTCGTTATGTCTTACTGATAAATCGGCTTTTCTTTGAATACCTGATTTGGTATCATTTTAACTTGTAATTTTAGGTTTGAATTGTTTGTGAAGCTTATGGTGCCATATTTTACATTCATAGAGCACTTACTTTTTGGCTGTGGCTTGTATGAGTTTCTTTTTCTGGGCAATTTATATTCCAAGACTGACTGAAAATATTGCAAGCCTGCATTTTCATTTTTCAAACAGAAAAGGCCTTTGAAACATATGTTAATATCAAGTCCTTTTTGCTCATAAATTTACAGTTGTTGCAGCCACAGTTAGATCTGTAAGTATGCGCTATATTTCATTTTCTCAGTTTTGTTTTCAGAAAACTGAATAGCATTGAGACATCTAATAGTACTGATTCATTCATGAGTTACAATGCTTGAAAAAGAGCACTTGAGTCTTCTGAGAAATGCAATAGCAATTCATAAGCAGGCTATGCATATAGGAGCAAACAATGTTTAATGCATAACAAAGGCGATCATATTGAATATTTCACACTAATCAACTCCACGAGGCAAAATCCAAACGAAATAAAACATAGCAATCCGACTCGACTAAATACGAATGAAAATCAAACTTGAGGCCTGAATCTTAGCAAATCCTTAAGTAAATCAAAAGAGAAGCCCATATGGCCCAAAACATACTACTGTATCATCGTCACACCATCAGATCAGACTTGTTCTCTCTACTCTATATTCTTCTTCTCGGCCCCGCCGCAATCCCTCTTTCATGTGGACCACGACCACGAAGATAACCACCTCCCCTGTAGTTTACATTCACCGTCGCAACCAGATCCCTTACCCTTTTTTGTGACCGGAATAATAGAGCACAAAATTCATCACACCTTCTCGCTCCATAATGTTCCATTGCCTTCCTGTATACTTCCTTTAGATTATTAGTATCTTCCTCTTCTTCCTGCTCTAAGACATTGACAGAAAATTTGCTCCAGTAAGTTACCGTTGTCCTGTCAAAGTCCTTAAAACAATAACCTTGTCCTTGAAAAAAATCAAGGCTTATCAATCTCAGCAGACAATTGAACCTACACGCCTCCGATATGATGTATGCCATGAGAACACAGAATGTCGCTGTGCCTTTATATATGACAGGGTCGTAAAGCTCAGGTTCAAATTCCAGTGCCAGCTTAAGCTCTTTCTGAATTCTTTCCTTCCCTAAATTAAACCCGACAAGACCGGCGATGCTTCCCATGCTCTTATCACTACCCGAATAAGAGGCATTAAAAGGGAGCCACCGCTCCCCCCATTCCACTCCCTGTTCTGTAGGCAGTCTTATTGAATTGTACTTGAGCCCACTGATTGGATCTCTATAATCGAATGTACCTGTGTTACTATTTTCCGCTAGGGTATACCAAATCTTCTCATTCCTCTTTGCGAATCCAACCACATATAAGTCAGCTTGACGAAGACGAACAATCACATAGTCGTTAATGTCAATTCTAACCAGAACATTTAGATACGGTCTACTACTATCAGCTTTTTTCATCACTGGTATACTCCATTTAATTTCATCATCTGACTGAACAAGTTGTCGTATAGCATTAATAGTGGCCACATAATCTGTGCTTTCAGGATAAAGTCCAATTTCTCCTACTACTTCAATTCCGTTAACTAGCACCATTCTGTAAGTGAACTGAGACAACAATAATCATATATCAAACACAACATATATCATGTTATAGTCACTTTCATGTTTCAAAAATGTATATGTAAGTGGACAAGATTATCATTTTATTGTATATCAATGTTACATTCATGTTTCTAGCACAACCTCTGATAACTACATAAAAACACAACAAAACATATATAAGCCCAACAAGACACATTGAATTTGGGGGTTTTGGGCCGATTTCTTGTTATGATTGTTGGGCCCATTTATTGATTAAAGTATGAATAAATATACTAAATAAATATGAACAAGTTTACAACACAGCATAATTGATATTAATAAAGCATGTAATCTAATATCTCCCTATTTTTTATATTAAAAAAATTAATCTTTAATTTTTTTATCGCGAAAGAAAATCTTGCCCCTGAACCACAAGTTTTTATTCACAAGAATAAAATATTCATTTCATAAACTATCGCAATTTGTAAATTATTCGACCATGAGAATTTTAAACATTTTACGCCAATTTTTATAAATTTAATGAACGTTTCCCTAAGCATAACAAAAAAATTCTAGGTATTTGTAAAAATAACTAAGTTGAGGTACTAAACTCGAAAACATGCAAATTTGGATAGGGATGGCACTGGGGCGGGTAATCCTTGACCCCGCCTTGAAATTAGGTCCCCTGCCCCGTAGCCATCACATTCCCAATATTTTGTTTTCTATCTCGTCCTGAAACACGCCCTAATGGGTACGAGTAATTTGCAAGTCCTGGACCCGTCTTGAAATCAGACATGATTTTAATTTTCAATTATTCGTTCATTTATCACACATTAGATCCATTCCATTTCTGATGAATATGAATTATTTTTCACATTCATATCCGTACCCGAAATTAAACATATAATTGAGTAAATAAATATATACAAAAGGCTTATAAATTTTTTTATAAGACTTACCAAACATGATAAAAGTTCCAAGAATCTACCTTAGTATATTAGTTATTTTCAAAAAATGTGTGTGGGACCCACACTGCACACAGATGACACATGTCATCACTAAAAAAACTTACCATTTTATTTATTTGTTCAGTTTTCACTGTTTGAACAGAAAATATAATAAAAAAAATAAAAAATTGATTCTTCTCAGCATCCAACTTGGATGGTTGGCTCTACTCCAAGTGTTAACCACTCAACTAATGAACTGGTAGTTAATTTTCTCTTACTTAACAATAAACACTACTTATATACTGTACTGTACTCTTCTCTTTTTTTGGAAGAAAGCATAACTGTACTGTACTTGATATAAGAGATTTGATAAAAATATATAGTTCACAAACTCAATTATAAATAATAATAATAATTAACATTAAGTCGTATATCATAATGACAAACTGAAACACATTGAGTCAATATTAAATTTTCTTTTGACGGTGGCGTAATGCTCGCCTCTACAAAAAATTGAATATCGTGAAATAAGGAGACATTGACCATTAACAATTATTTATAGTGCTTATTATTTTAATTATATTTTGGTATAACTTGATTAGATTTTATTCATCATTATGAACTCATTTAAATATATTAAAATAATTTCTAATATAAATCAATTAACTCAATTCTCTTTCCATCATTATAAACTCATTAAAATAATTTCTAAATGAAATAATAAGGAATTTGATAAAAAAAATTATAGTTTGCAAACTCAATTCAAATAATAATCATTATGAACATTAAGTAGTATGTCATAAAAGCGGATTGAAATATGCATAACACAAACTCATATTATCACAATCATCAAATTTTAATGATCCAGTTCTCTTTCTTTTTCTATATATAAATTATTTGTAACACCGTGCATAGACATGCCACTATTACGTAAAAAATAGACATGCCAGTGTTACGAAAAAAATTCAGTGGCGACTCAATATGTTTCAGTCTGTCTTTATAGCATGTGACTCAATGTTAATGTTATTATTGTGTAATTGAGTGTGTTAATTATATATATTTCTTATCAAATCCCCTGTTTCAATTATGGACAAAATCTAATTAAAGTATAACAAAATATCATCTGAATGATAAAAAACCATACATAAATAAACTTATAATCTCAAGTTACAAAACATTTATTAGCAGTCTATTAGCTGAGTGGTTAACACTTGAGTGAGAGCCAACCCACCCAAGATCAACTCTAGGCATGAAAATTATCGAAACAGTCAATATTTTAATTGATTACCATTGAAATAAATCCTATTGTATAAGCATGATTAAAAAAAATAAATTATTTAAGAAATACTCGTGGGCACGGGCAATAAACCTACCCACCCACTTGTATGTAGTCCCGCCTGCAACCGCAAACCGCCCACGGTATCAGTTGGACTTCCAATTTAGCCCAAATTCAATTACTACCCACCCCACTCGATTTATATTTGAAAACCAATCTTCCTTCAATTTCGTTTAAATTTATTCATTAAGTTCTGTTTCAAGTCCAATCTCTTACATATTTTTTCAGCATCACATGTTAAACTTTTATAATGGCATAAGTATTAAACTACTATAAAATAAATCAGCAAAAAAGTGACAAATCTATAATTAACATAAAACAACTTAACAAAAATAATCAGTGTAAAATAACTCAATAAATAAACATAATATAAATCATTATAAAATATTTTGAGAACTAACTTAGATCTAACAGACAAAAATAACTACAAGACTGTTTCTATCTATCATAGGAAGAACTAATGAAATTAAGTAAAATAGATAGAAAGAGGTGGGGTGGGGGAGAGATTAGAAAGAGCATGAAAGAAGAGGGCGGTGGTGTTTTCAGGTAAAAAAAAAGTATTTATTAAAGAACTTCTGTAGAATACAGGGAATTTATGGGGAATAGGCTACATACAAACACGAGGCCCAACCACAACCCGCCAAGTGGGCCCAAACAGCCACGGGTTTTGGTGGTTTTGCGGGTGGAGGTGGGGACTACCTTCAGCCGATTTACCTTTCCAGATCTGGTTGGATGTGAAGGGGTGCACTCTACCATTAAGCAAATAGCCCATTATGCATGCCCTCCTGGTGGGGACCCGCTTGGATGGAGTGAGTTGTTCACCCTTTGTTGGGTAAGGGTGCACTACCATCATGCCGGGGTGCAAGTTTGAGTGTCTCTGCCATTAAGAGAGCATTAGTTGGGCAAGGGTACAGTGCACTACCATCATGCCAGGTCTGCCATTAAGCGAGTTGGGAGTGCCAGTTTGCCATAGCGAGTAGGTGTCTCTGCTGAGGGTGCACTCCCATCATGCTGGCAGTTTGAGTGTCTCTGCCATTAAGAGAGTTGAGGGTGCACTCCCATCATGCATGCAAGTTTGAGTGGAGCATTAGTTGGGCAAGGGTACAGTGCACTACCATCATGCCAGGTCTGCCATTAAGCAAGTTGGGAGTGCCAGTTTGCCATAGCGAGTAGGTGTCTCTGCTGAGGGTGCACTCCCATCATGCTGACAGTTTGAGTGTCTCTGCCATTAAGCGAGTTGAGGGTGCACTCCCATCATGCATGCAAGTTTGAGTGTCTCTGCCATTAAGCGAGTTGAGGGTGCACTCCCATCATGCATGCAAGTTTGAGTGTCTCTGCCATTAAGCGAGTTGATCACCCTTGGTGGGAGGGATCCACCTTTGGTGGTTTGAGTTGTTCACCCACTTCTGGATGTGGTTTGAGTTGTTCACCCTTGTTGTGAAGGGGTCCTGGTGGGGACCTTTTTGGATGTGCGTTTGAGTTCTCTTAAGCTTGGTTCATAAGTTCCTCCACCTTTCTTCTTTACAAAAAAGCAAAAAAAAAAAAAAAATAGAAAGACAAAGCTCGAAGGAATTCAATGAGCAGCAAAGCAATACTAAAACCCAAATCAGGAACGAGACCGGTCTAAATGGGAAAATCATAGTTGAACCGGCCCAATTGGGAACCAATTGGAAATTCCACCAACGGATGACAATATTCACCGTCCCGACGTAGATACCCGAACTCAGGTAGGAACCCGAACTCGGGCAGGAGCGGGGCGGGGATGGGGGATAGGTATCCCCGTCCCGATATATTGTTATTATTATTATTTTGGAATGTGGTCCAAAATGCTTGTTCTTGTGTTTCTTATTGCAAGTAGCATGGCGAGTATTATTAAGACTCTACTTTATGTTTAGACTAACCTTGAGGTTGAGAAGAGCAAAAACAGTCAAGAAAATCAGCAGCCAATCACCACTCCAGCAAAAAAACACGAACCTTAACCCTGCCAAAATGAACAAAACCAGTTAATAGCTTTAGCAAAAATATGCCGGCATTACTGAAAATTCTCAAAAAGAACTTTTGTTAGTACATGTTAAAAAAGTTATTGAATCATTTTCCTTAAAGATGCTAAGATATTAAGGGCTGAGAATAGGGGTAAGAACGGGTGAAAACCGAGTTACACACATATTCATAGACCCGCCCATAACAACGGGGATGAAGATCTAGTAAACCCACGAACCACCCGCAGGTTAGCCTATGCGTTCTAGCTCCAACCGAGCGGTTCTGCAGGTGGGTCAGTTTTGACCCGCACAACCCGCACTTAATGGGCATCTAATTTGTAAACCCAACTAATGGGCCTCTGTTTTGACCCGCACAACCTGCACTTAATGGGCCCATATTTCATGTCCATATCCTTTTTAAGCTTTTGTACCCGAGCCGAGCCGAGCCCAAAATAGTGAAGGCTCGAGCTCGGCTCGAAAAAAATTAATCAAACTCTAGGTTTGAGGCTCATTTAAATCCCTTTGTATGTATAAATCATAAAATTCCTAAAAAAATATTTTAAAATGGCAATAAAATTTGTCCGCTAATTACATCATTTAAATAATAATTAATAACACTACTAACATTTATAAATAACAAAACTAAACATCAAATGAATCAGTTTGTATCACTGTAACAAAATGCTATATGTGAAATTGAACTTACATAAATTAAATACAATTACAGTACATATACATACAGATAAATAGATTAGATATATACAGTCCATAGATAGATTATGAATCAATGATAGATTAACCTTGTGTATATGAATTTTAATAAAATCAGGAAATAATTACCGAGCCGATCTTTTTCCCATGAAAATAGAAAACTGAATCATGAGAAAATTAAAACAAATCTAAGAAGTTTCAAAAAACCATTCTGTAAAAAAACCCTCAAACAACATCTACAAAATCGAAACAAAAATTGGAAGAGAAGAGAAAATATGGAAGAGAAAAGAGAGCTTACCGATCGATAGAAGAAAGAAGAACAAAATCTATCTAGATCGAAGATAATTAAATACAATTACAGTACATATACATACAGATAAATAGATTAGATATATACAGTCCATAGATAGATTATGAATCAATGATAGATTAACCTTGTGTATATGAATTTTAATAAAATCAGGAAATAATTACCGAGCCGATCTTTTTCCCATGAAAATAGAAAACTGAATCATGAGAAAATTAAAACAAATCTAAGAAGTTTCAAAAAACCATTTTGTAAAAAAACCCTCAAACAACATCTACAAAATCGAAACAAAAATTGGAAGAGAAGAGAAAATATGGAAGAGAAAAGAGAGCTTACCGATCGATAGAAGAAAGAAGAACAAATCTATCTAGATCGAAGATATCTACAGTCTGTCTAGGTTTCCATATTTTTGCGATGCGAGAGAGTGCGAGAGAGTGAGGCGAAAGAGAAAAAGGAGGCACATTATTTATGTCTAGGGTTGGTTGGGATTAGGGTTACTTAGGTCTATCATG
This sequence comes from Geranium rotundifolium, assembly GCA_963920655.1. NCBI lineage: Eukaryota > Viridiplantae > Streptophyta > Magnoliopsida > Geraniales > Geraniaceae > Geranium > Geranium rotundifolium. Next base: position 35,987,144 of record OY987313.1, on the reverse strand, counting down.
TTAAATCTAATAGAATTTTGAGATTAGAAGACGAAAATACCTTTAATAATTATGATTTGAAATTACGCCGTTCGATCCGGTTCAAATTTAAAATTGATTTATATTTATTTAATATATAAAAGGATGTCTTCAACATTTACTCAACTCTCTAGTTTTCATTAATATAATTAATTAATTATTAATAATATATTAAAACTTCTAAATTATATAATTCTTTTATACGAGTTCTGTTTCGAACTCACGATATATCAAATCGAAGAGAATTAAAAGATCAACAACTTTTAAAGAAAATGTTTTCGTTTATATATTATTTATTTACATTATTAGTTATTATTTTTAGTTTAATTATTAATATTTTTTGTAATGATTAATTATTAAATAATATAATGAAACTTTCAAATGACATAACTGTCATACAAGTTTCATTTGGGGATCATAGTATATCAAATAGAAAATCATCCGATAATCTTCGATTTGATATACTATGAGCTCGAAACGAAACTCGTATGAGAGAGTTATGCTATTCGAAAGTTTCATTAAATTATTTAATAATTAATCATTACAAAAAATATAATATATTTTTATATAATAAAACCTTAATTTATTTATTTAATAATAAAAAACATTTTTATAATAATAATATTATTTTATTTAATAAATATTATGTGATTATTATTTAATTAATAATATTTTTTGATTATTTAATAATAATAAAATGTTTTAAATTTGAACCGGTCATACCAGAATTGAACCGGTCTGACCACCCTGATTTTAAACTAGAACTATCAATGGTATTTTGGTGTTTTTACCTCAAAATTCTGTTAGATTTATCCCCGTTAGAGTTAAGTGAGATGAAATGTAATTTGGGTGACTGCAAAATCGAGTTTTATATTTGGGTGTACTTATGTGAGAATGACGTATAGTTAGGTGTACTTGTATGTAATTACCTCTTGGGATTATTAAATGTAGGGATAAAGACATGTGGATACACTGAAGAATGACACTTTTCAAATGAAGTAACCCAACTTCAAAACTTTCGTTTAGGGTATATCAAGAAATTTGAAGCGACATTTAAGGTAACATAAGTTATATTTAACAGAATTTTGTTGTAAAAAGTCTAAAATGCCCTTAGTGTATAATTACCAAACATGGCCATTAATTGAGAAATGTGAAATGACAACTTTATTCTTGTTAAATAACAAACATAGCTGGTGATGTAGGGGTATAATAGTCTTTTTAAACAACAAAATTTTATAGTTTTATAATTCTAAAATGAATATTAATATTTTCAAATGAATGAAATTACAAATTTTAAAAGACAATGATAGTTACAATTTTGTCCCCTTCAACCTTTACATTTTTAATTTTGCCTTATCTTCACCAATCTCTCATAATTCCTCAAGAATTTTCAGATTATTCAGACTCAACACACAACTCTCCACTTAGAAAGTCAAAAACCAAAATGTACATTGGTTTAATCTGCCAGTTATCGTTGTTGCAGATGCTTCTATCACCGCCTCCAACCTCATCAAGCTTGCTGGAGAGGAGAACCATAGCTCGAGCATCCAAATCTGAGAAATACATATCTGAAAATCGAGGTTGATTTTCTCCAAACCTCCGAACTTATGCTCAACATCCCTCAAAATAAAGCCCAATAATCATAGGAACGTTAACGGAGGGAGCTTGACCGGAGAAGGCCACTCCTCCGGCGAAAGAAGGAGGAAGAGATAGGGTTGAGTTTGATTTTGTTGGTTGTTGGAGAGAATCAGTGAACAACACACTGAACAAAAGAGATAGATAAAGGTTAAAGAAGGTTAAAATGGGCAATTCACTAAGGTTTATCAATTTTCAAAATTTCAAATTATGTCATTTCAAAAGACTATTATACCCCTACATCATGAATTAAGTTTGTTATTTAACAAGGATAAAATTGTCATTTCACATTTATCAGTTAATGACATTGTTTGGTAATTATACACTAAGGACATTTTAAACTTTTTACATCAAAATTCTGTTAAATATAACTTATGTTACTCTAAGTGTCGCTAAAAATTTCTTGAGGTACCCCAAACGAAAGGTTTGAAGTTGGGGTATTTCATTTGAAAATTGTCATTCTTGGGAGTAGGCATAGTAATTAATAATAATAACAATAATAATAAGAGGTAATTTCAGTACGTCACCAAAAAAGTTTGTATTCTCACATAAGTCACTACTTTTTTAATTTAATTTTTGAGGTCACCAACACATGTTTTTGCCTCGCTCTGTTGATTTTTTTAACTTATGAAATGACCAAAATACCTCGTAATCAATAATTGAACCTGCAATTTATCTCGATTTATGGTTTGACCGGCTTGAGAATCAAATTTTCGCCAAACCGGTTCGGTTCACTTGGTTTGAAGCTTGACCTCCTCGTTCCGTGTTGGCTTCATCTCCGACGTCTCGTAAGTTCGAGCACCATCAGAAGTCTTGAACGAGTCCATGACACTCAGTTCACCTCTCTTGGGCCTAGCCAGAGCTGAAGATTGAAGACAAACCTTCAAACCAGACAAACTAGGCCGGTTTGGCAGAAATTTGATTCTCAAGTTAGCCAAACTGTTGGCTCAATTATTGATTGCGAGAGTATTTTGGTCATTTCACAAGTTTTTTTAACGGAGCGAGACAAAAACATGTTTCGGTGACCTCACAAATTAAATTTAAAAAATAGTGACGTACGTGAGAATATAAATTTTGTTGGTGACCCATGTGGAATTACACATAATAATAATAATAATAATAATAATAATAATAATAATAATAATAATAATAATAATAATAATAATACTTTACTCAACTTGTATAGCCAAAACGTGTGTCTCTCGCAACACGAATTAACCCAAGTAAAATAGAGTAAGTAGTTAAACTCCAGTCATTTCCACGGAGATTAACAAAGGGCTTGGTCTAGTTCTTTAGTGTGAATATGTGTTTTGAGGTGTAAAGATGTGGTGCAAAGCTAACGTAAGAATTTTCTTTGAGTAAAGCAACATATGAATGTAACACTCTAAAAAAGATCTAGGAGACTAACTCATGCAAAGCATAATTGAAACCAACATTTAAGACATATATTCCAAACAATTCAAATGTGAAGGTAGTCAACCGTCATAATGTCAATTTTGTCTCTCGACATTGAAATCAACCTAAAGTGAGATGTTCACGACTCTCTCCAGATCAATCCTAACTCAATTCGCAAATAAGCCCGACGGTCATTGTAGTAAAGTACAATTCTAGGATCGGTGAGGATTAGTTTATTATTTAAGAGGGTAACCGTCCTCTTATACCACTGTAGGAACTTTGAGGCTACCAAGAACACCATGGCAACGGAAGCAACAATATATAAACCCCAAAATCTGTCCAAGATCATGAAACCATTAAATCTCAAGGTTATAAACAAAGTACAAGACTTTACCTTTCGGTTTGTTCAAATCGTATCTTGAAGAACACTTGAGATCTTCAACTCTAAACAAGCCCACACGGATAGGATGATCAGACTTGATCCTACACTCTTCTAGCTACTAGAATAGAAGAGACATCAAGAGAGAGGAGGGGAGAAGAGTGGTCGGCCGAGAGCTAGAGGAGGGAGAGAGCAAGACACAAACTTGTGATATTTTCTCTAAGTGTTGTGTGATGTGTAGGATTGATTTGTATTGGTTTAAGACAAATGATGATGGTGATTGGGTGGCCACCAATTGATCACACTTACCCACACAAAGATTAGGATAAGCACATATAGTCATCATCCACTTAACCAAGCTTAGTGGAGAAAGGGTCCCACCCTTTACTCCACATTTGGGCCTTGTTGAGCCGGCAACTTAGGGCCTCGTGACACGAAGTGTAAGGTTTTGGAGCGTTCAAGATCATCTAGATAGCGGAAGTATTAACAAAAGCAACTCCAAACCTTGTCCAAGAACATGAACCATTAAATCTCAAGGTAAAATCTATTCCACAAGAAATTTACCTTTTAGTCTTTGTTGAATCAATAAAGAAGAACTATGTGATCTTCTTCTCTAGAGCAATTCCACACCAAGAGGATGATCTTCAAGATCCTTCACTAAAAGCCTACTAGAACAATTAAGTGAAGAACAAGAGAGCAAGAAGAGAGGAGAGAGGAGAGATGAGAGAGGGGGTTGTGGCCGGCCAAGGAGAGAGAGAGAGAGAGGAGTGTTGTGAGTGAGTGATTAATTGTCTTGATCTTTTCTACTTCATCAACTCATAAGCATGGGTCAAAAAGTGAAAGCATGGGTTTAAAGATGTCATTACCCATACCCCTTAAATCACTCACCTCTTAATCAACAGTCACCAACTAAGCATGGTGTGTGTGGCCCCCACCCTTGTGATAGCATTTGTGCCCTAGTCCAATTGCTATTAGGCTGTAAACGTCTATGAACAATATCATCGTTTGTAATATATATATAAAACGGCTTTATATTACTTATGTGTTGAAGTAATATGTTAAGCATGATCTGATTTATGACCACTAAAGTAGTAGAACCATAAATCTGTACGGATCACACTTAACGAGTCCCTGGTCAACCTATGCTTCCTTAAAGCGACCAGTATGAGAATGGTTCTTAATGACGTAGTTCTACTTGTCATAGGGATGAGGGATCCTGGAATCATATCATAGATATCATGAGGTGATTGATATCGGACGATCCGCTTTGAATAGTGTTTTCATAGATTAAGCCATGAACATATTCAAATGCGATAGCTTGTCACGACATCCTTAGACCAAGGAGTCTTTGTGATCACTATGCAATGAACGTATGGCTTTAACTTGCGCCAAACGCTTTCTGTAAAAGGATTGCTATAAAGGGCATGATTGGGTGGCGGAACGAGTTGCATGAGTGACACGAAAGACGGCTAAGGGATTTATCCCTCATACTACGGTATGGGAAATATATCCGTTCAAAGGGCCTCTTGATGGAGACTGACTGAGAGTAAGAGCATGGCCATGCCATTGATACGGGTTATCAGTTCTCATCCATCTCACATATCAAGTAACAATGATTGATTAAACAAGGATGACGACTCTATGCCTTGTGATCAATCAGGATATCTAGAGATAATAGGATAGTGACTTGTACGCACAAGGTTAAGTCGAATCATCGATCGTCATGCACCTTGGGTAATCATAATGTCTTACTAGAGACCACTTATGATGGATCGGGCAAGAGCAATCTTTTGCGCCGATCTGCCAACGGTGGCATGAGCCTAGAGGGTCACACACATTCAAGACGGATAACTTGAGACAAAGAAACATTGACGTTTCTTGAGGAGTAATATATGGACAAAACTGGAAGTTTTGTGCCATAGGTTCGGTTTGAAAGAATAATTAGCGAATCGAGAAAAACTGAGTTTTTCGTCGATATCGCGTCGGACTTTGTTTGATAAGTGACGACAAAAGGGTCGGGCGACTTTTGGACACCGCATGAGACAACACGGGAGGGCCCATTGGGCTCGGCCCATGAAACCTCATGGCCGGCCCATTAAGGGCCCAACAAGACCTCTTGGCCGGCCCCACATGGTGGGTCCATGTGTGGGGGCCACACAACACCATGCTCAGTTGGTGATTGTGGATTAAGAGGTGAGTGATTTAAGGGGTATGGGTTAAAGCACTTTTAAGCCCATACCAATCACTTTTAACCCATGCTTGTGAGATTGGATGATGAATTGAAATACAAGACTTTTATTGATTATTCATTTAATCACAAAAACTCACAATCTCTCTCTCTCTCTTCTAGCTTGGCCGGCCACCTCTCTCCCTCCTCTTGTTCTTGCTCTCTTGTTCTTCATTTAATTGTTCTAGTAGGCAATTAAGTGAGGGATCATCAAGATCATCCCCTTGGTGTGGACTTGCTTAAGATCCGAGCGTTCTTCTTTATCGATTCATACAAGAATTAAAGGTAAATATCTTGTGGAATAGATTTTGCTTTGCGATTTAATGGTTTATGTTCTTGGACAAAGTTTGGAGTAGATTTTCTTATAATGCTTCCGCTATCTCGACGATCTAGAACGCTCCAAAACCCTACAGTGGTATCAGAGCGTTGGTTACCCTCTTAATCTTTGTCTTGTTGAATTTATTTCGGTTTTGTGATTATTTGCATGCCAAATTGTTGATAACATGATTTTAATGCTTTTTGGGAGATTTGCATGAAATATGTTATTTTTGAAAAATATATTGAATTTAGAATTTTTCGGAAATTATTGGATTTGTCGGGTCCGAGAAGGGACACTCGGGGAGCCGGATTGGAGGTACCGAACGGAGGTCACCGGAGGCCGGCGGTGACCGAGCTCGTTCCTACTCTCGGGCGAGGCCGAGAGTGGCGGCAAGGGCGGTTTCGGCCTTCCAAGGCCCAAAACCGGCCCGTGCATTGTTGGGCTCGGCCTAATGGGCCTTTGGCCCATTGGCTTGGCCCGACTTGGTTCGTGCGTGGTGTTTGATCCGTGTCACGAACCCGCGATCCAATATTTCGAAAACTTTCAAAATTTAATCGGTTTCGATAAACCGTTTTTCGAAAAGGTCTACTTTCAATAAACCCGACCAAGCAACTTGGCAAAATTAAAACCGGAATTATTGCATATTATTTGATAACATGTTTGTGTGATAACATGTTGGATGATGTGATGAGTTGTATGATGCATTAGTAGCCCATTAGATTTTATCGCTTTCACGGTTTGCATACCGTTAGTGTTAGCGTGTAATTATTCTTTTATTCGAGCCCATAAAGTGTAATTATTTTTTATCCAGCCTACAAACCGAGTATTAATTGTAATTATTACTCAAAGACGAGAAGGATGGAAAATCGAGCACAATGACGGTCTTGGAGGAAGTCCAAGAGCTAGTGGGAGCCCGAATGAGAAAGACGAGAATATGTGAAGACTCGTAGAATCCTAAGTTTAGGATGGGCTATAAAATGCATATTTTAACGCTTTATGAATGCTTGCTTGAATTATTTAATTTATAACATGCTTGCATGATTAGCTTATAAGTTTATAAGCCATCACCTCACATGCAAAGATTAAAATCAACTTTAATTGTTTGCATGATTAAAGCGTTGTGAACTATCATCGCACGGGTTGTGATGGATGAGTTCAAATTTGAAACGTGTTTGCACGGGTTGCAAATGACGGATTCAAATGAAGATAGTATGTGATACAATTAGAAACGTAACAACACGGGTTGTTGATGACGGGTTCGTAATTGTACCAAATACTTTCGAATTATTAAACACAACCAAATTACAAGCTAATTTGAGTCAAGTGAGATGCCACCCAAATTCACACCCATGTAGAAACATTTTATCGGTGTCGTGTGCCTTAGCGGAGCATCGATCGAATGGGTTCTAGATGGGAATGGTAAACTTTGTGGGATGTCGTGTGCCTTAGCGGAGCATCGATCGAATGGGTTCTAGATGGGAATGGTAAACTTTGTGGGATGTCGTGTGCCTTAGCGGAGCATCTGCACAAAGTTAACTCGTTAGTGAAAGTTGGTTGACTCAACCACGATTCTTGGCCTGAGGTCGAGCTGGGGCATCGGAAGGGTAAGCCGTGTGTTTTCACACATACCCTAACTAAGAGTTACACGGGTTGTAATTGGACGGACGTCCTACCTAAATAAGTCAATTGGAGCGGTGCGCCTTAGCGCACTTCAAATGACGAATAAGGGATCTTGGTTTAAGATTCTAAATCTTAGAATCTTATGGTTGGTGTTTAATTCGAATCTTCGTAAATTTATTCAACTATTCTGATTAAATTTACTTTCTTCGTGTAGAAATGGCAAGTAATTCAACAAACTCGTCTAATTTGTCATTGAGGACTATACTCGAAAAGTGTAAACTCAATGGAACAAATTATCTGGACTGGGACAGAAATTTACGACTTGTGTTAAAGTTGGAACGCAGGGAGTACGTCCTTGATAAGGCTATCCCTGAGGAGCCAGCTGCCAACGCAACAAGGGTCGTTAAGGATGCGTACCAGAAACACCTTAGCGACTCTATTGACGTTGCGTGTGTCATGCTGGGCTGCATGGAGGCGGACCTCCAGAAGCAGTTTATGGAGCTATCCCATGATCCGTTTGCAATGTTTGCACAGATCAAGGATATGTTCAAGGAGAAAGTATGTATTGAAGAATACACTGTTCTCCGAGAACTCATTGCCTGCAAAATGTCAGCAGGCAGCTCCGTAGGTCCTCACGTCCTACAGATGAAGGGGCATTTTGACCATATGACTAGTATCGATATGTCTATGGAAAAGGAAATGGCTGCGGATTTTATTCTGCAATCCCTTCCTTATGCATATGGTGGGTTCGTAATGAACTATCACATGCATGATATGGACAAGACCGCGTCGGAGTTGCACAACATGCTAGTGATTGCCGAGAAGAGCATAAGGGGCAGTTCGCCCAAAAATGTCTTTATGGTCAAGAAGGGACCAAGCTTCAAAGCTGGTGGTGGCAAGGGTAAAGGCCCAAAGCACCTGACAGGGAAGAACAGACGACCATTTATTCCTAGACCTCCCATGCCCGTACAAGGCAAAGGGAAGGCAAAAGAGTCGGTCTGTTACTACTGTCAAAAGCCTGGTCATTGGAGGAAAGACTGTCAGCAGATGAAGGAGGACCAGAAGAAGGGCGGTGGGGCCGCTGCTTCATCAGGTATTCCATTAGAGCTATATCTTTCTACATTTAATACTTGGGTACTAGACACTGGAGCTGAGTCTCATGTCTGTGCGGATGTGCAGGTGTTACACAGTAGAAGAGATATGGGGGAAAGCGAGGTGGACCTAAGAGTTGGGAACAATACCAGAGTTGCCGCAACTGTCGTGGGTTCTGTGAACCTTGTTTTGCCCAGTGGGCTTGTAATTGAACTTAATGATGTGTTTTGCGTACCTGCTTTCAGCAGGAATATTATCTCAATTTCTCTTCTTGAAAAAGAGGGTTATTATTTTAATATTAAGAACGGGTTTTTTGATATTATGCGCAACAACATGTATTATGGCAATGCTCACACTGTTGGAGGTTTATACATATTAAATATGCAAAACTCGAGATCCAACATGCTCTATAATGTAAATGCTAAGAGGTTTAAAGCTAATAATTTAGACCAAACTCTTATCTGGCATTGTCGTCTAGGTCACATAAATGAGAAACGCATCTCAGCGCTTCATAAGCGCGAATTTCTAAGTCAATTCGAATTCCAAACGATTGATAGATGCGAAGCTTGTTTAATGGACAAGATGACTAAAGCACCCTTCACTTGTTTAGGTGAGAGGGCAGGTGATCTATTGGGTCTAATACATTCAGACGTATGTGGACCAATGAGTACACCAGCCAGAGGTGGTTTAGGCTACTTTATCACATTTACTGACGATTTCAGTAGATATGGTTATGTCTATCTAATGAGACATAAGTCCAAAGCTTTTGATAAATTCAAAGAGTTTAGGACTGAAGTAGAAAACCAACTCGGAAAGAGTATCAAGGCACTCCGTTCTGATCAGGGTGGAGAATACTTATCCGAGGAGTTTCTTAGTTATCTTACTGAAGGTGGAATTCTATCTCAGTGGACTCCGCCAGGAACACCACAACTTAATGGTGTGTCCGAGCGGAGGAATCGAACATTGTTAGATATGGTTCGATCAATGTTAAGTCTCACTGATCTCCCGATCTCCTTCTGGGGTTATGCTCTGCAAACGGCCGCTTTTATAATAAACAGGGCTCCGTCGAAAGCAGTGGAAGGGACATCATTCGAAAAATGGTACGGGAAGGAACCCGTTTTGTTCTTCCTAAAAATCTGGGGTTGCGAGACTTATGTAAAACGGTTGCTTGCAACCAAGCTCGAACCGAGATCAGATAAATGCACTTTCGTCGGATATCCAAAAGAAACAAAAGGATACTACTTCTACAAACCGAGCGAAAATAAAGTTTTTGTTGCTCGAGGTGGGACATTCTTGGAAAAAGAGTTCATTTCAAAGACAGTCAGTGGGAGGGCTGTTCATCTTGATGAAGTTCTGGATGAGACAGTTACTCAGGAACCACTGGACGACCCAGTAGAAGAAGTAGAGCCAGAAGTGGTCGTTGAGCAAGAACCAATAGCTACAGTTAATGAGGACGGTCCGAGGCGGTCTGAAAGGATAAGTCATGCACCTGTCAGATACGGTTTCTTAGTAACTGAAGGTGATGGTTTAGTATTAGTGGACAATGATCCAGCTACCTTTCGAGAGGCCTTGGACGGAACCGACTCTGAGAAATGGCTGGAAGCCATGAGGGAAGAAATACAATCCATGTCAGATAATCAAGTGTGGGACTTGGTGGATCATACCCCTGACGTAAAAGTCATTGGGTGTAAATGGATCTTTAAAATAAAGATAGACATGGATGGCAAACCTCAGACCTATAAAGCAAGACTGGTAGCAAAAGGTTATAGACAAATCCACGGAATTGACTATGAAGAGACCTTTTCTCCAGTAGCTATGGTCAAATCTATCCGCATTCTACTTGCCGTAGCAGCGTATCACAACTATGAGATATGACAAATGGATGTCAAAACCGTCTTCCTCAACGGGAGGTTAGCTGAGGACGTTTATATGTCCCGGCCTGAGGGTTTTGAGGATCCAAAGAATAAGGGAAAGATTTGCAAGTTGCTCAAATCAATCTATGGTTTGAAGCAAGCATCTCGAAGTTGGAATCAGCGTTTTGATGAAGTAGTAAAACAGTTCGTCAAAAACGATGATGAACCTTGCGTGTATAAAAAGGCAAATGGGAGCAATATAGTCTTCTTGGTGCTTTATGTTGATGACATACTGCTCATTGGAAACGATGTCCCTACCTTGCTCTTAACAAAGACTTGGTTAGGTGAGTGTTTCGCAATGAAGGACTTAGGTGAGGCCTCTTACATCTTGGGGATCAAGATATATAGAGACCGTGCCAAGCGGGTCTTGGGCTTAAGTCAAAGCACCTACATAGACAAAGTGTTGAGACGATTCTCAATGCAAGATTCAAAGAAAGGATTGCTGCCCATGCGTCATGGCATAAAGCTTAGCAAGAAGCAGTGTGCTGAGACACCTGCAGAGCTAGCAAGAATGAATGAGATCCCATATGCTTCAGCTATAGGGTCTATAATGTATGCCATGATTTGTACAAGACCGGATGTCTCGTTTGCCCTAAGCTGTACCAGTAGACATCAATCCAAACCCGGTGAGGCACACTGGATGGCTGTCAAGGCGATTCTCAAATATTTGAGAAAAACCAAAGACGCTTTTCTTGTATACGGGGGGAGAAATGATGATCTCATCGTCAAAGGATATGTCGACGCTAGTTTCCAGACAGACCCCGATGACTTTAAGAGTCAGTTGGGACATGTGTTTACGTTGAACGGTGGAGCACTCAGCTGGAAAAGCAAGAAGCAGGATACCATTGCCGACTCTACGACCGAAGCTGAGTACATTGCCGCATCTGAAGCGGCAAAAGAGGCTGTATGGATCAGGAGTTTCATGGCTGGGTTTGGTGTAATTAAAAACCCATCTAACCCAGTAGACTTGTATTGTGACAACACCGGGGCCATTGCGCAAGCTAAGGAACCCAGAGCACATGACAGATCCAAACATGTACTCAGAAAGTATCACATCATCCACGACATAGTTGCTAGAGGTGACGTGAAGATCCACTACGTTGCAACTGATGATAACACAGCCGACCCCTTGACCAAGGCTATTCCACAAGCAAAACCTGATAAACATGTCAGGTCAATGGGTATAGACTGGGACTTAGATTGGAACTAGGGGCAAGTGGGAGATTGATAGCATTTGTGCCCTAGTCCAATTGCTATTAGTCTGTAAACGTCTATGAACAATATCATCGTTTGTAATATATATATAAAACGGCTTTATATTACTTATGTGTTGAAGTAATATGTTAAGCATGATCTGATTTATGACCACTAAAGTAGTAGAACCATAAATCTGTACGGATCACACTTAACGAGTCCCTGGTCAACCTATGCTTCCTTAAAGCGACCAGTATGAGGATGGTTCTTAATGACGTAGTTCTACTTGTCATAGGGATGAGGGATCCTGGAATCATATCATAGATATCATGAGGTGATTGATATCGGACGATCCGCTTTGAATAGTGTTTTCATAGATTAAGTCATGAACATATTCAAATGCGATAGCTTGTCACGACATCCTTAGACCAAGGAGTCTTTGTGATCACTATGCAATGAACGTACAGCTTTAACTTGCGCCAAACGCTTTCTGTAAAAGGATTGCTATAAAGGGCATGATTGGGTGGCGGAACGGGATGCATGAGTGACACGAAAGACGGCTAAGGGATTTATCCCTGAAATTCTGATCAGCTTATTCGTGCAAGATGCCACACACAATGTTACACAGAATGCTATGACGTTGTGTCTGACTTCTTGCGTAGATAATGCAGGACAGTAAATATAAAGCTACAAGTAATGACACAGCATATTGTTTACCCAGTTCGGTGCAACGTCACCTACGTCTGGGGGCTCTCAGCCTAGTGGAAAGATTTCACTTATCAGTAATCCGTCAGAACATACAAGTACCTGTGATCACTCCTAGATCTATACTTTATGCTACGTCTTACAGTGCAATCTATCTCAGGGTCTCCCCCTGAATCCAAGAACGTCTTGATTCCTCTCTTCGAGCAATCGCCTTGCTCTGTCGTCTTCAAGTCTTCTTCAAGCTTGGTGGTTCCGTGCAGTTTTCAACTCACGACTTCAGTAAACCCTCAATCACCTAACTCTCTATAGTTATGTGATACACAATATCCTAAGCTCGATCTGCAATTTCTCAGCCCGCAAACCTTCACGTCTAAGGACCTTGCAAATTGTTGCTAGGAAACAAATAAAGAACCACACAATTGCTAAGGGGGTAGCCTAAGCTTTTATAGCAATCGTGGATGAGTACTAACCATAAAGGGTTTCATATTAATCACCGTCTTTCTTCTTTTCAGATTAGGAGTCATTCTACTCTTTCCTAATCGTTTTCTTGCTGCACTGTCGAACCTGCACTTTCCTGATTTCTGTCGATCAGGATGCTTGCCAAGATGCCGTCAACAATGTCACACAAGATGTCGTTGAAGATGCTTCGACATTATTTGTAACATGTTTCTTCAGTTCCTTCAAAATCAGCCAATCTCGAAAACCATCGTAACTACAATCTCCCCCTTTGGCTATTTTTAAGGACAACATTCTTCGTCGTATTCTTCGTCGCATTCTGCGTCGCATTCGTCGTCTCGTTGATCGGCAGTGTCGTCGCGCGTATCGTCGCGTCTTATGTCTTCGCGTCGTCTCTATCTTCCTTTCTTGTATCGTCGTGATCGCGCGCGTTATCTAACTTAAACCTAAACTTACTCCCCCTTGCTGGCTCAAAAAGAGCCAAACTATAAACAAATATTGTAACAAGTCCGGGAAATAAGCAAAATAAATCCAAACATAACTCATACTTGCTCTCGATCAGCTGTCGAGAGAAAGCGTGATACATTGTTCACAAAATATTACAGACATAAAAGTTGTTCAGTAGTTCAAGAGTCAGAGAATTTTAAATAGAGCTGTTGTTGGAACTTGCAGTCTCTGTTGCTTCTGTGGAGGCTTCTTGGGTAGCATCTTCTGGATCAATTGTGGGATCATCTTCAGAGCTTGGAGGAGACATTGAGTGCAGCAGGTTGGCGCAGTGAGTTCGGCCCTGCGAGAGGTGCTTCAGAGCAGTCTTTAAGTTTGCAATGTCCTCATCAAGCACTTCAATTTCTCGCTTGAGCATGACAGCATCCCTACTGGAGGTCCTGGTGAGAGGGATGGCACTTGTGGCTCTACTGGTTTTTGCCTTGGCCTCCGGCCTGACAAGATCAGGAGCATGCCTCCCTTCAAACAACTTGTGGCTCACCACAATTAGTCCTCCTCTTTTGCCCACCTTATCCGATGCTTTCAACACTCCAGGGTGTTGATGTACAAGTAATTCAGAGATAAGGGATGGAAAGGCTATGGGAATTTTCACCGCAAGAGATCTAGCATGGCGAACAAGATGATCAATTACAAATTGTCCAAAGTCAAGTTTAGATCCAGTACCTATTTGGTAGATCAGTATTGCTAGCTCAGGTTTGATCGATGATGCGTGGGTTGAGGGCGCCCAGTTTGCAACTCCAATCCGAAAGAGAATGGAGTACTTGGAAGTAAGATCTGATGCTGCCACTGTCCCTTTGGATGGCCATGTTCTGCTTTTATCTCCGGTGATTTCTCGGAGGACTTTGCTTAGATCGGGTGGTGGCACAGATCGAACCCTCTTCCTTCCCAGGAATTCATTGATGATGTCGGAGGTGATGTCAAAGCGGATGCCTCTGACATATACTTTATCAAACTCTGGAGCATCTGGGGTACCAAATGTGGTAGGCAAATTTGCAATGAATTCTTTAACCAGGAGCGGATAGTGGTTGCCAATGTCGGAGACGGTTCTCATCAATTCTGCCTTCTCCAGGAGCTGTATAATGGCCTTTAGCCCAAGCAGCTCCGACGACAATGTCTTCTCTGGGTACGCCGTTTTCTGAAAGACAAACTCCCACCTCTTTGCACCTTCTGCTGAGTGAAACGACACATTGTCGTAAGTTACACTCATGGTGTTCTTGGCCGTTTTCAGGGCCTTCTTCTTCTTTCCTTCTTCAGCAGGAACCTCTTCAATGTCATCATCAGAAGATTCATCTATCAAACTTCTTGTGGGGATCACCTTTTTCTTTGGCAGCAATCTTTTTCTTCTTGTTGCTGGGTCCTCCAGCATCCTTGAATTCTTTCCTCTTTCTTGTTTCTTTTAGTTTTCCAACCATAACAGTCAAGCTTTCATTCTCTTTTAGAACTTTTCCTTCAGGGACGACAACACTGTGTGTGCCGTCTCAGCAGCTTCTTTCGTGACATCTTCTCTAACATCCTGGGGGTTTTCTTCTGTGTTGTTGGTGGTGATATCCTTGTTCTCCTCAGCTTCCTCAGTCTCTCCGTTTCTGGTTTCTTCTTTCTTCTCTTCTTCTTCCTCGGTTTCTTCCGAGTCTGCTATTTCTTCCTCAACTTCTTCAAAGGCTTTAGGCATGACATCTGTTCCGTCTTCTTCTCCTCCTTCACCTTCCGCAATGCGTTCCAACCCATGACTGACCGGAGTCAGATCCTCTTTTTCTCCTTCCGGACCAATTAGTTCCTCTACTACACCCTCTTGGGGTGGGGCCTGGTTTTCCAGTAGTGATTTCAACAAATCACTGTTCCTAGAGTTATCGGCAGAGAGGTCGTTACCTGGGATGTTTGTTGGTGTTGGAATTGCGACGATTTGCATGGAGGCTTCTCAATTCTCCTGGCTACGATCATCCTCTCTTTCTGGCCCAGTTAGGTCGGACATTGAGAAGGCAGCGCTTTCGGACCGGGACTTCTTGGGAACTCGAGTAAAAACTGGCATTGGGGCTTTCTCTGGTGAAGCCTTTTTGAGAATTTCTTCTGACTTCTTCAGGGATTTTGGCCCTTTGATTCGCACTCCATGCTTGTTTGTTTTCGCTCTGCTTCTGGAGCCTTTAGGTTCAGCTTTCTGTGAATCGGTGGCTTCCTTTGGGACTACTGTGCTTCTAGTTTTCACCATTGTTGTTGGAGAGATTTGCAGAGAGTGAATGGTGAAGGAGATGAGAGCGAGCACAGAGAGGTGGCAGACTAGGTTTTTTGAAAAAACGATTCAAATCTTTTTAGCGTCTGACTGTATCTTTCTTTTTCTTTTATATGGGCTTTTGATATGCCTGGCCCAATGACATTCGTTGGATTTTTAGACCGGTTCATGAAGAGGTACCAACAATTCCTCTCAACCGTTTCTGCAACTTCTTATTGTTCACTGATGGTGCATAGACCGAGTGATGATCTGAGATCCTCGAATCTGCTTGCATCTAATGCTTTTGTGAAAATATCAGCAAGTTGCTTCTCTGTGGGAATGTGCTCTAGGATGATCTTCTTGTCTTCGACCAATTCTCGAATGAAGTGGTGTCTAATATCAATGTGTTTGGTCTTGCTGTGTTGGACATGGTTTTTGGAGATGTTGATAGCACTGACATTATCACAATATAAAGTCATGGCATCCTGTCTGACATTGTATTCGACTAACATCTGTTTCATCTAAAGTAGTTGTGTACAGCTACTCCCAGCAGCAATATACTCCGATTCGGCAGTGGAAAGGGCAACACAGTTTTGCTTCTTACTAAACCATGATATGAGGTTGTTGCCAAGGAAGAAGCATCCTCCAGATGTGCTTTTCCTATCCGATGTGTTTCCAGCCCAATCGGCATCACAATACCCCACCAAGGTAGAGGATGTGTCGAATGAGTATAATAAACCCAAGTTTGTAGTCCCAGAGATATATCTAATAATTCTTTTGGCTTGGGATAGATGACTAACCTTAGGATTAGCTTGATATCGTGCACATACTTCAACAGAGTAGGCAATATCGGGTCGACTTGCGGTGAGGTAGAGGAGACTACCGATGATGCTTCTGTATAGGTGTTGGTCGACGGCTTCTCCTTAATCATCTTTAGTTAGCTTGACATGTGTAGCTGCTGGTGTCCTTTTATGTGAGGCTTTCTCTAGCCCAAACTTCTTGACAATATTCTTCGCATATTTGCTCTGATATACGAAGATGCTAT
Source organism: Geranium rotundifolium (assembly GCA_963920655.1). Classification (NCBI taxonomy): domain Eukaryota; kingdom Viridiplantae; phylum Streptophyta; class Magnoliopsida; order Geraniales; family Geraniaceae; genus Geranium; species Geranium rotundifolium. Next base: position 35,970,439 of record OY987313.1, on the reverse strand, counting down.
CCTTTTGTTGTTTGATTTGGAAGCCTAGAAAATAAGTAAGCTCTCCCACCATGCTCATCTCGAATTCTGATTGCATCTGTTGAATAAATATCTCTACCATCTTGCTTGACATCCCTCCAAAAACAATGTCATCGACATAGATTTGAGCTATCATTAAATTTCCATCTTCATTATTCACAAATAAGGTCTTGTCAACTCCCCCTCTAGTGTAGCCGCTTTGGATGAGGAATTTTGTGAGCCTTTCATACCAAGCCCTTGGTGCTTGTTTCAACCCATAAAGAGTTTTCTTGAGTTTATACACATGATCAGGATAGTGAGGGTCAACAAATCCTTTGGGTTGTGACACATATACTTCTTCATTGAGATCCCCATTTAAGAACGCACTTTTGACATCCATCCAGTAGAGCTTTATCTATAGATGACATGATATCCCTAGCAAGAGACGGATTGCTTCAAGTCTTGCCACAGGAGCAAATGTCTCATCGAAGTCGACACCCTCAATTTGAGTATACCCTTGAGCAACTAACCTTGCTTTGTTGCGAGTGATGTTGCCAAGCTCATCGGATTTGTTCTTGAAGATCCATTTGGTGCCTATGATGTTTCCTTTACTTGGTTTGGGCACCAGTTCCCATACCTGGTTTTTCTCAAATTGAATCAGCTCTTCTTGCATAGCATTGACCCAATACTCATCATTGATGGCTTCGTTGATGTTTTTGGGTTCTGTCTTTGAAACGAAGCAAATATTTCCTCTCATCTCGTTATAATCTTCAGGAGCTTTTGACCGAGTCCGTACGCCTTCATTCAGGTTTCCAATAACTCCAGAGATAGGATGGTTGGTCTGGACTCTTCGTGAGGGATTTTTGTTGCTGGTTTCAGGAACTACTTCGTTATCGGCGGTATCATCTTCTGTTTTGCTGCTAACATCTTCTGTGGCATTAGGACCAGCATTCTTCCTGACATTATTGGGCGGATAGGCTCCGTCTTCGTCCGTCGCATCTTCTGGGACATCTTCGCAGGCATCATCAACAACAACATTGATTGATTCCATCATGGTCTTGGTTCGTTTGTTGAAGACTCGGTATGCGCGACTATTCCTTGAATAGCCAAGGAAGACTCGGTATGCGCGACTATTCCTTGAATAGCCAAGGAAGATGCCTTCATCGCTTTTTGGGTCAAGCTTTCGACGAGGCTCTCTATCAGCCAGTATATAACAAGTGGAGCCAAAGATATGGAAGTACTTAACATTGGGCTTTCTCCCCCTCCATATTTCATAATGAGTTACTGACATACCTGGTCGGAGAGTAACTCGATTGTGGATATGGCAAGCAGTGTTAAGTGCTTCTGCCCAAAAGTGAGTTGGTATGTCTTTAGCCAGCATCATAACTCTCGCCATCTCCTGTAGAGTCCTGTTTTTGCGCTCAACAATGCCATTCTGTTGAGGAGTGATTGGCGCTGAGAATTCATGTGCTATCCCTTCTGAGTTGCAGAAATCTGCAAACTTGCTGTTTTCGAACTCTCGACCATGATCACTATGAAGACGGATGATTTTGCCAATTGTCTCTCCTTTTTCTCGTTGGACTTGGATGCATAGATTCTTGAAGATCGAGAAGGTGTCTGATTTGTCACGAGGGAAGTCAACCCAAGTGTATCGTGAGTAATCATCTACACACACAAAGACGTATCGTTTTCCTCCAAGGCTTTCAACTTGCATTGGTCCCATGAGGTCAACATGTATCAGCTCAAGTACCCGAGAGGTGGTGATATGTTGTAGCTTCTTGTGTGACATCTTGGTTTGCTTACCAATCTGACATTCTCCGCAGATCTTTCCTTCTATTATTTTCAGGTTTGGAATACCTGTGATTGCCTGTTCTGAGATTGCTTTTTGCATGCTTCTAAGATTTAGATGTTCAAGCTTTCTGTGCCATAGTTTGGTTTCTTTAGCTTTGGAGACAAGGCACTTGGTTGCTTCGATATGTGTCTCGGGAGACCAGATATAGCAATTGTCCGTTGAGCGAACTCCTTGTAGAATAGTGACTTGATTAAAGTCTTTAACTATACAGGCTTCCTTTATGAATTTTACTTCTGAATCCTGATCACAAATCTGACTGATGCTAATCAAGTTAGCTTTAAGTCCTTCTACAAGTAATGCTTCAGTCAGGCAGGTGGCTCCTGGATGCTTAAGTACTCCTTTTCCGATAATTCTAGCTCGAATGCCATCTCCAAACGTAACAAAGCAGTTTGTGTATAGTTTAAGATCAGAGAGGAATTCTGGAGTACTTGTCATGTGTCGAGAGCATCCACTGTCGAGATACCAGTCCTTGTTTGTTGAAGCACTTAAGGATGTATATGCAACATTAGCTCGATAGATCAGGTTCTTAGGTCTCCATTCAAGGCGGGATGTCTTCGGAGGAGATGAGAGATGCCTTTGATATTTCTTTTGTTGTAGCTGAGCTTGCTTCCTCTCAAGAAGTTGGAAACAAAAAGGTCTGATGTGACCAGGTTGACCACAGTAATGACATATCCATTGATATTGATAAGCTGGTCTTCTGTAGCTTTGTTGTTTGCGTGGAGGATGTCTTCTGGCACTTACTTGACAAGAACAGGTTGTAGACGATGTTATGGCTTTCGTTGTAGGTAGTCCTGTAGGATGTGTTGGGGCATCCAGTAATTTCTTGTCAGCCATGGCTTGTTGTGGGATAAACTTTGTCCCTGCCGTTGAGGGGACAGCATGTGTGTACCCTAGTCCCGTCGTATCTTTGGACTGTTTTCCCACTGATAAAATATTGTCAAGGCTTTCTGTGCTAGGATTCATCATCTTTATCGATTTAGTCATGAGACTAATTTCTCCATTAAGTCTGGTGATCTCTCGTTTCAGCTCCACGATCGTCTCTAGAAATCTTGACTTGTCGCTGGTAAGACTAATGATCCTTTCGCCTTGTTGATCAAGTATCAGAGCTTCCTTGATCCATATGGTATGCAAGCCTTTGTATGCCTCGACTAGTTGCTCTTTAGTCCAATTCTCATTTGGAGTTGGATCATCATTGATGTCGACAGCATTATCAACATTACATGTAGGAGTAGTAGTAGTGAATGCAACAAAGTTGCTTACCTCTTCAGATCCACTATCTTCATTGTCATTATCTGATAGGGTGGCATTGTATCCTCGTTTTTGTTGTTTGAGGAAATTTGGACATTCTCTACGGAGGTGGCCGAATCCTTCACACTCATGACATTGAAGTCCTTTGTTTTTGTTTTCTTCCCCACTCATGTTTAGTCTGTCAAGACTACCTCCAACTTGAGCTTTTTGTGGAGCTTTGTTTCTGGCATTTGCTGTGACATTCCGTCCACCTATTCGACTAAATCTTCTCATGGCTTTGTTATAGTTTTTTGTGAGAAGGGCCATTGTAGCCTCGATGTCTTCATCAGAATCTGACTCCTCAAGATCTGGTTGCTTGTGTGTTGAGCTTTTGAAAGCAACTCCTTTGTTCCTTTTGTCGATGTTGCGTAGAGACAACTCATAGGTCATTAGAGACCCCATCAGCTCATCAAACTTCAAGACCTTGAGGTCATGAACTTCTTCAATTGCTGTGATCTTCATCTTGAACCTAGGGCTAAGAGCACGTAGGGTTTTTCTTACCAATTTTTCATCAGACATTGGTTCTCCCAGAGAATAGGATTCATTGGCTAGATCACGAATGCGAACATTGAAATCTGCAATTGATTCGTCTTCTTTCATGATGAGGGCTTCGAAGTTGGTAGTCAGGTATTGCAGTTTTTGTTCTCGAACCTTAGTTGTTCCTTCATATGCTACGGCCAGGATGTCCCATGCTGATTTGGTAGTTGTGCATGTGTTGATTAGTCTGAACACGTTCTTGTCAACACCATTGAAGATAGCATTCAGAGCTCGAGAATTTCCCAGTGATTCTTCATCTTCATCATCGGTCCAGTCTTTTTCTAGTTTTGGGCCGAGAGGATTGCCATCACTGTCACTGAGTTGTGGTGCATTCCAACCATTGAGTACAACCTTCCATGTCTTGTTGTATAGTGACTTCATGAAGGCACACATTCGAGCCTTCCAATAGCCATAGTTGCTCCCATCTAGAACAGGTGGTTGATTTATGGATCCTCCTTCTCTGGTATTGTCCATCTTTGATCAAAATATTTGTTTAGGAACTCACCTAAAGCTATAGGTGCCCCTCTGATACCAATTGAAATTCTGATAAGCTTAGTCGTGCAAGATTTCACACACAATGTTACACAGAATGCTATAACGTTGCGTCTGACTTCTTGCGTAGATAATGCAGGACAGTAAATATAAAGCTACAAGTAATGACACAACAGATTGTTTACCCAGTTCGGTGCAACGTCACCTACGTCTGGGGGCTCTCAGCCTAGTGGAAAGATTTAACTTATCAGTAATCCGTCAGAACATACAAGTACCTGTGATCACTCCTAGATCTATACTTTATGCTACGTCTTACAGTGCAATCTATCTCAGGGTCTCCCCCTGAATCCAAGAACGTCTTGATTCCACTCTTCGAGCAATCGCCTTGCTCTGTCGTCTTCAAGTCTTCTTCAAGCTTGGTGGTTGCGTGCAGTCTTCAACTCACGACTTCAGTAAACCCTCAATCACCTAACTCTCTATAGTTATGTGATACACAATATCCTAAGCTCGATCTGCAATTTCTCAGCCCGCAAACCTTCACGTCTAAGAACCTTGCAAATTGTTGCTAGGAAACAAATAAAGAACCACACAATTGCTAAGGGGGTAGCCTAAGCTTTTATAGCAATCGTGGACGAGTACTAACCCTAAAGGGTTTCCTATTAATCACCGTCTTTCTTCTTTTCAGATTAGGAGTCGTTCTGCACTTTCCTAATCGTTTTCTTGCTGCACTGCCGAACCTGCACTTTCCTGATTTCTGTCGATCAGGATGCTTGCCAAGATGCCGTCAACAATGTCACACAAGATGTCGTAGAAGATGCTTTGACATTCTTTGTAACATGTTTCTTCAGTTCCTTCAAAATCAGCCAATCTCGAAAACCGTCGTAACTACAATCCCTCATACTACGGTATGGGAAAGATATCCGTTAAAAGGGCCTCTTGATGGAGACTGACTGAGAGTAAGAGCATGGCCATGCCAATGATACGGGTTATCAGTTCTCAGCCATCTCGCATATCAGGATATCTAGATTGATTAAACAAGGATGACGACTCTATGCCTTGTGATCAATCAGGATGACGACTCTATGCCTTGTGATCAATCAGGATATCTAGAGATAATAGGATAGTGACTTTTACGCACAAGGTTAAGTCGAATCATCGATCGTCATGCACCTTGGGTAATCATAATGTCTTACTAGAGACCACTTATGATGGATCGGGCAAGAGCGATCTTTTGCGCCGATCTGCCAACGGTGGCATGAGCCTAGAGGGTCACACACATTCAAGACGGATAACTTGAGACAAGGAAACATTGACGTTTCTTGAGGAGTAATATATGGACAAAACTGGAAGTTTTGTGCCATAGGTTCGGTTTGAGAGAATAATTAGCGAATCGAGAAAAACTGAGTTTTTCGTCGATATCGCGTTGGACTTTGTTTGATAAGTGACGACAAAAGGGTCGGGCGACTTTTGGACACGGCATGAGACAACACGGGAGTGCCCATTGGGCTCGGCCCATGAAGCCTCATGGCCGGCCCATTAAGGGCCCAACAAGACCTCTTGGCCGGCCCCACATGGTGGGTCCATGTGTGGGGGCCACACAACACCATGCTTAGTTGGTGATTGTGGATTAAGAGGTGAGTGATTTAAGGGGTATGGGTTAAAACACTTTTAAGCCCATACCAATCACTTTTAACCCATGCTTGTGAGATTGGATGATGAATTGAAATACAAGACTTTTATTGATTATTCATTTAATCACAAAAACTCACAATCTCTCTCTCTCTTCTAGCTTGGCCGGCCACCTCTCTCCCTCCTCTTGCTCTTGCTCTCTTGTTCTTCATTTAATTGTTCTAGTAGGCAATTAAGTGAGGGATCATCAAGATCATCCCCTCGGTGTGGACTTACTTTAGACAAGAAGATCCGAACGTTCTTCTTTATCGATTCATACAAGACTTAAAGGTAAATATCTTGTGGAATAGATTTTGCTTTGGGATTTAATGGTTTATGTTCTTGGAAAAGGTTTGGATTAGATTTTCTTATAATGCTTCCGCTATCTCGACGATCTAGAACGCTCCAAAACCCTACACCTTGGACCCACCAAGGTGGTCGGCCACTTGGGCTTATTGGTCCCAAAATGGGCCCTTGTTGGGCCGGCCATGTGACCTCATGGGCCGAGCCCAATGGGCTCGCCCATGTGGTCACGTGCTGGTCCAAAAGTTGTCCGACTCTTTTTGTCGTTACTTATCAAACAAAGTCCGACGCGACATCGATGAAAATCTCAGTTTTCTCGATTCGCTAATTATTCTCTCAAACCGAACCCATGGCCCAAAACCTTCAGTTTTGTCCATGTATTGCTCCTCAAGAAACGTTAAGGTTTCCTTGTCTCAAGTTATCCGTCTTGTATGTGTGTGACCCTCCAGGCTCATGCCACCGTTGGCAGATCGGCGCAAGAGATCTCTCTTGCCCGATCCATCATAAGTAGTCTCTAGTAAGACATTATGATTACCCAAGGTGCATGATGATCGATGATTCGATTTAACCTTGTGCGTACAAGTCACTATCCTATTATCTCTAGACATCCCGATTGATCACAAGGCATAGAGTCGTCATCCTTGTTCAATCAATCATTGTTACTTGATATTTGAGTTGGCTGAGAACTGATAACCCGTATCACTGGCATGGCCATGCTCTTTCTCTCAGTCGCTCTCGATCAAGAGGCCTTAACGGATATCTTTCCCATACCGTAGTACGAGGGATAAATCCCTTAGCCGTCTTTCGTGTCACTCATGCAATCCGTTTCGCCACCCAATCATGCCCGTTATTGCAATCCTGTTACGGAAAGCGTTATGCGCAAGTTAAAGCCGCACGTCGACTGCATAGCGATCACAAAGACTCCTTGGTCTAAGGATATCATGACAAGCTATCGCATTTGAATATGTTCATGGCTTAATCTACGAAGCACTATTCAAAGCGGGTCGTCTGATATCAATCAACTCATGATATCTATGATATGATTCCAGGATCCCACATCCATATGACAAGCAGAACTACGTCATTGAGAACAATCCTCATACTGGTCGCTTCAATTCAAGCGTATATTGACCAGGGATTCGTTAAGTGTGATCCGTACAGATTTATGGTTCTACTACTTTAGTGGTCATAAATCAGATCATGCTTAACATACTACTTCAACACATAAGTAATACAAAGCCATTTTATTTATTACAAACGATGATACATATGCATAGACATTTATAGACTACTAGCAATTGGACTAGGGCACAAAAATGCTATCACGAAGCCCAATACTTCGGCCATGAGGTCCTATGCCGCGTCCAACTATTCCTCGAACTTATCGCACAAAGTCCGACGCGACGCCTTTCGAGTTCACTAGTGCAATAAATGTCAAAGCCAATCGAAGCCGTTATAGTTACCCTTTTACAGATAACGTTAGACTAGGTCAAACTTAGGTATTTGTTACATAGTGTACACAAAGACTCCTTGGTCTTAGGATATAATGACAAGTTACGATATGTGAGTATCTCATGACTGGATCTATGCAGCATACTCACAATCGGGTTGTCCGATATCATCGACCTGATGGTATCTATGATATAACTCCGACACGCACTTTGCCATGATCAGTAGAGCATGATCACAAGGAGTTAGTCTCATACTGATCGCTTCATAAAGAAGCTTAGCTGATCAGGGACTCATCAAATGTAATTCTTTCTGATCTATAGTTGTACTATTATTGGTTACACACATAATGACATATATCAAATTACATTCGATATATTACTACAACACTTTAGTAATATATGCCGATTTATTTATTCGGAAAGATGATAAAACATTACATCTGTAGATCACTTTTATATTGGACTGGGGCATAACTCTAACAATCTCCCACTTGCCCCTAGTTCCAATTTAAGTTCTGATCTACTCCCATAGACCCTGCATGTTTCTCATGCCTAGGCTGCGGCTGAGCCTTTGTCAAGGGATCGGCCATATTATCATCAGTCGAATAGTGTTTAATCTCCACATCACCTCTATATTTGATAACTCTCACGAGGTGAAGCCTGTTGAGTATATGTTTGGATTTGTTGTGGAATCTGGGCTCTTGAGCAATAGCTACGGCATATGTGTTGTCCCACAACAAGCTTATCGGATCAGACGCTTGCGGCGTTGCATCTAATCCGATTAGAAAGCTTCTAATCCATACGGCCTCTTTAGCTGCTTTTGTTGCAGCTATATACTCAGCCTCCGTTGTAGAGTTGGCAATTTTGGCTTGCTTAAAGCTTATCCAGCTGAAAGCGCCACCACTCAACACAAAATATATCCTGACTGAATTTTGAAGTCATCTAGATATGTCTGAAAACTAGCATCGACTTGTCCTTTGACTGCTAGTTCTCTATCTTCATCCCCATTTACCAAAATGCATCCTTAATCCTCCTCAAATATTTGAGGATGGCCTTTGACAGCAATCCAATTTAATTGTTCGGGGTTAGATTGGAATCTGCTGGTACAACTTAGTGCAAACGAGACTTCCAGTCTCGTGCACATCCTGGCATACATGATGGATCCCACAGCCGAAGCATAAGGGATCTTACTCATCCTGCTCAGCTTATCAGGAGTACTAGGACTCTGTAGCTTGCTGAGCTTAATGCCATGACGCATGGGTATGTATCCTTTCTTAAAATTAAGCATTGAGATCTTCTCAACACTTTACCTATGTACATGTTCTGACTTAGCAACATGTTCTGACTTAGGCCCAAAATCCTTTTGGAATGATCTGTAGAGATCCTGATGCCTACATTAAATGTAGCATCACCTAAGTCCTTCATCGATAAGTACTTCCCTAACCAAGCTTTGGTGGCAAGGTCGGGATGTCATTCCCGATGAATAAATATCAAGAATACAATATTACTCCCACTCGCTTTCTCATGTACACAAGGCTCACTTTTGTTTTTTATGAAGCCGAGTTCCCTTACAGCTTTATCAAAATGAAGGTTCAAACTCCCTGAAGCTTACTTAAATCCATAAATGGATCTTTGCAGCTTACATATCTTTCCGGGATTCTTTGGATCTACAAAACCCACAGGTCGCGTGATATACATGCCCTCTAGTAAGTTCCTACTAAGGAAGGGGTTTTGACATCCATCTGCCATAGTTATGGCTAAGAATAATCTGGATCAATTTGACCATTGCTACTGGTTAAAAGATGTCATCATAATCCATGTATTGAATCTGACGATAACCTTTTACAACCATCCTAGCCATATTGGTCTGAGGACTTCCATCCATGTCGGTCTTGATCCTATAGACCTACTCAGAACCGATGGGTTTTATCCCAGAGGTTTGATCCACCAAGCATCCGACTTGGTTTTCATACATGAATTTCATTTCCTCACTCATGGCATTCTACCATTTTTCGGAGTCTGGACTGGTTAAAGCTTGTCTACAGGTTTCTGGATCATCCTGATCCACCAACATCACGTCATTTCCCTCAGTGAATGTGAAGCCATATCTGTCTGGAACATGACGAGATCTTTCATACCTCCTTAGACCATTTGGAATTTCTGTAGGGATTGATTCTTCATCGGCGACCATCTGAGGCTCCAGTACTTCTACATCTTGCATAGCAGGCTCCTGAATTGCTTCAGGCTGTTCCGTATCCTCTCGAATTTCTTCGAGATGCACGAGACTCCCACTAGATATTTTGGAAATAAAATATTTCTCCAAAAATACCCCTCCTCGAGCAACAAAGACTTTGTACTCGCTGGGTATGTAGAAGTTGTATCTCTTAGTTTCTTAAGGAATCCTTACGAAGACACATTTTGTCTGATTTGGATGCCTGCATCTCTGCTACCCAAATCTTTTTAGGAAAAACATACTAGGATGTTTCCCACGCCATATATGACTATGGTCAATTTCTTATTTGGCTACTACGCGAAGGCGCACGCATCCAAATAGAACTGACCATCTCATCCCGCTCCCATCCCAATGAATACTACGCGGAGGCGCACGCATCCATAGTAACGGGAGACGTAATGATTGTCATGTGGTGTACCTTCTGTGACTCTGGTCCAACTCTTATTTGGCTACTACGCGGAGGCGCACGCATCCAAATAGAACCGATTACCTTATTCAGCTCGCATCCTAATGAATACTACGCGGAGGCGCACGCATCCATAGTAATGGGAGACAAAATGACTGTCACAAGGTGTACTATCGTTATCTTCATCGGAGCCCGATTCAAAATGAATGCGGCCGTTTCCAGAGTCAAGTATTAGTTCAACTCTCTTCTGGCCTGAGTACTCATAGGTCCACATACGTCGAAATGTATTAGACTTAATAAGTCACTCGCCTTTCACATAAACATGTGAAAGGTGCCTTTGTCATTTTGCCCATTAGGCGAGACTTGCATCTTTCAGTTTGAGTGAATTCAAACGGACTTAAAAAGTCCACACTTGTGAAGTGTTGAAATGCGTTTCTCGCTCATTAGGCAAGACTTGAATCTTTCAGTTTGAGTGAATTCAAACGGACTTAAAGAGTCCACACTTGTGCAGTGTTGAAATGCGTTTCTCGCTCATTAGGCAAGACTTGAATCTTTCAGTTTGAGTGAATTCAAACGGACTTAAAGTCCACACTTGTGAAATGTTGAAATGTGTTTCTCGCCTATGTGCCTTAAATGACAATGCCAGATTATAACTTGGTTTAAATCATTAGATTTAAGTCTTTTCTTATTTACGTTATAGCGATTAAGCTTACCAACGTAAATATCTGATCCTGAAGACGTGGATACCCACTCTTCTTCACATGATCCTTGTATTGCTTACAATCCCTTATTCCCGTGTCCTGGCTCATTGCAGTGATAGCATATCTCCTCCAATTTGTCCTTACAATTCACAGCAATTTTGGGAGCTGCTTGAACCTTTGGACGCTTGGGGTGTCTGATCTGCCCTGCAAGGTGCCCATGAGCCTTACCCTTACCCAGATTAGCTTTCTTGAAGCTGACCTTCTTGTTGACCATAAGGACCTCCTTGGTCTTGCCCTTGAGGTTCTTTTCAGTGGTCATAAGTATCCCATGAAGCTCTGTTAAGGACTTTTCCATGTCATGCATATTGTAATTTACTATGAAATCACTATATGTATCTGGAAGTGACTGTAACATAAAATCCGCAGCCATTTCCACCTGATCATCAAAACCGAGTCTGGTTAGATGTTCCTGAAGACATTAAATCTTCGTGACATGGGGACTAATAGGGCTCCAGCCTTAAGTTTGCAGGAGTTAAGTTCTATGAAAGTATCATATCTTTTGACACGAGCTTTCTCCTTGAACATTTCCTTGACCTCTCTGCCTTACAGGTATGAGGGTCATCTGAAACGTTCCTGAACTACTTCTGCAACTCTGGCATCCTACTGCCTGCCATAATGCATGACTCGTCGATTTGGTTACTAAGAAACTTTGATAAGTATCCTTAGTGCCCTAGCGGCGTTCAACGGTGGCTCGGCAGGAGGTTTCTTGGTAAGGATATGCGTTCATGCTTGAGTACAAGCCTCAAGTTTCTATTACAATCTGAGTAATTCACGCCCTTGAGTCTGTCCTCAATCTGGACTCTCAGTGCGCTATTACTCCTTTGTGTTGTGTTTGCCTTTTAGTTCTACATGGTAAAATTAATTAAAATTCAAGTTGGAGATTAAGTTATAAAACACTTGTCTGATTCTAACATTAGAATCTGAACCAGGATCCTATCATACCCTCAATTAAAGTGAACGGAGGCTCACTGCTCCAATTGTGAGCATCAAGGTAGGAATACATCCATTTACAAAACCATGTAATTCCTGGCTAGGGTCTGTACTAAAAGTACACGGCATACCCTATACTGATACCCTAGGTCAGCCCTAGCTGACAATCGTAGACAAGTCTACCAAGCTTGAACTATGGATAGAACTAATGTGACTACTACGCGGAGGCGCATACACCCACACAGAACTACCCATCTCATCCAGACTTTTTCTCTATGAATGTTACGCGGAGGCGTACCGACATCCATAGGGTCAAAGCCCTTTTGAGTGCCCAAACTTGGATGGTATCACGCTTGACTTGTAATTATTTGCGTTTAAGTGAATTATAAAAGTCTGATTGTATATCGATACAATCTTAATCTGGAATCATCAATTGCAAATTCATGCAAAGATGATCCCTCAGCAGGTTACATGCGAGTCTGATTAAATTCTGATTTTAATCTTTGCATGTGGGTGATAGCAAATCATACATAAACTTGTATATTTAAACTATCATACATTCATACATTCAAACATACAAATGTAACGATAAAATATGCATAGCTAAGTCCATCTAAAGTTCCTAAGAATCTAGCAAAACCGATCCTAAAGACAAGGTCTTCAAGATCCAAACTTGCTCCATTCTCTTGAACTCCCACTGGCTTCGAGCCTCCTTCTTGACTTGATTATTGTGTCGGTCTTCGTGATTACATATTAAAATAAATTAAATAAAATACAAATCACGACACGCGGGCCATATTTACTACAACCCAAAATTAAGCAACACGCAGGTTGCAAAACCGAAATTAAAGTACAAATCTAATGGGCTTAGCTAGCATCATGTGGAAAACATCATGTTATCAAAGATCATGTTATCAATCAACATGTTGATCAAACAAATAATTTTTCCAAATTTTATCTTTCTTAAGTGTGAAAAAATTCCGGTTTATCGAAACCGGACGGTTTAATCGATTAATTGAATTTTGGACCGGTTCTCGCTGGTTTATCGAAACCAAACCAAATCTGAAAATTAAATTTTATTAGGGTTTCCAAATATCCTTGCGAACCAACCGGTTCGCTCGAATCTGGTCGAGCCGAACCGGCTCAACCGAAGGTCGCCCGCGGAGGCAACCACGGTGGCCCGTGAGGGCTGCCGAGGTCTCCCGCGGGACTGACCGTGGTCGGCCACGGGAACGACCATGGTAGCCCGCGAGGGAAGCCATGGTCGCCCCTAGGGCAGACCCTGGTCGCCCGCGAGGAAACCATGGAAGCCCTCACGGGCTGCCATGGTCGCCCGCAAGGGCAGACCGTGTCGCCCGCGGCAGCGAGCATGGTCGCCCGCGAGGGCTGCCATGGTCGCCCGTAGGCGACCCTCGTCGGCCCAAGGTGCTGATTATGGTCTTCCCTAGGGCATTCCATGGTCCACCACGGGACTCGACCTGGTCGGCCATGGCTAACCCCGAAAAACCCAAAAAAAATATTAATTTTTCCAATTTCCAAAATCAATCAAATCTGAAAAAAAATTTTATTTACATGCATGCTAATGATGAAGAACACATATAAACATAAAAAAATCAGATTTAAACATATACAAATAAACATAATAACCATGCTCTGATACCACTGAAAGAGATCACCACGGGTTCCAAAGATTGAAAATCATGCAGCGGACAATATGTAACTGTGGTGATCGATTAAAACTTGATCTTAATGCTATTTGAACATGTTATAAACTCAATTAAAATCTGATATTTTACCTCTTGAAATCGACAAGAACACAAGCGTAGTGTCCTCTCTATCAAGTCCACACAAGCACAAAACCGAAATGGTTTCTCTCTCTAATTTTTGCTAGAAATTTTGAGAGAAAACAAGAGCAACAATGGAGGAAGAGAGGGAGAGAATTTTCAGCCATTAGAGGGAGAGAGAGTGGGAGTTAGTTGCTGAAAAAATCAAAAGGATAAGATAATTATAGATTATGTGATTTTTAATTTGAAATTAAATTGAATTTCAAAATAAAAATTGCATTATCCATCCTTTTAATCCTTCTTATTTGCATTTAACCCCTCTCTTATCTTAAACCCTAAATGGGCTTTAAGCCCATTTAACTAAAACCCAAATTAAACCCATTAACTTGAGTTCTAATTTCGGTTTAGTCAAAACGGCTCAATTTCCTCGAATTGATTTCTTCGACCGTCTGGTTAAAACCTTAGGCCAGAAAACTACCAAATCGTTCTCAAATCTCATCCATAATTATTGACATTTATTGTGCTTAATGCGTGTGACCCTCTAGGCTCACGAATAATTGTCAGACTAGTAAAATTACCATTTTACCCTTTCCATCATAAGTGGCCTCTAGCAAGACATTATGATTATCCAATATTCGTGATTATCGATTATTCGACTTAACCTGTTATCGTACATGTCACTGTCCTTTTATCAAACCGATATCCAGATTGATCAATAGGCATAGAATGGTCACCCTAATTTATCAATCACTGTTTCTTGATATCTGAGATGACTGAAAACTGATACTAAGGTATCACCTGCATGGCCATGCTCTTTCTTCAGTCATACTCATCAAGTGGCCTAAACGGATATCTTTCTCATACCGAAGTATGAGTGATAAATCCCTCAGACGCCTTTCGAGTTCACTAGTGCAATAAATGCCAAAGCCAATCGAAGCCGTTATAGTTACCCTTTTACAGATAACGTTAGACTAGGTCAAACTTAGGTATTTGTTACATAGTGTACACAAAGGCTCCTTGGTCTTAGGATATAATGACAAGTTACGATATGTGAGTATCTCATGACTGGATCTATGCAGCATACTCACAATCGGGTTGTCCGATATCATCGACCTGATGGTATCTATGATATAACTCCGGCACGCACTTTGCCATGATCAGTAGAGCATGATCACAAGGAGTTAGTCTCATACTGATCGCTTCATAAAGAAGCTTAGCTGATCAGGGACTCATCAAATGTAATTCTTTCTGATCTATAGTTCTACTATTAGTGGTTACACACATAATGACATAGATCAAATTACATTCGATATATTACTACAACACTTTAGTAATATATGCCGATTTATTTATTCGGAAAGATGATAAAACATTACATCTGTAGATCACTTTTATATTGGACTGGGGCATAACTCTAACAGTTCTTTTTTGCCGTTACAAGCATTTGATGTAAGTCTTAGGTTCCTGTCCCATTCTAGGACATATTCCTTGCATTCCAACTTGAACATAAGTCTTAGGTTCCTGTCTCATTCCAGATAATTTGTCCCGTTGAGCTTACCCCTTTCAAGTGAAATTCTAAGTTGTTGCAGGGACAAGATGTTGAACACAATGTTGTGACAATTTGTTCGACAACTTGTTTGATCATAGATAAGTAAATATCGGAACAATAAATAGAAGATACACAATATGTTTACCCAGTTCGGTGACTCCGCACCTACGTCTGGGGGCATTCTGCCAGTGGAAAGGTTTTCACTATTTGGTAGTTAATAGTACAACTTCAAGTATCAGCTAGCTATCACACAAGCTATTGTCCTAAGCTATTATTGATCTCACCGTGTTCCACCTCGACCAAGGGCCTCTCCTCCTATCTTTGAGATCCTCTCAATTCCACCCTTCGAGCAAGCCTATGCTTGGTTGCGTTGTCTTTGACAATCTTCTTCGTGAGACTTCAATCACGAACAAATACCTTCAAATCACAAACACTCAAATTCTTGTGAGTTGAAATTTGTGATCGACAATGTCCTTCTAAATAAAACATCCTCTGATCCGCTAGTTTTACACGGTCACGAGCTCTGAGTATTTACCACAGGAAAGGACGTAAAGGCAGACGAGTTGCTAAGGGGTAAAGTACCTGTTTTTATAGCAACTCGAGTAGCCTAATCGGTTTTCAATACCGATTAGGAAATCCAAACCCTTGCCGTCCTTGGAAAGGTTAGCAAGTTGGCGTTCCCGCCTACATGCCTTGCTGACATGTCTTGATGCTAGCTGGAGATTGCCTGATTTAGTCGTTGCCTGAAACTCACACGCGCTGATGTTCTCTGTCTAAAACAGGAACGCTGCGGTACTTGACTATTTCTGCGCGTATAATGTCATACTAAATATGTTGCGATATGTTGACTGACATCTTGCATTGTGCTTACAAAAATCTGCCAACACTGAACGTAGCAACAATCTCCCCCTTTGGCAATTTTTTAGGCGAGCACATCTTGATGATACGACTTCTGTTCTTCGGTCGAGTTCTATCTCCAGCCTGGGACGATTTCCTTCAGTCGTTGTTTGACTTATGTGCACTGTAATAGATCGTGTCTTCTTGTTGAGTCGTCTCGTCTTTTGTCAGCAAGGTACATAGTGCAGGTCTTCGTCTTCTGTCTCTTTGTGGTAAGGAGTGTTCATCATATTGCAACATGTTTGTGACGCATGTCCCAATAAATGACACACAGACAAGTTGTAACATGTTTGTTATGTATGTTGTAATCATGTTGTTCCTTATGTCACAAAATAAGTTGAACATGTTGTTACACACGTTTCAGCCAACACTACTCTAACATGTTGTTACACACGTTAAAGGTGACAGATGACACAAGTCTCTAACATGTTGTTACACATGTCATAGACAAGGCCAGACACTTCCAAATTATCTCCCCCTGATTGCCTCAAAAATGGCAAAGGGTAAGTAGAGAACAATTTAAAGCAAAAAAATGTTCAGCTCTAACGAAGAGAGCAAATATCCAACCTACAAACACGAGGCAAATATCCTTACAAACCCAAAAAGTTAACCCAAACAAACCCCGGGGATTTAAGTGTTGTGCATGACCAATAAGTTTTTCAGAAACATAGGTAAACTAGATAGACTTCAGGAGGAGGAGGAGGAACAAACATCTTCTTCTTCAGCATCGGGACCTTCTGTTGGAGCAGCCAGCAAGTCATGGAGAAGTTGTTCAAAGGTAGCCTTGCGACTTGTGAGAGTGGCAATGGAATTCTCCAGATCAGCAATACCTTCCATGAGCTCATGCACAGTCCTATCTCTGATGGAACTTGGTATTTTGGAGCTTATTCCGGCTTCATAGGTATTTGCAGAAGGTCGTGGAACATCCTTAACATGTTTCCATTCGAACAGCTTCAGGCTTATGTTAAGCTCCAAAGGATTCTTTCCAACAAGATCATTGTCTCGAACAATGTTAGGACATTGTTGGATCATCATACCTTATATAAGGGATGGGAAGCCGATGGGTAACTTAATGGCATATGATCCCGCATGTCTAGAGACATGTTCTACAATAAAAGACCCGAAGTCGAGAGGAGAGTTCATACCTATTTGGTAGATTAGCCTGGCAAGATCTGCCCGAATGCTTCACCGTGAGAAGAAGGTGCCCAGTTCGCCATGCCGATTCGATAGAGAATGGAATATTTGGCTGTGAGCTCTAAGGAAGCAATGACCCCTTTTGCTGGCCATGCCTTCTTTCTGCCTCCAGTGACTTCTTGTGCAATGCGGTCCATGGATGGACTGTGTTGAGCTTTGTAGGTCACTTCTCTTCCTAGGTAGATGTTGATTGTTTTGGAAGAGAAGTCGAAGTAGTTCCCTCTTACATATACCTGTCTGAATTCAGGACCGGCTGGATCGTTGTATGCTTCGAAGAGATTAACAAAGAACTCTCGCACAAGAGCTGAGTATGGCCCGACATCTGAGACAGTTTTCATGAGCTGTGCATTTTGAAGAAGCTATATGATAACTTTCATTCCTTTAGTATCAGCAAACAGTTTCTTTTCTGGGTATATTGTGCGACTGCACACATACTTCCATCTGCTAGCGCCTTCAACGCAATGGAACGAAACATTGTCTATGGGTATGTCAGAAACGTCTTTTGGCAGCCTCAGCCTTTTCTTGGCACAGAGGGTGTTCATCCCCTCTTCTTCTTCTGGCTCTTCCAAGTCGATAGTTCTCTTCTTCTTGTTTCTGCCAGATGTTGGCATATATGCTTCACTATTTTCTGAGACTTTTCTTTTTCCTCTCCTATCAGGAGTCACTTCTATATTTTTCTTGGTCAACAATTTTTTAAGAGGGACATTGTCCTCACTTGGTAAATCTGACTCTTCTGACGAATTTCCACTAATATCTTCCACAAAATTATCAGGAATAGTTGGAGACGTTGGGGCGTTCTGCTCCTTAGGCTGCTCTTCTCTCCTTAGCTTCTCAGGTGAAGATTCCTCAAGGGTTGGAATCGAAGGCTTAGATGAGGTTTTAGGGTTACTTGATCTCCTTCTGAGAGGAGGAATCTCTTTGTCACTTTCTCCCTCCGAGACATGCAATGGTGCAAAGAATGGTTTTGAGTGTTGTGATTCAGATCTTTCTTCAGTAAATTCTGCTCCACGCACCTTGACCCTATGCTGATTATGGGTCGTTCCTGGGGTCTTGATTTTCTTCGCGACATGCTTAATTCTCACCATGGTTGCAGAAGCTCTCGCTAGATTTGGAATGGGTTGTAGAGAGCGTGGGTTTGTAGTCGAAGAAACTCTAGTTTTTCGAGATAATGGAGCAAGTGGCGTGAGAATAGCGAAGAGTCGCCCTATAATTATTCCTTTTCCTTTTTTTTTCGCGCTGAGTCTCCTAGGTAGACGAGAAGGTTGGTTGCGTACCTTTTAGCCAAAACAAAAGATTTTGTTCTCCTTTTTTATTTTACTCCTCATTTGTCAACCGTCAAAACTAAAAACGGGCGTTGGATAATGTGTGCCCGGATTTGATTTTGTGGACCCTAAGTGGTCTTTTTAGAGAGAGAGAAAAACAAATCAAAACTCTCTCTCTATTTTATTAACTTGCTTATTCCAAGCAGCACAGTTCAAGGGAGGACCTTAGACTTTCAAACCGATTTGTATCAAGTACCTTGGTAAAAATTTCTGCTAGCCGTTTCTCAGTTGAGATGTAATCCAATTTGATAATCTTGTCTTCCACAAGCTCTCGGATGAAGTGATGTCTGATATCTATATGTTTGGTTTTGCTGTGCTGAACATGATTCTTTAAGATATTGATTGCGCTAATGTTGTCGCAAAACAATGTCATGACATCTTGTCCGACATTATACTCAGTGAGCATCTGTTTCATCCAGAGAAGTTGAGTGCACCTACTTCCAGCGGCAATGTACTCAGATTCAGCTGTGGATAAGGCGATGCAATTTTGTTCTTCCTGAACTATGAAACTAGATTGTTTCAGAGATAAAAGCATCCACCTGAGGTGCTTCTTCGATCCGATAAGTTACCGGCCCAGTCAGCATCGCAGTATCTAACTAGCGTAGAGGATGCATCGAAAGAATATAACAAGCCTAGCTCAGTTGTCCCTGATATATATCTGATGATCCTCTTGGCTTGGACTAGATGGCTTAGTTTAGGATTTGCTTGGTAGCGTGCACAAATTCCCACAGAGAATGCTATGTCTTGACGGCTTGCAGTGAGATCCAAGAGGCTACCAATGATGCTTCTATAGAGACTTTGGTCCACAATATCTCCTTGATCGTCTATGGTAATCTTCATGTGAGTAGCGATTGATGTTCTTTTGTGAGATGCTTTTTTCAGACCGAACTTTCATACAATGCTTTTGGCATACTTGCTTTGAGAAATGAAGATGCCATTATTAATTTGCTTGATCTGGAAGCCTAGAAAGTAAGTTAGTTCGCCAACCATACTCATCTTAAATTCTGACTGCATATGTTGGACAAATCGTTGCACCATCTTGTCCGACATTCCTCCAAACACAATGTCGTCTACCTAAATCTGGGCGATCATGATGTTCTTTCCTTCTTTCTAAACAAACAACGTTTTGTCAACTCCCCCTCGTGTGTAGCCGTTCTTTACTAGAAACTGGGTTATACGTTCATACCAGGCTCGAGGTGCTTGTTTGAGACCGTAAAGAGCTTTCTTGAGCCGATAGACATGATGAGGAAAGCTGTGATCTTCAAACCCTTTTGGTTGAGTGACATAGACTTCTTCGGTTAAGTATCTGTTTAGGAAGGCGCTCTTAGTATCCATCTGGTAGAGTTTGAATCTTAGATGGCAGGCGATGCTTAACAGCAGCCTGATGGCTTCAAGTTTGGCAACTGGAGCAAATGTCTCATCAAAATATACTCCTTCGACTTGTGTGTAGCCTTGTGCCACAAGTCTTGCCTTGTTTCTGGTGATGTTCCCTTTGTCATCAGATTTGTTCTTAAAGATCCATTTTGTCCCGATGATATTGACATTGTCAGGCTTGG
The DNA here is from genome assembly GCA_963920655.1 of Geranium rotundifolium. Classification (NCBI taxonomy): domain Eukaryota; kingdom Viridiplantae; phylum Streptophyta; class Magnoliopsida; order Geraniales; family Geraniaceae; genus Geranium; species Geranium rotundifolium. Next base: position 35,950,220 of record OY987313.1, on the reverse strand, counting down.
GTACCAGTTCCCATACTTCGTTTTCTCGAACTGTACTAGCTCCTCTTGCATGGCACACCCAATACTCATCTTTTACGGCTTCTTGCACACTTTTGGGCTCTATTTTGGAGACAAAGCACATGTTGGTTATCATGTCCAGGTAATTTGCAGGAGTCTTACTTCGGGTTCGAACTCCTTCATTTATATCACCAATTACATCATGAGCTGGGTGATTCTTCTGTACTCTTCTGGAAGGGACTCTTTGCGGAGTTGTCGGAGAAGTCTCTCTGTTAGGACCAACATCGTTTTCTTCATCAGTTTCTAAGTTGCGTACATTGTCACTGACATCTGGTCTGTCATCCGGAGCAGTCATGATATCTTCATCATTATTGTTGGGTTTTTCAATGATGTCATCATTAATGACTACGTTTATGGACTCCATCGTGGTTTTGGTTCGTTTGTTGAATACCCGAAAAGCGCGGCTATATCTAGAGTACCCAAGAAAGATCCCTTCGTCACTTTTAGGATCAAGCTTGCGCCGTGGCTCTCGATCAGCAAGGATATAGCACACTGAGCCAGAGATATGGAAGTACTTCACGTTAGGCTTCCTTCCCCTCCAAAGCTCATAAATAGTAACTGTCATGCCTAGTCGGAGGGTGACCCTTTTGTGAATATGACATACTTTTGTGAGGGGAAATGTCTTTGGCTAGCATCATGACCCGAGCCATTTCTTGAAGAGTGCGATTCTTCCTTTCCACTACTCCATTCAGTTGAGGAGTGATGGGGGCAGAAAATTCATGGGCTATTCCTTCTCCATCACAAAAGTTGGCAAAGGTGGTGTTCTCGAACTCACGACCATGGTCACTTCTTAACCTGACAATCTTGCCAATCTTTTCTCTTTTTTCTCGTTGAACTCTTCGACATAAGGATTCAAAGACAGAGAAGGTATCTGACTTTTCGCGAACAAGGTCTACCCAGGTGTACCTTGAGAAGTCATCGACACATACAAAGATATATCTCTTCCCTCCAAGGCTTTCAACTTGCATTGGTCCCATCAGGTCAACATGTAGAAGTTCTAGAACTCGGGTAGTGGTAAGATGTTGTACCTTTTTGTGTGACGTCTTGACTTGTTTGCCTATCTGACATTTCCCGCAGATCTTGCCTTCGACGATCTTTAGATCTGGGACTCCAATGACAGCTTGTTCAGAGAGGATTTTCTGCATGCTCCTCAGGTTGATGTGTCCAAGCTTTTGATGCCAGATTTTTGTCTCGTGTGCTTTAGACATAAGGCATTTGTCTGGTACATGGGCTGAGTGTGGAGACCATAGAGAAAAATTGTCTTGTGACATGAGACCCTTCATCAGTTCTTCCTTTTGCTGGTCGAGTACCACACACTTGTCGACATTGAAGTTGACACAAAGATCCAGATCGCAGAGTTGACTGATGCTGATCAGGTTGGCTGTAAGCCCTTCTACCGGTAATGCTTCTTTTAGACAAGGTGAGTTAGGGAAGTTTAGCTTTCCTTTTCCCAAGACTTTGGCTTTCACACCATCACCAAAGGTAACATAGGAATTCGAGCATGATGTTTTGGTAGTCAAGAATGAGCGACTACCAGTCATATGACGAGATGAACCACTATCAAAATACCAATCGTTGTTGGTAGATACCTTTAAAGATGTATACGCAATATTAGCTCGATATTGTACCTCTTTTGCTCGCCATTCTTGTCGAGGTTTTTTCTTGATAGACGTCCTTTGGTTGACCGAGTTTTTTCCATATAGGTGATAGCAGAATGGTCGTATGTGGCCTCTTCGTCCACAGTGATGACAAACCCAGTTGTGTCTGTTCTTCTTTGAGCTGCCATGATGGTGTTTCTTTTGTGACTGACTGTTGTCAGATGTCTGTGACATCAAATGTGACATGTCGTACGCAGCCTTTTGGGGGATGAAAACAGTCTTGGAAGTTGGGCCTTTTCTTGAGTAACCAAGACCTCCATGTTCTTTGATGGCTTTCCAATGGAAAAATTTGATCCAAAGTGCCAGTTCTTGAATTCATCATCTTGACTGACTTGGTCATGAGCTCCAGTTCTCCGTTCAGGCGTGCAACTTCTTTATTTAGGTCAATGATGGTTTCTAGTGATAGCATTTGTGCCCTAGTCCAATTGCTATTAGCCTGTAAACGTCTATGTACATTATCATCGTTTGTAATATATATATAAAACGACTTTGTATTACTTATGTGTTGAAGTAATATGTTAAGCATGATCTGATTTATGACCACTAAAGTAGTAGAACCATAAATCTGTACGGATCACACTTAACGAGTCCCTGGTCAAAACATGCTTCCTTAGAAGCGACCAGTATGAGGATGGTTCTTAATGACGTAGTTCTACTTGTCATAGGGATGAGGGATCCCGGAATCATATCATAGATATCATGAGGTGATTGATATCGGACGACCCGCTTTGAATAGTGTTTTCATAGATTAAGCCATGAACATATTCAAATGCGATAGCTTGTCACGACATCCTTAGACCAAGGAGTCTTTGTGATCACTATGCAATGAACGTGCGGCTTTAACTTGCGCCAAACGCTTTCTGTAAAAGGATTGCTATAAAGGGCATGATTGGGTGGCGGAACGGGTTGCATGAGTGACACGAAAGACGGCTAAGGGATTTATCCCTCATACTACGGTATGGGAAAGATATCCGTTAAAAGGCCTCTTGATGGAGACTGACTGAAAGTAAGAGCATGGCCATGCCGATGATACGGGTTATCTGTTCTCAGCCATCTCACATATCAAGTAACAATGATTAATTAAACAAGGGTGACGACTCTATGCCTTGTGATCAATCGGGATACCTAGAGATAATAGGATAGTGACTTGTACGCACAAGGTTAAGTCGAATCATCGATCGTCATGCACCTTGGGTAATCATAACGTCTTACTAGAGACCACTTATTATGGATCGGGCAAGAGCGATCTTTTGCGCCGATCTGTCAACGGTGGCATGAGCCTAGAGGGTCACACACATTCAAGACGGATAACTTGAGACAAGGAAACCTTAACGTTTCTTGAGGAGCAATACATGGACAAAACTGAAGGTTTTGTGCCATGGGTTCGGTTTGAGAGAATAATTAGCGAATCGAGAAAACTGAGTTTTTCGTCGATGTCGCGTCGGACTTTGTTTGATAAGTAACGGCAAAAGGGTCGGGCGACTTTTGAACACGGCATGAGACCACACGGGCGAGCCCATTGGGCTCGGCCCATGAGGCCTCATGGCCGGCCCAAACAAGGGCCCGTTAAGGGCCCAATAAGCCCACTTGGCCGGCCCACATGGTGGGTGAAAGAGATCACCACGGGTTCCAAAGATTGAAAATCATGCAGCGGACAATATGTAACCGTGGTGATCGATTAAAACTAGACTTAATGCTATTTGAACATGTTATAAACTCAATTAAAATCTGATATTTTACCTCTTGAAATCGACAAGAACACAAGCGTAGTGTCCTCTCTATCAAGTCCACACAAGCACACAACCGAAATGGTTTTTCTCTCTAATTTTTTGCTAGAAATTTTGAGAGGAAATAAGAGCAACAATGGAGGAAGAGAGGGAGAGAATTTTCAGCCATTAGAGGGAGAGAGAGTGGGAGTTAGTTGCTGAAAAAATCAAAAGGATAAGATAATTATAGATTATGTGATTTTTAATTAGAAATTAAATTGAATTTCAGAATAAAAATTGCATTATCCATCCTTTTAATCCTTCTTATTTACATTTAACCCCTCTCTTATCTTAAACCCTAAATGGGCTTTAAGCCCATTTAACTCGTTAGTGAAGGTTGGTTGACTTGACCACGATTCTTGGCCTGAGGTCGAGCTGGGGCATCGGAAGGGTAAGCCGTGTGCTTTTGCACATACCCTGACTAAGAGTTATACGGGTTGTAGTTGGACGGACGTCCTACCTAAATAAGTCAATTGGAGCGGTGCGCCTTAGCGTATTTCAAATGACGAATAAGGGATCTTGGTTTAAGATTCTAAAACCTTAGAATCTTATGGTTGGTGTTTAATTCGGATCTTCGTAAATTTATTCAACTATTCTGATTAAATTTACTTTCTTCGTGTAGAAATGGCTAGTAATTCAACAAATTTGTCTAATTTGTCGTTGAGGACAATACTCGAAAAGTGTAAACTGAATGGGACAAATTATCTGGACTGGGACAGAAATTTACGACTTGTGTTAAAGTTGGAACGCAGGGAGTACGTCCTTGATAATGCTATCCCGGTGGAGCCAGCTGCCAACGCAACGAGGGTCGTTAAGGATGCGTACCAGAAACACCTTAGCGACTCTATCGACGTTGCGTGTGTCATGTTGGGCTACATGGAGGCGGACCTCCAGAAGCAGTTTATGGAGCTATCCCATGATCCGTTTGCAATGTTTGCACAGATCAAGGATATGTTCAAAGAGAAAGTACGTATTGAAAAATACACTGTTTTCCGAGAACTCATTGCCTGCAAGATGTCAGCAGGCAGCTCCGTAGGTCCACACGTCCTACGTATGAAGGGATCCAGCTTCAAAGCTGGTGGTGACAAGGGTAAAGCCCCAATGGACCTGGCAAGAAAGATCAGACGACCATTTATTCCTAAACCTTCCATCCCCGTAAAGGGCAAGGGGAAGGCAAAGGAGTCGGTCTGTTTCTACTGCCAAAAGCCTGGTCACTGGAAGAAAGACTGTCAGCAGCTGAAGGATGATCAGAGGAAGGGCGGTGGGGCCGCTACTTCGTCAAGTATTCCATTAGAGCTAAATCTTTCTACTATAAATGCTTGGGTACTAGACACTGGAGCTGAGTCTCATGTCCCTCTTGAGATCGGCTTAGCCCCCTAAGCATGCATTCTAAGTGGCCAACTAAGAAAACAATGGTGTAGGATTTGTGCCCTAGCTCAATCGATATGTAAACATTTCATCTTCTGTTAGTAGCAATAAAATCGGCATTATTATTATCATCGTGTTGTAGTAATAAGTGTTAGAGTTATGCTCCAGTCCAATATATAAGTGATCTACAGATGTAATGTTTTATCATCTTTCTGAATAAATAAATCGGCATATATTACTAATGTGTTGTAGTAATATATCGAATGTAATTTGATCTATGTCATTATGTGTGTAACCACTAATAGTAGAACTATAGATGAGAAAGAATTACATTTGATGAGTCCCTGATTAGCTAAGCTTCTTTAAGAAGCGATCAGTATGAGACCAACTCCTTGTGATCACGCTCTACTGATCATGGCAAAGTATGTGCCGGAGTTATATCATAGATATCATCAGGTCGATGATATTGGACAACCCGATTGTGAGTATGCTGCATAGATCCAGTCATGAGATACTCACATATCGTAGCTTGTCATTATATCCTAAGACCAAGGAGTCTTTGTGTACACTATGTAACGAATACCTAAGTTTGACCTAGTCTAACGTTATCTGTAAAAGGGTAACTATAACGGCTTCGATTGGCTTTGATATTAATTACACTAGTGAACTCGAAAGACGTCTGAGGGATTTATCACTCATACTTCGGTATGAGAAAGATATCCGCTTAGGCCACTTGATGAGTATGACTGAAGAAAGAGCACGGCCGTGCAGGTGATACCTTAGTATCAGTTTTCAGTCATCTCAGATATCAAGAAACAGGGATTGATAAATTAGGATGACCATTCTATGCCTATTGATCGATCTGGATATTGGTTTGATAAAAGGACAGTGACATGTACGATAACAGGTTAAGTCGAATAATCGATAATCACGAACATTGGATAATCATAATCTCTTGCTAGAGGCCACTTATGATGGAGAGGGTAAAATAGTAATTTTACTAGTCTTCCAATTGCTCGTGAGCCTAGAGGGTCACACGCATTAAGCCCTGCGACCTTGAATGGTTTTCCCCTCTATATGGGTTGATGTGATGAAATTAGTATTTACTAGTTTTGTGTTGAAAACTTTGGTAAGTCAAGGCTTAGTCGAGCCTTAAGTGTGTGTACCCCGTACACACCACATTTTGTCGTTTTGAATGTTGTAGTGTTACTTAAAACCAAGCAAGGTCTTAAGTGTGGTTCTTACCCCCGTACACACCACCATCGAGTTTGTTGAGTGAAAGGCTTAGTCTGGCCCTAAGTATGGTGTGTGATTGATCACACACCACAATCGAGTCTTTTTAATGTTTCAGTTTTTATTGTCCTTGGGTCTTTGGTAGTGGCTCTAGTAAGGTTGCATACTAGGCAGGAGTCACTTGCATGATTAAAATGACATTTTGAATGTTTTGGCGAGGATTAGTTTGTGTTTGAGTCGGAGGTAACTTTCAGTGATGGCATTATTAATATGTTTATAGGGTTGTTTATGCTTAGTTATATGTGGGTCGAGAATCGATATGAATGCCTTCGTGTGGGAGTAAAGTGAACTGTTTTGATTTGCACCCGTTATCAACCATTGCACAAATGAGTAGCCACTTATTCTATCTAGGTTTTGAGAGTCCAATTATTGCTATCATCCGTTTAGGACCAACCCGGGGAGATATTTCGTAGACCATCTTTGGTCGATTGAGCCTAAAAGAGCCTACCCGGAACACTTTATCCCTAGTACCTTATTCTGAGCCAAAAGAGCCTTTTTATGACCCAAACATTATAAGCCTATGTGCCTTTTTGTTTCTATTTATCGAAAGTAATTTCGAACTCGTTCATCAATGGTTTGTTGTTTTATTGAGTGGGGGTTTGAATGTGGGATGTTAGATCATGTATAGGAACAGGGGAAGAAAAGATTTTGGGAAATTGGTTATGAAAATGATTTTTGGAACCACCATGGTTCGAGGAAAATGTTTTATCTATATTTGTTTTGAAAATGCTTACAATGATTACTTCTCGGATTAAGGCAAGAAATAAAGCAAAGAAAAAAATACAAAAAGAAAGTGGAAAAGAAATGAAAATGGAAAAGAAAGAAAAGAAAGTGAAGTGGAAAATAAAACCCAAAACCCAAAAAAGAAAAATTGACCTTCAAGAAAAATGCGCATATCGGGTTTCAAAGTTAAAAGTTTTCAAGTGTTAACATTTTCACAATAAAAGCCATATTTTGAGAATGAAAAGGGAAGAGACTTGAGTGAGATGAGGGGTAGAGCACCTTTTAGGACAAGAACACTAGGGGAGTGATTGTGTAATTGGGGTTGTGAGGAAAAAGTAACTTTTGTGATGGTGCACTATTTAGCCCGTCTTAATCTTCTCAAACTCCTGCCCGAGACCAAACTTAACGTTACAAGCCATCCGATAAAGCCCTACAACATGGAATCGCCCGGGATCCAAGATTATCTCGAAAGTGATGAGACTTTGGGCCGAATATAGTAATTGGATAGCTCGGGATTTAGGTAGGATGTGTGTGTTAACACATGTGTGTATCCTTGATGGTGGAGTCCTGGTGAAAGGGTGGTTTGTGTTTCTTCTCACACTTTGGTATTTGTATGATTTCTCGAGCTCATATGCCTTTGCATAACCAATCATTGTTGACATGTTAGTGATTTTGAAAATTATTGCCCCGTAAGTGCTCAAATGTATGCTAGGAGTCGGAAATGATAAAATGTTGTTTTTAGCAAGTTTGAATTGGTTATGTGTTTTCGGTTGAGGCTTGTTTTCCTTAAACCCTTGGGAGATGCCGAGCTGCCCCTATGTGGATTAACCCCGGGTACCTGACTCGGCAAATATTTGTACTTGCTTATTTTACTTATTAGGACGATAAGTATTTAAGTGAGGTGTGTTGATGTAAGGTTGAACGGTTTCTGTTCGATCCTGATCGACCGCACATTTCGAGTACTTATTTGCCTCGTAAAGGCTAGTTAGAGCCGTTTGGACTTGAATATTGTTGTATGATTATTTTAGATATAGGTACACTAAAGGAGCTGAAATCGGAACAAGGAGAACGAGACTTGCAGCTCAAGCAACAAGGCAAATGAAGAAAAAATCATTTGTCACGATCGTGACAAACTATGGAGCTCAAGGCAGAACCTCAATACGCTGGACGTCACGACGAGGAGACGATCGGGATTGAAGATGGTCCTGATCGTGACGCTACTAATCACGATCGTGGCCCACGAGCAGAGGAGACGATCGTGACTCATTGGCATGACGATTGACCAGTCAAAGTGGTCCCAAAAGCAGGCGAAACCCTTACGTTCTACATCGTGTCACGATCATGACACCCTAAAAGTCAACTACTATGTAAGACAAGTGACCTAGGGATCCTTAAAATTATGATTAATTTAGTTAGACAAGATGTCAAGAACAATGTCAGGAACAATGTTGACACAATGTTCTTAACAACTTCTCAGCAAACCGATTGGACAACCACAATATAAAACAGTAAATGGCAAACAGCGACACACAAGATTGTTTACCCAGTTCGGTGCAATCTCACCTACGTCTGGGGGCCCTCGGCCAGTGGAATGGTTTCATTATATGGTAATGAGTCAAAACATACAAGTAGAAATGATCATCATACATATCAGTACCCTATGCTAATATTACTAGTGCAAACCTATCTCAGGAACTCCCTCTGAATCCAAGACTCCGTCTTGATTCCACTCTACGAGCACTCGCACTGCCCGGATGCAACAAGTCGCTGCTATGCACTTGTACGTGAACCTTCAATCACGCATTCACAAGAAACCTCAATCACTTACACTTGATCTTCCGATTCTGGTAGTGATACATAAATGTTCTTCATGGAACACACAGCTTCTCAGCACGCCAATCTTTCACGTCTAAGAGCTGTGTGTATTTCATAGAAGAAACTACAAGTAGTCGCTCGCTGCTAAGGGTGGAGCCTCAGCTTTTATAGCAGCTGCAAAACTAATTCCGGAACGCATTAGGATTACCATAATCCTAGTCGATTTAGGTTTCCCAAATCCTTAACGTCGATATCTTTTCAGAGTCTCTATCACGACATGAAGCTTTCTAGAATAATGACTCAATCAAGACTTACCAAAAGCCTTGTACACAGCTGGATCTTTCCAATCGCAATATGTCTCCTAATTAAGGAAACTTTTCAATGTTGCGATCCACACATGTCGCGCAAGATGTTGAGACTAAATGCTTGACATCTTTTCTGACCAGATGCTCGACATCTTTCGTATCACCTAAAATTAAGCCAATAACAAACGTAACAACAATCTCCCCCTTTGGCTATTTGTTAGGCAATCACTTCACTTCTTCGGGTGAGTACTGATGATCTTGATCTTCATTTGTCTTGCATCTAGTCTTGCTATCTTGATCACAATTTATATATCTAACATGTCTCCCTCTGATTGCCTCAAAAGTAGCCATAGACAACTCATAGAACATGAATAGTCGACCACACCATAACCTTCAGAATAGATGCATACACCGAATAACTCGTTGCTGGTTCACGCTTCTTCATCCCGAAATTTACAACCACCATTGTATCATTGATTCCTATTCTTCTTGCTCTCGATCGAACCATTTTTCGAACCGCCGATCAGTTGGGATTGATCAAGTCGTTTCAAAGGGGGTACCCACCTATAACTCCCCCTCAAACTGTTGCTTTGTCATAAGCCCATAGAGCACAACCCAAGTGACGACCTCAGGCTTTCAAAACGATTCACATCCAAGGCCTTTGTGAATATATCAGCAAGCTACTTGTCAGTGTGGAGATATTCTAGAAAAATTTTCTTATTCTCAATCAGCTCACGAATAAAATGATGTCGAATATCGATGTGTTTGGTCTTACTATGCTGGATCGGATTCTTGGAGATATTGATAGCGCTCACATTTTCACAGTATAATGTCATGACATCCTGCTTGACATTATACTCGACCAACATCTGCTTCATCCACAGAAGTTGTGTACAACTGCTTCCAGCAGCTATGTAGAAACAGCCTCCGGACTTGCTTCTCCTATCAGTAGTGCTACCTGCCCAATCTGCATCACAATATCCAACAAGGGTGGAGGACGTATCGAAAGTGTATAGGAGACCTAGATCAGCAGTGCCAGCAATATACCTTATTATTCTTTTGGCCTAGATTAAGTGACTTACTTTAGGGTTTGCTTGGAATCGTGCACATACGCCTACAGCATAGGCTATATCAGGTCGACTTGCAGTGAGGTAGAGGAGACTGCCAATGATGCTTCTATATATGCTCTGGTCAACAGCTTCCCCGGAATCATCCTTTGTGAGTTTGACGTGTGTAGCGGCGGGGGTTCGCTTGTGAGAGGCCTTTTCCAATCCAAACTTTTTCACTAGATTCTATGCGTACTTGCTCTGAGAGATGAAAATGTTGTCGTCCATCTACTTGATTTGAAACCCAAAAAAAAAAAACTAAGTTCGCCGAACATGCTCATTTCAAACTCCGATTGCATTTGTTGAACAAAATGTTCCACCATTTTTCTAGACATTTCGCCGAAAACAATGTCATCGACATATTTTTGGGCAATCATCAGCTTTCCATCCTCATTCTTTATGAACATGATTTTATCAACTCCCCCTCTAGTATAGCCACTCTTGATTAGAAAGCTTGTTAATCGCTCATACCATGATCTAGGTGCTTGCTTCAATCCATAGAGTGCTTTTCTCAATTTATAAACATGTTCGGGAGAATGTGGATCTATAAACCCCTTTGGTTTTGCAACATAGACTTCCTCATTGAGATATCCATTTAGGAATGTACTCTTTGCATCCATTTGGAACAGCTTGATTTTTAAATGGCATGCGATCCCTAGTAGAAGTCTTATTGCTTCAAGTCTAGCCACTGGTGCGAATGTCTCGTCAAAGTCCATGCCTTCTATTTGCGTATATCATTGAGCTACCAACCTTGTTTTGTTGCGCGTGACGTTTCCATGCTCATCCGACTTGTTTTTGAAAATCCATTTTGTACCGATAATATTGACATCCTCTAGTCTAGGCACCAGTTCCCATGCCTTATTTTTCTCAAATTGGACGAGCTCTTCTTGCATAGCATTAGCCCAGTATTCATCTTCAATGGCTTCGTTAACATTCTTTGGTTCGATCATCGAAACAAAACAAATATTGCCTATCATATCCTTATAGCTGATGGGAGCTTTAGGACGAATTCGCATACCTTCATCAATATCTCCAATAATTTTTTAGTCTGGTTTCGGGAGCTTCTTCTTCATTGCGAATTATGTCGTCTACTTTATCCTCGACATTTGTATTGTCATATGGGTTCTCGAGTTTGTCAGTGACATTATTCCTGACATCTTTAGGAACAAACTCAGGGAGTACTTCATCGTCTTCAGGAACATTTGGTTGGACATCTACCATTCGTCATTGACCACCACATTAATTGACTCCATCACTGTCTTGGTGCGTTTGTCGTAAACTCGATATGCCCGACTATTCCTTGAGTATCCAAGAAATATGCCTTCATCGTTTATTGGATCAAACTTTTGTCGAGGTTCCCTGTCAGCTAAGATATATCACACTGACCCAAAAATGTGGAAGTACTTTACATTTGGTTTTCTCCCCCTCCAGAGTTCATAGTGAGTGACAGAAATACCTGGACGTAGTGTAACTCGGTTGTGAATGTGACAAGCGGTGTTAAGTGCCTCTACCCAAAAATGAGTAGGAATGTTCTGAGCCAACATCATGACTTGATCCATTTCTTGCAATGTTCGGTTCTTGCGCTTGACAATCCCATTTTGTTGAGGAGTGATTGGAGGAGAGAACTCATGAAATATACCTTCGGAGTTGCAATAGTCTGCAAATTTACTGTTTTCAAACTCTCTCCCATGATCACTACGTAGGGGGACTATTTTCCTAATTCGGTCCCCCTTTTCTCGCTAAACTTGAATGCATAGATTTTTGAAAATAGAAAAAAGTATCAGATTTCTCTCGTGCAAAGTTAACCCATGTGTACCTTGAATAGTCGTCAACGCAAACGAACACATATCGTTTTCCTCCTAGACTCTCAACATGCATAGGTCCCATGAGATCGGCATGTAGTAGTTTTAGGACACGTGAGGTAGTAATATGTTGCACCTTCTTGTGCGACATCTTCATTTTTTTTCCTATTTGACATTCTCCACAAATTTTTTTCTTCCACGATTTTCAAGTTTGGCACTCCAACGATGGCTTGTTTAGAGATGGCCTTTTGCATGCTTCGGAGGTTTATATGTCCGAGTTTCCGGTGCCATAATTTGGTCTCTTCTGCCTTGGTAATTAAGCACTTAGAACCCTTGTTTCTTGTGTCAGAGGTCCAAAGATAACAATTATCTTGTGACCTTATCCCTTGCATTACGACATCTTGTTCGACATTCTTCACCAAACATTCTTCACGGGTGAATTTAACATGAAGATCCAGATCGCACAGTTGGTTGATACTTATGAGATTTGCTTTGAATCCCTCGACTAGCAAAGCTTCTGTCAAATACGACGCTCCAAGACACTTGAGCTTTCCTTTGCCAATGACACGAGCTTTTACCTCATCACCAAAAGTTACATGGCAGTTAGTATATAGTTTGATGTTTGTCAAAATATCTCGTGTACCTGTCATGTGGCGTGAGCATCCGCTGTCAAAGTACACGTTTGTGTTGGTTGAGGCACACACGGTGGTATGCGCAATGTTGGCTTGGTATGATTTTCCTTTCACCCTACATTCCATCCGTCTAAGTTTTCGACCGTTTTATTGAAAATGGCTTCGAGTTATCCATTTTGAGTGGGGGAATGGTCTCTTACCATTGAGATTATAGCATAACGGTTTGATATGACCTTTCTTCCCACAATAATTACAGATCCACCATGATTCATTGGTAGACCGCTTGGATGATGGTCGATTGTGTTGAGACATCCTCGCTACTATTTGGCATATTTTTGTTGAGAAGGATGTTGTAACATTTTTCCCATTTTCCAGTCTGGGATGTTGCGTAAGATGTTCCTTGTCTTTAGTTGGGGATTGTTGCGGAACAAGCTTTATTTCAAATGATGAGCCATTATAAGTATATCCAAGTCCCCTTATGTCTCTGGCCTGCTTTCTATTGACAATATTTTGTCTAGACTTTATGAGCTTGAATTCATCATTTTAACCGACTTGGTAATTTGTGCCTAATTTCTCCATTGAGTCGGGTGACGTCTTGTTTTAGCTTGATGATAGTCTCCAGCATTCTAGTCTTGTCGTTTGTAAGGGTGATAATCTGAGCAGCTTGCTTGTCTAGAATTTTGGACTCTTCAATCCATTTTGTGTAGAGGATGCAGTAACCCTCGTTGAGCGGATCATCGTTCCATTCATCATCTAGTAATAAGTCTTGTATGTCATTACCAACATTATAAGGATGATCAGGTTTGCTGGATGAAGTAGAAGCGGTGAATGCCACAAAATTACTTATCTCTTCTGCTTCACTGTCATTAGTCTCCTCATCGGATAATGTAGCATTATAGCCCCTTTTCTGTTTCCTTAGGTAGTTAGGACATTTCTTTTGTTAGTGTCTAAACCCTTCACATTCATGGCATTGAAACCATTTGTTGTCACTATTCCCTTCACCAGCTTTATTGTCTCTGTCGAAGTTTCCACTTCGTTGAGCTTTCTGTGGAGCATTATTCTTGACGTATGTTGTGACATTCTTCCGGTCATTTGCTGCGACATTTTTCCCCGGCATTCTGTTGAATCGCTTCATAACCCGATTATAGTTCCTTGCTAGCAAAGTTATAGTAGCGTCGATTTCATCTTCCTAGTATGAATGTTCATGCTCAACATGCTTGGGCATGGAACTATTGAAAGCCACTCTTTTATTTTTCTGTCCAATACTTGGTAGGGACAGCTCATACGTCATTAAAGATTTCATTAGTTCATCAAAGGGAAGAGTCTTGAGATCGTGGAATTCTTCAATGGTCGTTATCTTCATTTTAAACCTTGAACTCAAGACTCTTAGGGTCTTTCTTACCAGTTTCTCATCTTGAATTGGTCCACCCAACGAGTAGGATTCGTTGGCAAGGTCTCGAATTCGCACATTGAATTCAGCCACTATCTCATCTTCATTCATGACAAGTGCTTCAAACTTTGTAGTTAGGTATTGAAGCTTTTGTTCTCGTACCTTTGTGGTTACCTCATATGCAACATTCAGAATGTCTCATGTTTTTTTGGCAGTAGTGCAGGTGTTGATCAATCTGAACACGTTTATGTCCATACCATTGAAAATCGCATTGAGGGCTTGGGAATTTCCTAGAGCTACTTCTTCATCAGCGTCGGTCCATTCTGACTCAGGTTTGGGATTTGTGAAATTTCTCTCAGCATCTTGATAGCGCGGGGCGCTCCAGACATTTATCACTGCCTTCCAGGTCTTGTTGTCGATGGATTTCAAGAAGGCACACATACGGGATTTCCAATATTCGTAGTTTCTCCCATCTAAAATTGATGGACGGTTAACTGATCCTCCTTCTCTAGCGTTGTCCATGTTTGTCAATCAGAATTTGTCGCCCAAGATCTCACCTAAAGCTGTAGGTGCATGTTCTGGTACCAATTGAAATTCTGATTGATTTAGTTAGACAAGATGTCAAGAACAATGTTAGGAACAATGTTGACACAATGTTAGGAACAATGTTGACACAATGTTCTTAACAACTTGTCAGCAAACCGATTTGGACAACCACAATATAAAACAGTAAATGGCAAACAACAACACATAAGATTGTTTACCTAGTTCGGTGCAATCTCACCTACGTCTGGGGGCCCTCGGCCAGTGGAAAGGTTTCATTATATGGTAATGAGTCAAAACATACAAGTATACACGATCATCACACATATCAATACCCTATGCTACTATTACTAGTGCAAACCTATCGCAAGGACTCCCCCTCAATCCAAGACACCTTCTTGATTCCACTCTACAAGCACTCGCACTGCCCGGATGCAACAAGTCGATGTTATGCACTTGTACGTGAACCTCTAATCACGCATTCACAAGAAACCCTCAATCACTCACACTTGATGTTTCGATTCTGATAGTGATACACAAATGTTCTTCGTGGAACACACAGCCTCTCAGCACGCCAGCCCTTCACGTCTAAGAGCTCTGTGTATTTCACAGAAGAAACTACAAGGAGTCGTTCGTTGCTAAGGGTGGAGCCTCAGCTTTTATAGCAGCTGCAAAACTAATTTTGAAACGCATTAAGGTTACCATAATCCTAGTCGATTTAGGTTTCCCAAATCCTTAACGCCGATATCTTTTCAGGGTCTTTATCACAGTAGGAAGCTTTCCAGAATCATTACTCAATCAAGACTTACCAAAAGTCTTGTACACAGCTGGATCTTTCCAATCACAATATGTTTTCTAATTAAGGAAACTTTCCAATGATGCGATCCACACATGTCGCGCAAGATGTTGAGACTAAACGCTTGACATCTTTCCTGACCAGATGCTCGACATCTTTCGATCGGCTAAAAAATAAGCCAATAACAAACATAACAACAATCCTACATTACCTACCCCTTTTCAAATCAACATCATACCTCAAGTTTCCTGCATTGTTTCATTTGTTTCTTGGAGAGAGCTTGTGATGTGTGCTTGCCTTATGTGAATGCTTGTCTCTTGATTTGGCCAATTATGGTGCATGTTTAGGTAGCATGTCTAGGCAACAGAAGGTGTTAAGGGCTCGAAACCGTGTTTGGACACCCCGAAGTAATACTTAGACCGTAATTGTCGGACCATTGCGGTCACGGAATAGACATGAACTCGAGAGAGCAAGTGCCAATTCGGGATTAGGCTGTTGTCAATACCGAGAGGAAAATTCGGCAATTAAGACATAGTTTAATCATATGAATCAACCCATCGAACTAATATCGTTTTATTTCATAATCGAGACCATGCATGTCTAGCACCCTTGACTCCATGAACTAATTCGGCAATTGGTTACATTTTTCACGCACTCGATTGACCTTGCACACTTCCTCAGTTCCACATAGCTTACTTAGGAATTTATATTACCCAGCACTTACACTCATTAATCAACGACCCTTCGTTAGTCCTCGAAGAATCGACCCGAAAATTTACTTGCCGGACTTTATTACTTGTACCGTGTACACTTGCACGGGGTGTTGGGACGTGACATTTTCGTGTCATGTTTCGGCCCAACAGCTTGCCTCGTGGCGGGTCGGCGTTGCGAGGCCAGCCCAGGTCGTTGCCTTGAGCGCTCCTTCTTCAGGGTGCGGTCTTAGCTCCTCTAGCGGGTCGGCATTGTGAAGTCGGCCCACTGTCGTTGGCTTGTCGGGTTTCAGACGTCGGGGAGTTTCGGTAAGGCGCGTCGGCGTTTTTTGGCCGGGGAGCTACGAGGTTCGTCGGATGGTCAGAGTCTCTTGCTCGGGCGTCGGACAAGATAGTAATGATCTGTGGCAGCGAGGCGAGGATATTGTGCAATCCTCGCTCGTCAAGGGTTCCGAACGAATTGTGACGAAAACGTTCTCAACACGGGGAAGGGAAGAGAAAACAACGAAGTTGGACGAAATTCATTAATCATATGTAAGGAAATTTTTGTTAAAAATCTCGAGAGTATGACACTTCAGTTTCATCTTAATTCCGGCCAAAGTTTCATGATTTGCGTACTGCATATTCGGTGGATGATTTAACTTGCATGGAAATGTCATCATTCCACATTCAAAAAACGGGATTGAATACTCAATGTCGTATATTCCTCTATCGCACAATAGTTGACATTTCTAAACACAATGTTTGAACCTGCGTCTTTGTAACTTTCTCACCACCTTCGTAATCTCTAAAAAACTAATGAAACTCAAATTCGTTACTGCATTCAATCTAAACAGAAAAATTCAATAATTCAACCACCAAATCTATTCAACAATTCATATAAACTAGTATAATTTTTTAGCGCAAATGTAAGAAGTCAGTATAACAAGTTACATGACATGTGGAGCGACTTGTTACGATCCAGATTAGGAAAGATCTGAATCTTTCCTATTCCGGCGAAGCTTGGAGCGAAAGAAGAAAGGTGCCACGAAGACTTGGAGCGCAAGAGAGTGACGTCGACAAGTCAGGCGACTTCCAGCTGTCAGTAACACGTCAGCAATAGGCAGCAACGACTTGCCTGATTTATTCAGGAAGTCAGAACATGCAAGACGACTTCCAGCCTGTCAGGCGGCAACGACTTGCATGATTTATTCAGGAAGTCTGAAACTTCCTGTTCCTGGTCCGAGAAGGATTAGGAATGTGAGATGCTATAAAAAGCCTTTGGCTTACCATTAGCAGATCATCCGTTCTTGTTCTAAAATTGCAAGATTTCTCAGAGCTCTTAACCGTGCACCATCGGCGTGTTGAGAGGCTGATTAAGATTCGCTAGAACGGACTTTGCTCCGATCAAACATTAAGTCGCGAAGACTAAGTGTTTGGATCAGTTAGGGTTTTGTTTGTGATTGAAGATTCACAACTCCGTCAAACAAGACAAACGACACCGAGCATAGGCTTGCTCAAATGGTGGAATTGAGAGGATCTCAAAGACAGGGGGAGAAGCCCTTGGTCGAGGTTGTTCACAGTGAGATCTATAGTAGCTTAGGACAATATCTTGTGTGATAGCTAGTTGGTGCTTGAAGTTGTACTATTGACTACCTTATAGTGAAAACCTTTCCACTGGCAAAGTGCCCCCAGACGTAGGTGCGGAATCACCGAACTGGGTAATCATCTCTGGTGTCGTTATTATTATCTGTTTGTTATTTAGCTTACGGTTTACGCAAGTAGTCAATACACAAGTTATGACTTTGTGTTCGACTTCTTGACTCGGCTACGATTCAGAATTTCAATTGGTATCAGAGGGGCCACCTTTTCTATTAGGTGACTTTCTTACAAAATTTCTGAATAGCCAATATGGACTCAAAGGAAGGAGGATCAGTAAATCGACCACCAGTGCTCGACGGAACAAACTATGGATATTGGAAAGCACGGATGTGTGCCTTCTTGAAGTCCCTCGACAGCAAAACCTGGAAATCAGTCATCAATGGATGGGAGGAACCTCACTATGCTGATGCTCATGGAAATCAAACTAGCATCAAACCAGAAAAAGAGTGGAGCGCGGAAGAAGATGAAGCCGCCCTAGGTAATTCTCGTGCACTCAATGCTATTCTTAATGAAGTAGACAAGAATGTGTTTCGCCTCATCAACACGTGCACAAGTGCCAAAATTGCATGGGACACTCTTGCTGTTGCTTACGAGGGTACTTCCAAAGTCAAAGAGCAGAAGTTACAGTACCTCACGACTAACTTTGAGGCCCTTACCATGAATGAAGACGAAACTATTGCGGAGTTTAATGTGCGCATCAAGGATCTGGCCAATGAATCATATTCACTTGGCAAGCCTATGACCGATGAAGATTTGGTCAGAAAAACGCTGAGAGCCCTAAGTCCCAGATTCAAGATGAAGATTACCGCCATAGAAGAAGTCCATGACTTAAAGACGCTGAAGTTTGATGAGCTCATGGGATCTGTAATGACTTTCGAGCTCTCCCTACCTCTTATCGAGAAGAAACACAAAGGTGTGGCTTTCAAGAGTTCTACTCTAAAGCAGAAGAACTTGACGCACTCTGATTCGGATAGTGACATTGAGGAAACTATCGCCATGCTGGCCAAAAACTACAATAAAGTCATGAAAAGATTCGGCCAGATGACAGGGAGGAACGTCACCCGAGAAGTCAGAGACAATCCGCAGCACAAGTTTCAAAAGCTCGAAAGCACAACTAACGATGGTAGACGAAGAGAACGATCAGGTAAAGGAGTTAAGTGCTTTGAATGTGACGGGTATGGACACATGCAGAAAGAATGTCCCAACTTCTTAAAGAAACAAAAGAAGGGATTCAATGCCTCTCTAACCGACGATGAAGATGAGGAAGACAGTGACCTTGAGCATACAAGTAACTATGTTGCTTTCACTTCCTCCACAATAGAACTCAACACACTCTGAATCGGATAGTGACATCGAGGAAACTATCGCCATGCTGGCCAAAAACTACAACAGATTCATGAAAAGATTTGGCCAGATGACAGGAAGAAAAGTCACCCGAGAAGTCAGAGACAAGCCACTACACAAGTTTCAGAAGCTCGAAAACACAGCCAACGATGGAGGGCGAGGAGAACGATCAGGTAAAGGAGCTCAGTGTTTTGAATGTGAGGGGTATGGACATATGCAGAGAGAATGTCCCAACTTCCTAAAGAAACAGAAGAAGGGATTCATTGCCTCTCTCACTGACGATAAAGATGAGGAAGACAGTGACCTTGAGCATACAAGTAACTATGTGGCTTTCACTTCCTCCATAATAGATCAACCAGCTGAAAGCTCAAAGAAGTATGACTCTGATGATGAGCTATCCGATGAGACCCTCAACAACGCTTACAACGAATGGTATGTCAAGTGGCTTGAAGACTCTCAGGTAATCGAAAAATAGAATGCTCTCATTCTTACTCTTAATGAAGACAAGTCAAGACTTCTCGAGACGACTGTTGATCTCAAAAAGGAAGTAGCTCGACTAAAAAGCGAGTTAGAGCAGGTCACCAAGTCAGTGAAGATGATGAATCCAAGCACTGACACTCTTGACCAAATACTTTCGATCAGGAAACCAGCTAGGAATATAGAAGGTCTTGGATATTCGAAAAAAGCCTCGTCATCGCACACCATCTTCGTCCCTCAGAAGTCTGTCTCCTAGAAGCCCCGTCAGAAGTCTCCTAACTTCACGCCTGACCAAGCGACCAAAAAGCCTCTTACCTTGGCCGCTTCAAAGACGCAGAACAAAAAACATAATTGGGTATGTCACCACTGTGGACGAAGAGGACATATTCGACCTTTCTGCTATCGTCTATATGGAAGGAGCGTTGTCAAGCAAAGAACAACCATCAAGAAAGCACAACCACGTAAGGAATGGCGAGTTAAGGAGGTAAACTATCGAGCTAATATCGCGTACACCGCTCTAAAGGCTTCAACCAGCAATGATTGGTACTTTGATAGTGGATCTTCTCGACATATGACTGGTAATAGCTCATTCTTGGTAACTTTAATACCTTGCACAAATAGCTTCGTCAGTTTTGGAGATGGAGTAAAAGCTAGAGTGCTCGGGAAAGGAAAACTCAACCTTCCCAACTCACCATGTCTGAAAGAAGCTCTACTGGTAGAAGGTCTCACAGCAAATCTCATCAGCATAAGTCAAATATGCGATTTAAATCTGGACGTCAACTTCACTCGTGACAAGTGCTCAGTCAAAGACGAACAACAGAAGGAAGTCATGACAGGCCACAGGTCCCTTGATAACTGTTACCTATGGTCCCCAACAGCCACAACCTTGCCAACCAAGTGCCTTTTATCCAAAGCTCAAGAGATAAAGCTATGGCATCAAAAAGTTGGTCACATCAATTTGAGGACCTGGACTATCATGGAATCCATCAATGTCGTGATTGATGACAATAACGAGCAACCAAGTGACGAGGACGAAGAAGTCCTAAATCTCTCATGAGATATCAGACCAGAAGTCAAAGGAGAAGTCAGCCAGAAGTTAGTAGCGATGAACACAACAAAGAATCCAAAGACGAAAGCCCAATCATCCCGGACAAAGAGACATCTCCTATAAGGCAAAAAGCTCCGTCAAGAAGAATTCAGAAGGACCATCCACCCCAGAATGTGATTGGAGACATTAATGAGGGAGTGCGGACTCGACAAAAGGCATCTCTTGACTTCAAAGAGATGATAGGTAACGTTTGCTTTATTTCCAAAATTGAGCCAAAGAATATACAAGAGGCCATCAATAATGAGTACTGGGTCAGCGCCATGCAGAAGAATTGGTTCAATTTGCAAGGAATGAAGTCTGGGAACTAGTACCCCAAGCCAGACAATGTCAATGTCATAGGGACAAAGTGGATATTCAAAAACAAGTCTGACGAGCAAGGAAACATCACTCGAAACAAAGCAAGACTGGTGGCCCAAGGATACACACAAGTAGAAGGAGTCGACTTCGAAGAAACTTTTGCTCCAGTAGCCAGACTGGAAGCCATACGACTTCTTCTCGGCATAGCGTGCCACTTACGGTTCAAACTCTATCAAATGGATGTAAAGAGTGTCTTCCTCAATGGAAATCTGAACGAAGAAGTTTATGTAGCTCAACCAAAGGGATTCGAAGACCATGACTCTCCTCACCATGTCTACAAGCTAAAAAAGCTCTCTACGGTCTCAAACAAGCTCCACGAGCATGGTATGAACGTCTTACCCAATTCCTTGTACAGAATGGCTATATTCGAGGGGGAGTAGACAAAACTCTCTTTGTGAAGAAGGAAGGAAGGGACATCATGATTGCTCAAATATATGTCGACGACATCGTATTTGGAGGAAAGTCAGACAAGATGGTGGAACTTTTCGTCCAACATATGCAGTCTGAACTTGAGATGAGTATGATCGGTGAGCTCACATTCTTCCTAGGCTTCCAGATCAAACAGATGTCAGATGGAATATTTATCTCCCAAAGCAAATATGCAAAGAACATTGTCAAGAAGTTTGGGTTAGAAAAAGCTTCTCACAAGAGAACTCCTATTGCCACACATGACAAATGCACAAAGGACGAGATGGGAGAATCAGTTGATCAAAGCCTTTACCGAAGCATAATAGGAAGTCTCCTCTATCTAACACCAAGTCGACCTGACATCGCTTACTCCGTGGGAGTCTGTGCTCGATATCAAGCCAATCCAAAAGTCAGTCACTTGGCTCATGCAAAGAGGATCATAAGGTACATCTCGGGAACCTCTGAATTGGGTTTGCTATACTCCTTTGATACCTCTCCTACTCTTGTTGGATATTGTGATGATGACTGGGCGGGAAGCACACCAGATCGAAGAAGTACCTCTGTAGGTTGTTTCTACCTGGGGAACAATCTTGTATCATGGTTCAGCAAAAAGCAAAATTGTATTGCTTTATCTACTGCTGAGTCCGAATATATTGCAGCCAGAAGTAGCTGTACTCAGCTTCTTTGGATGAAACAAATGTTGGCAGAGTATGGAGTCAAGAAAGAAGTCATGACTTTGTTCTGTGACAACATCAGTGCTATCAATATCTCGAAAAACCCAGTGCAACACAGCAAAACAAAGCATATTGACATCAGGCACAACTTTATTCGTGAGCTTGTAGAAGACAAGAAGATAAAGCTCGAGTATTTACCCACTGAGAAACAAGTCGCTGACATCTTTACAAAAGCATTAGATGCTAACAGGTTTGAAAGTCTGAGGTCATCCCTTGGACTTTGTTGTCCGGAGTAACCAGAAGTTAAGAAAGAAGAGGGAGAGCTTTTGAGTGAATTTTTACTCTCTCTCTCTCTCTCTAGCTGGATTAGCCAGGGTCCACAAAATCTAGCAGTGCCCAAATCTCATTATCAGAAGCCCAGGTGAAATTATTTGTTTCAAAATTCAAAAAGGGGAATGATTGAAAAAAACTGACGACTATCCAATCAGCTCTCAACCCCCTTCAACTTCCGCAGAAAAAGCCTGCACAATTCTCTCCATCTTCCCAAAACTGCTAGGGCACCGAGAGAAGGCTAAAACAAATCTGCAAATGTAAAATTTTGCTCTTCTTTCCAAAACCAAAACCGATCGAGCAAATGGTTGGAACAAGAAGCGGGCGCATACCATTTGCTTCCAAATTACGAGCAAAGATGCGGGTAAAGATGATCGCTCGAAAACTGTCAGCCTCAAAATCCTCGACAAACAAGCATGGAGTAAGAATTCGAGGAGGAAAAATCTCAGGAGAAAGTTCGGCAGCACCTCAAGGAGTAACAATTTCACCTCCAAGTATCACACCAGTAGAGACAACTCATGTCGTTGAGAAGGACGACACTCAAGCCGAATCTGCGAACAAAGAAGAGGAAGCCTCTCTCTCTACTCCGGCTCCAACACAAGGTAAATCTGCTATCCTCTCTGAAGAAAACACTGTAGATACGAACTTGCCTGTAGAAGGTCTAGGAACCCTTGTTCCTAAAAGTCACGGCAATAGCACCAAGGACAAATCCAGCCCCTCTAAGTCGACACCAGCACCAGATAAATCCCCTCTAAACGAGGACTTGCAGAAAGAAAGAAGTTCTCATGTCGCCCCGGACAGTATTTCAGGGCCTAATAAAAATCCGAAAGCTATTCCAGAAGTCACTCGACCTATAGAGGAACTTGTTAATATCGAAGACACAGTCGACACTGAGACCACAGAGAAAGGAGGAGCATCTGCTTCTAAACAGCCGAAGAAGTCTAGAAGGAAGTCACTAACTTCTGTAGCAACATCTGCTCCAGAAGAAGAGGAATATGAAGAAGAAACTCTTGTTTTACTACCACAACTCAAAAAGGCAATGGGAGGGCAGAAACTCCCCAAGTATGTGCCTAAAGCCCCTACGGATAATGTCTCCTTCCACTCTGTAGTCAACGCGGTTAAGTGGCAGTATGTATACCAGCGCAAGATTTATCCAGAATGAGAGCTTTCCACAGAGGCGCAGGGGATAAACTCGATCGTGGAACTTCTCCGAAGAGCAGGCCTGACCAACACGGTCATAAATATTGGGCCATTCTACCCAGCATTGGTCAAAGAGTTTATTGTCAACCTTTCAAGCGACTTTGATGATCCAGAAGACGCTGAATACAGAAAGGTGTTCGTTCGGGGAGAATGCTTCGAAATATCTGCCTCAACCATCAATGCCTATCTTGGCAGAGAAGACCCAGAAGTCCCGCACTTGAACAAAGTAGCGGTCGAGATCACTGGAGGACGAAAGAAGGTCTGGCCCGTCAAAGACACCATTGCGGCTACTGAGCTTACTGTCAAATACTCAATACTCTACCGCATTGACCTGGCAAATTGGGCACCTTCTACACATGGGTCGAGCATCAAAACCGAATTGGCTAAACTCATATACCAAATAGGTACGCAGTCTTCTCTTGATTTTGCCTCATATGTTATTGAACATCTAGTCAAGCATGCCAGATCATGCGCTGTCAAACTTTCTATCGGGTTTCCTTCATTGATCACTGGTCTGCTTCTCCAACAATGTCCTCACATTGTCCGAGAAACGGATGTTCCGGGTAAGAAGTCGCTGCCCCTTGCTATCAGCCTCAAGAACTTTGAAGGCAAGCACTTGAAGGACCTCACACTTCCTATGGCCAAAGCATCAGGAGCTGGTTCAAGCTCCCGACCCTCAGGACCACTTGGCACTAGGATGGAGGAAGAATTGGTGGAGATGATCAATGATCTAGAGAAGTCAATTGTGATGCTATCAAACCGCAAAGTCGCCTATGAAGCTCTGCTCGATGACCTCCGCTCAGCTCCTGCTGCTGAAGATGATGTGGATGACTCCAACTCATTTTAAGTTTTTTCTCTGAATTTACTCTGATAACTTTGTTCCAAACACACTTAAATCCTCGGGGTATGTCCGAGTTACTTTTCTGCACACTATGACACTGGATATTTGCTCATGGTTGAGCTGTTTATTTTGCTCATGGTGTGAGCTGGTTTTTATCCTGCTGTTTAGTCGAATTTCATTGTATGATTGCCTTTGGCAATATTGTTAGACAAACAGGGGGAGATAGATAGAAGTTACGCCAGGAGTCGCGCCAGAAGTGGTGGTTGTGCATAGAAGTCGCCGCTCCTGAAGCAGCCGCTCCAGAAGCTGCTCCAGAAGTTAAACACCAGAAACCGCACAAGAAGTCGCATCAGAAGTCACATAACTTGATGTGTGCGTAACTGCCTCAAGGTGACGATGTGCCTGAAATGTGTTTTAAGTCACATCACTTGCTGTGTGTAACTGCCACGAGATAACTCACTTGTTGTGCGTAACTGCCACAAGATGACGATGTGCTTAAAAAGGTGTTTGCCTAAAAAATTGCCAAAGGGGGAGATTGTTGCTACGTTTAATTGTTGGCATAATTTTTTAGCGCAAAAGTAAGAAGTCGTGCAACATGTTACATGACATGTGGATCGACTTGTTACGATCAAGATTAGGAAAGATCTGAATCTTTCTTATTCCGACGAAGCTTGGATTGAAAGAAGAAAGGCGCCACGAAGACTTGGAGCGCAAGAGAGTGACGTCGACAAGTCAGGCGACTTCCAGCTGTCAGTAACACATCAGCAATAGACGGTAAACAACTTGCCTGATTTATTCAGGAAGTCAGAACAGACAAGACGACTTCCAGCCTGTCAGGCGGCAACGACTTGCCTGATTTATTCAGGAAGTCTGAGACTTTCCTGTTCCTGGTCCGAGAAGGATTAGGAATGTGAGCTGCTATAAAAAGCCTTTGGCTTCCCATTAGCAGATTATCCGTTCTTGTTCTAAATTGCAAGATTTCTCAGAGCTCTTAACCGTGCACCATCGGCGTGTTGAGAGTCTGATTAAGATTCGCTAGAACGATCTTTGCTCCGATCAAACATAAAGCCGCGAAGACTAAATGTTTGGATCGGTTAGGGTTTTTGTTTGTGATTGAAGATTCACAACTCCGTCCAAGAAGACAACGACACCGAGCATAGGCTTGCTCGAAGGGTGGAATTGAGAGGATCTCAAAGACAGGGGGAGAGGCCCTTGGTCGAGGTTGTTCACAGTGTGATCTATAGTAGCTTAGGACAATAGCTTGTGTGATAGCTAGTTGGTGCTTGAAGTTGTACTATTGACTACTTTATAGTGAAAACCTTTCCACTGGCAAAGTGCCCCCAGACGTAGGTGCGGAGTCACCGAACTGGGTAATCATCTCTGGTGTCGTTATTATTATCTGTTCGTTATTTAGCTTACGGTTTACACAAGTAGTCGATACACAAGTTACGACTTTGTGTTCGACTTCTTGACTCGGCTACGTTTCAGAATTTCAAATAATTTGTCAACTATGATTAGCAATAAAATACGATAAAAAATTTATTATCCATTCAAATAAATAAATATATAAATAAATGCAACAAAGTAAATAAAAAGCGAATGATAAATTTTTACTCACAAATTGAGCAAAGACACCAAAATCTTGAGCACTATGATGCCTATACTTAATTGAACATTTGTAATGGGCAACGATGGTTCATGTTAAAAACCTATAATTAATTCGGGAATTGTAGTTGGTAATAAAACATACAATAAAAATGGAGGATTATTCATGTTAATAACCTATAGTTAATCCGGAAATTGTATTGACAATAAAACATGAAAATAAAAAATCAATCAATTATCAGCAATATATATATATATATATATATATATATCAATAAAAATAAAATAAATAAAAATATCCAAAATAAATGAAAGGGGATTTAAGTAAGAGACATCAACAAATTTTGAGTATCATGTTTATTTTTTTTAACTGACAAACAATTGATTTGGCATAGAAAGAACTTACATATGTGACATAATCAGCTCAACATCAAATTCTGCAAATTACTGTTTGATCTTATAAATGACTTCAGAAACCAATTTTTGAGAACATAAAATGAATTGAATAGGATAATCTTTAAAAGAAATCAGTACTCTAAAATAATAAAAGTGAACACTTTTCAAGTACATGAATATGCTATGCATTCATTTGATGCTTATTTCTTGCCTTTTAGTTATAGTAACGTGATTATAAGCTTCTGAAGTTACGACGAGCTATTAAATCTAAAGAAGTCATATTTACTTTTTGCAGGTTTTCACTCTAGCACTATATAAAGTTGCATTTTTTGTTTGTCTACAACTTCCACCTACCAATGTAATCATTCACTTCATTTTAACTCAATTTATTTGTTTTATTTTGTTTTTATTCAATTAATTTTGTTTTGATAATTAAGAGGTTGATTACTCCAAATCACGAATGTTTCTCAATTCTAACACATTTCAAGAATTGATGTGCAATTGAGGGGTTGAAAACTCCAAGTCACGAGTTTACCTCGATCCTAATACATTACAAGAATTGATGTGGAAGCCATAGCAAGATTAATAATATGTGGTTTTTGTGGATATTGACTTTTAGGTGTATCTAGTTGGGATTATCTCTAATTTAATTGAACCAATAAATTCATGTAATTGCAATATTAGGAAGAGATTTGGAAGTACTGGCAATGCAACTGATTCATTTTTTTTGTCCATAGATGTTATGGCTTACGGTCCATAATGTGACCATGATTGTTATTGTTATTTGTATACAAATGATAAATAACATTGAAATACAAATGGTTGGTCCTGAATTTTAGCCCGCCATACAGAGCTACAATCATCAAGAAAGATTTTGTCGAGTAACATTATATTATGTTTTTATGGTAATAGACTTTGCAAATGAAGCGCACCGCTTTTGCATGTAGATAAATTCCAATTTATTAAATGAGCTTGATTTTTATTTGTTATGGAATGCAGCAAGATCTATTACATGGTTCCAGTAAGTATGAAAGTTAATATATTGTACTCCAAACCAATCAACCCACCCTAAGAGTAGGAACATATTTAGTTACTTTCTTTTTGTTTTAACTATTTACAAACATGCAATGCAAATTACACAATAATACAATATCATACTCAAGCTTATTCTATAGAATTTGAGTAGTTTGCAAATTATAAAGTAATACAATAAACAATCCTTTCACGTGACACATATCACACACACAAAAAGACATTTTATATAGCGCAAGCCTATACAAGACATGATTGTTATATGTCGTGAACATAATTTTGTTGGTAAATTTAATAAATATCCAGAATGCTCTTTCCTATATGAAAGCTACAAAAAGAATTTCTTCCCTCATCAATAATGTAATAATGTGTTTACCGAATATTCAATGATAAGGTATATAAAATTAGAATCTTGACGAAATAGAAAAGTATTCTCATTGTGCCGAGAATTTGACCGCAACCACACAATCGCGTGGCTCCCCACATTCACTAAAGCCCAAGTCTTTTCTTGAATAGCTAGAATGTTCATTATGTTGTTCCAAGTCTTTTCTTGCTCCTTCCATGTGCATATGAACATTTAAAAGATGAACCGACAATATTTCAGCATGGTGGTGGGCACGGGCCAAAAACCAACCCGGCCGCGTATTATTGGACCTGCCCGCTATTATGCGGGTATGTGATATGAACAACCGTCAACCACCCGCAAAACCCGCATTTGCGAGTGAGTCGATTTTCACCCGCAAAACCCGCATTTATTGGGTCTCAGCCTCCTAAGCACAAAATAATCAGTTTTTTTTAATTTTAAAACCAAATTAATACACAGGTCCTATTTCATATTTTAAAGTCCACTTTCTTTAGAACAGTCCCGGTTCTGCTCACTGTCATATCCAATTTTCAGAACAAGAACAATCCATATTGAACAACCGGATGAAAGTAAAAAATAAATTATAACAAACCACGATATGGGTTACAAATCAGGTGATAAGTGCATGTACTTATTCTGATTCTTTCCATCCTGCAACAACCATTCTTGAAATAATTATTTGTACATACATATTGTGTATATAATAAATAGATACAGGTGTCTGTACTTGTATAGAGCATTTAAATTAGTGCAAAATCAAGCTCAAGAGATTTAACTTCAAAAAAGATCTCGAGATTTATATTTACATTTGCATGTTCAAACTCTAGTAAGAAGGAGATGATGTTCGTCTAAATATTTGAAAAAATCTTCTGCACGAACCTATAATAATTCACTGTTATTTCACTCCACTTTATTATTAGTGGGTTCTATTTAATTGAAACTTTGATGAATTTGAGGGTAATTTAGACTTCTTGCATCATTAAAAAAATTCGTCCAAATTTTAACGCCATTAGAACAGTTTGTAAAAGACATAATTAACTTAATATAAAAAAAACTTGTTATAATAGGGACAGTACATTGTAAAACACGTCATAATAAGTGCAGTAATATATAATTAATTATTCTAAAATAAATGTTAGTAATTAAGGCATCTTGTTTTTATTTTAATCAATTTTGTACATGATTTTTCATCAGTTAAAAATTAATCAATAAAAACTGGTTATAACATTTTACCATTTTGTATTTCAATGCAATGAGTTATCTCCGTATTTAATTTTATTATTAAAAATTAACCAATAAAACAGTTGCAAACTTTTATTTTCTTGCTTTTGTCCTAATACAATGAGTTTTACCATGATTATTGGTCCATGCATAATTATAACAATTAATTAGTAATTAATTAAATATACTTGAAGATTTTAGTAGTTAACTAAATATAGATTGAAAGTAGTGTAAAAAGACACGCATGCCCTTGCAAAATGGGTTATTAGCATGTTAAGAAGAGTCAGAGAAAAGAACAATATATAGAAATCAATGGATGTGATTGATTGTTATGGTAATATTATGTTCAAGGATTGCACCTACCTACTTATATTGTTATACGAGAAGAATTGAGTCTTGTTGTTACTGATAGCTATGACAATGGCGGGATCATAACGACGATCTTTGTTAACAGGGTCCTAACTCCACATAGTCAAGAACGACAAGTCTCTTTCCAAAAAACGACAACAATCTCGCATCCCCCTTCACTGATTCACACTGTTCTCGATTCTCCTCTAACTTCTACGTCTCATGCGTTGGTTCTTGATTTTGAAGCACTGCCTTTTGGTCAATGATGCACATTCTGATCAACCATGTTACTTGAAACACAATTACAAAGATTTTAAATTTTTATTATCGAAACAACAATTTCAAAAGTTGAAGGTTATGATTATTATATTTAAGACTCGAGAAATTCAATCATCATTCGAAAGTTTTAACTCTAATCAACTTTTTCAAAATTCAATATATAAGTAGTCACCTAAGTTTCTTAAGTACGCATCATGCTCTTATTTTGATCACCGTGCAATTTGTTTCACACTCCACAAACAATCATTACCCACTTCAAATTTGAGGCTAAATTAAGCACACAAAATATGTCTTGCTTTTAGTAAAGAATGATTCTTGAACTGTTCATGATCAACATCTTTTCAATAATTAAGGTCGAATTTAATTTGGGAAAAGAAGTGGGAACATCCCAGCCATCCATCTCACCGACACCGAAAACGCACCATGCTTGTAATCATAGTGCTAAGGGATAATTACACTTTGCCCCCGCTAAAATGATCACTTTTACGTTTTACTACAACTAAAAAAAAAGTTTACATTTTACTATCGCTAATTGCGTTTTTTTACATTTTACCCTAACGGTGTTAGATTTTGGATGAAAATTTTCATTTTATAACAAAAATACCAAAATACCTTTAGGGTTTTTTTTCCTAACTAAGATCAACCTCCACTCAAATCCGGTCAGACCCGGTTTAATTATTAATAATTCAAATAATATTAATTAATAATTAAAATAATAGTATTTATTAATAATATATGAAACTTTCGAATTACATGACTCACTCATACGACTCCATTTCAAGCTCATAGTGTATCAAATCGAAGAGAATCGAAAGATCAACAACTTAATATTATTTTGATATTTAATAATTAAAAAATATTAATTATTAATAATATATTGAATTATTAATAATATGGTGAAACTTTCGAATGACATAACTCACTCATACGAGCTTTGTTTCGGGCTCATAATATATCAAATAAAATAGAATCATAAGTTCAACAATTTTGAAGAAATGAGTTTTTGTCTAAAATTCCATCCAACGACAACAAGTTTTTTAATCTTTAAAAAAAATTCGTCCAAGATTTACCAGTGTTAGAGCAAAATTGTAAAAAAGTTATTAATAATTAATTATTTATATTTTTGGTAATAATTATTTATCACGTAAAATTAAATCAATTATTAATAATATATAGACAAATAATTCTTTCTTCAAAGTTGTCGACTTCCAATTCTTTTTGATTTGATATAATATATGAGCCCAAAACAAAACTCGTACGATAGAGTTATGTTATTTTGAAAGTTTCAATATATTATTAATTATTATTATTATTATTATTATTTATAATTAGTATTATTATTACTATTAATTGATATTATTTTAATTATTAATAATTAATTTACTTTTAATTTTAATTATTGATAATTTATGATTGAAAAAATGATTTACTTTTATTTTTATTAAATAATTATAATTAATAATAATAAATTATTTTTTATTAATAAATATAAATTATATATTATTAATAAATATTATAATTTGATGAATAATGGCATCAATTTGAAATTTTGATGAATAATTGAGGGCAATTTCGACTTTTCATACAACATGAAAAATTTTCATCCAAAATCTAACACCGTTAGTGTAAAGTGTAAAAAATACGCAATTAGCTATTGTAAAATGTAAACCTTTTTTTAGCTGTAGTAAAATGTAAAATCGATCATTTTAGCATGGGCAAAGTGTAATTATCCCTAGTGCTAATTCTCAAAGGACAGTCAAAAGTCAACCCAAGCATCCTCTGGCATTAGCTGGTCATTTGTACTATCGTGGGGACGCCCACACATTGTTCACTAGTATATTAATTATTTTCCCATCGGCGAGAAAAAGAGAAGAAAACCCCCAAATCAGAATCAGAGCATCCAAACAGAAACGGAGATGGCGGATTCGTGGTTGATGGCGACGGAATCGAGCTACGGAGCGCTGGAGAAGCCGGTGACGGTGATCAGCCACATGTTCTGCAGGCCGAATGTTCTGGACCTCACGATCGGGAAGAAACTCGCCGCCGCCGTCAACGTCTCCTCCGACGGTAACTTCGCCGTCGTCGACTCCGCCGGGAACATCTTCTTCACCGTCAAGGTGGCGATGCTCAGCCTCCGGGAACGCCGGGTCTTGCTCGACCCCAACGGCCGTACCGTCGTCTCTCTCCAACATAAGGTAATTAAAGCTATTCCTCACTACTAATTATATATTTTAATTTCAGTAACTGAAATTAAAACAAATAGATAGATACTTATGAAGAAAAGTACAGAAACAGTACACTTGTTCTGAAATATGATAACAAATTTGGACATTTCTTTCTTTATGATTATCAAAGCAGACTACAACTTTTTACGTTAATTGGGTTTAGTAAGTGATGGTTAATTAATGAGGGCATATATAAATAGATATTAACAGCACATAAGAGATGGCAAGTGTATAGAGGAGACAGTGCAGACCCAGAAGAAATGTTGTTCAGTGCTCGGAGATGTTCACTTTACAGATACAAATCTGAACTGGACGTCTTCTTGAGCTCCAACACCAAAGAGGACGTCTGCGACTTCAAGGTCAAAGGCAACTGGTTTGAGAAGAACTGTGTCATTTACTCCGGCGACTGCTCCATCGTCATTGCCCAAGTAATCATCATTAATCACAGATTGATTTAATCGATGAAAAACAACCCAATTTTGTTGTTAACTAAGTAATTAATTGGAAATGTAGATGGAGAAGAAGCATGACTTTAGGAGCGTTGGGCTAGGAGAGGACTCGTTTACGCTAACCGTGTACCCAAACATCGACTATGCCTTCATTGTTGCTCTTGTGGTGATTATGGATGAGATTAATGACGACATGGATGACGCCAATTACTGCCTCTAATTAACGATTAATGACAGGCCCTCGCTTAATTAATTATTATTATCAGGCTCTCTTTTGGCTTCGCTCCAACAATTGATGTGTGGTACCATATATATGTTTTTGTTATTTTATATGTGCTAAGAGATTTATATAGATAAAATCTATATTCGTATTTACCTGATAAATATTTCTAAGGATTTACTGATATCAAGTGAATAAATCAAAAAATAATATCAAGTTTTGATTTGCATTTTACTTACAAAATAGTATTTGTTACTTTACACTTACACCTAAATTTAAAAAAATGTTTTAGTTCATGGCTGAAGTAACAAATACTAAATGTTTTAGTTTTTCTCAAAAAAAATGTTTTAGCTGTAATCAAGGTTATGGATATCGGATCGCGGGGATATATCGGCTAGCCGACGAAAAGGGAGGGAGGTCACGGAAAAATCGCGGGAAGACCGCGGCGAAACGTGTTTTGTAATAAATAAATAATTGAGCATATATATTATTTATTAAAAACAAAATGAATGATATTTAATTATTTTTAATTTCAAACTTGTCAATAAACTCGAAATTCAAGCGTGAAATTGAAAGAGATGAATGAATGACGGTTTAACTTTTTATTTGTTGTTTATTAACTCAAATTTCAAACTAAAATTGATCAGGTGGATCGAATAAGACCGGATTAGATCGGACAAGACTGAAATTAATTGATTTAAGTTGTAGTAGACCAGAATTAATTGATTTGGACCGGATTAAACCGGAATTAATTTAAATTTTGTTGGGTCAACTGGTTTGACCGGTATTTTCATCGATATCGCCCGTTTCGTCTCGAAAAACTTGCAAAAACCGATATATCGCTGGTATATCGGTCGGTAGCAGAGATATCTATAATATTGGCTGAAATAGATTTTTTTAATTAGCTACTTTATTTTAAAATATTTTGTCCGCGAAAGTGACATGGCAAATGGTGCGGGTTGAAAGTGACAAGCCAAGGAGTAGCATTCCAATAAATGAAAGGTACTATACTAGTGTTGACTTTCTTGTTTTTGTTTTTTTTAATTTTAATAGGTCAAATATTGTATGATAAACGAATAATGAAATTGTTGAATTTAAAGATTATTTTGAAAATGATGGATTTATCCTTATTCTGTGGTGTAAATTGTCTCAAATTTGAAGAACATTTGTATATTGTACTATCAATAAATGTGTCCTGGAACCAAAATACCAAATACTGGACTTAGAAGACTTGGAAAGTTCAAAGTCAACGTGCTTCACTGGTCTAACATTCTTCGTGCTCACCGGTTCTCAGCTTGTTTATTTATATGATACTTAGTGTTGATCTTAATATATTCATAGTGCAAAATAGGGATAAATTTAGATAGGTCAACAAAATATATTGAATCTCACTTAAGTTATTAAGTTTTTAATTTAATTTTGATACGACTGAAACAATTTTTGTCGTACCCGTTACATTTTTTATTGTTTTTGTTTAAAAGAACTATGTGAAATTGATAGAAATAATGATAGAGATATTATTGATTGTGTATATTATAATAGACAAGATATCTCCATTTATAGAGCATTAGGAAACCCTAATACATGTGAGAAAAGAAAATATAAATATAGGAAATTAAATATATGAACCTAATATAATCTAACAGCCCCACTCAAACTCAATGTGGTGAAACAAGAATTGAGTTTAAAACTAGATAATATTGAGTTGTGGCGAGGGTTGCGGCTGCCGAGGATGGAGGATGCGCGTCGATGTTTGATGTCGGATGCTTGATGCTGCCCGCTGGCTGATGGCGATGGCGAGATAGCAGATGCTCAATGATATCGGATGCCTGATGCTCGCTGCCTGATGGCTGAATTCAGTCTATGCGCGTTGCTAAAGTTTGATGGAGTGGAGGTTTGCTGCGAATTGATGATTGCTGTCGAGAGTTGATTGTTTGCGGAAGCGGTAGGTTAGTGATTGTGAGATTGATTGAATTGTCTCGCCTACCCGTCAGAATCACAAATAATTGATGAGTGGGCAAAGCAATAAATTCATAGATATCTAACCAATGATCGATAATGGCTATGATACCGTGATAGAAATAATGAGAGATATATTATTGATTGTATATATTATAATGGACAAGAGACCTCTATTTATAGATGGATAGGGAAACCCTAATACATGTGAGAAAAGGAAACATAGATATAGGAAACTAAATATGGGAACCTAATATAATCTAACATAAATGACTAAAATATCATCGCAATCAATAATTGAACCAGCGGTTTATCTCATTTCAGGTTTGGTCGGCTTAATAATCAAATTTCTAGCTCGCTCGGTTAAACCGTTGAACCATCTCTGTGCGTTGGGCTTTGTCCCCGACTTCTCGTCGGCGTCAACGATTCTGGCAAGAACCCGCGACCTTCGCTGGCGTTAATTGGGGGCTCTCCCAGTGCGATTTGGAGGCTACAAAATTTGTTCTGGAATGTAAGCTTAGCAAGGGGGAGTTTAAGTTGAGAAATCGCTCCCTTTCAAGGTTTTTGGATGATTTCAGTCGCCTCTTTCCATCCTCTCTGACAACTCCTACTTTCTTCTTCGGTGTGGATTCGTAGCCATCGGTTGCATTCTGGCCGCTCTCTTCGATATTGACCGAAACGTCCTCCTCCTCCGATGTGACTATCACTGTTCAATTGGTGGATCTCGATCAAATGCAGAAAATCTAAACTAAAACATTCAAAATCGTCTCTGATTCAACCCTAATCGCAATCAAAATAATTAAAGTTACAAAAATTGGCAATTTCAAAGACTAAACAAATATCTACTTCATTGAAGATGATGTCGAGCTTCTTCAGGTCCTCGCGTTGGATGTTGACCGTCCCCTGACCACCAGTGAGGTTGCGAGGTTGAACCGCTGCAGCAACGTCGTGATATGCTTGTAGGCCAACGAGATGATGGAGATGACAATCGTGAGCTCCATTCGTTTGGTGAATGTCGGTGACAATCTGAGCATAACGTTTGGTGAAGACGAAGCCCAACGCAGAGATGGTTCAGTAGTTTAATTGGAAAAATACGTTTTGATGACTTCAATAATTAAATTAAATATTCAGTAATTTATGTAAGGATCCAATTTTTTGTGACCTCTATATCCGAAATTACAATTATATCATTCTGAACAATAACTTTTACAATTAACTATATGAAATTACCCTGGTAAAATAATACGTTCAAGTTAATATCATTTTGAACTCTTTTTAGATAAATGAACAGCCATATTACAAGAATTCTGATTACAACCCATAGCAAAATTCAATTCAATAACTTAATTACAAAGTTTATCAACAACTTCTATGACATGTCCTAACTATAAATAATTGTTTTATATCCTATCACGCGTTATTAATTTTCCTCGTCCAAATCTTGAACTTTTTTCAAATGCTAAAATCAAAATTTTAATAATTGAATAATAAATAATGAGATATGCAAAGTAGAGTTGGAGATACTCTCATAATTAGAATGACATAAACAATGTTTATATATCGTTGACTACACGAGATTGCTATACCAATTAAGAAATTAATATGTAGTTGGTGATTGAACGATACGTTAGGAATTTTAGTTTATTAAATATTGTTATTTGTTTATGAATTTATTTGATCATATCATGTTTTTTAAAAATAAAATTGAAAAGTGAAATGAGTACAACTCTACTTACCAAATCAAAAGATTTAAATATGTGATCTCATAAACATCATTTTTTAAGAAAATAAGTGGTTTCGTAATAAAATATACCTCCAAGGCTTCAACCATGTATAAAAATAGTTTATCATAAAGTTACTATATATATCAAGAAATACATATAAACTCCACATCAAATATGATATGATTGATTTATACTTAGTTTGCTGGACAGATCAGCTTCCCATTATCTCATATAATTATGGCAATTTAAAAGGGTAGTGTGAGTACAATAAGATACCACCTTTATCCAATTAAATTAAATTAATCAAATCATCTCTTTTGTGCTTCATCTCCCAAATGGGCAATATTATAAATCACACACCAATCATCAAACTCATCTTGTAAACGCATCCATCTTCTTTTTATTCTTAAAAACACTAAATTATCAATTTACAAATTAAAAATATAGTAACCATGTAATTTAAATTTAATTATTCTTTATGAAAGAACGTGATAACTTAAATAAGAGAGTTTTATTCATCTTCATCCGTACAATAATAAAAAGTCAATCAAATTCAATAAAACATTATAATATGATGTTAAATTTCATGAACACTCACAATTATCATCCAAACTACAAACTACTGTACTCAGCTTAAATTGCATAAGTGGATTAGGCTTCTTGCATAATATGATTACAATAAAAAATAATAAAATTATGAATATATTAGACTTATCATATAAAATTCTGTATAAGTAGATAAATTAAATTTTCTCGTTATGATTCAAATATTTGACATCATTATCATTTGTTGTGGAATTAAATTGATTGTTAGAATATTAAACATTGGAATTGTGTCATACTTGGAGTACTGGAGGTTGTAATATTTGGTTGAATAAATTGGTATTTATGTGCAATTTCTTGGAATCTTTTATAAGTTTAGAAATTGGCATAAAGAAAGGGACAAGGAATGGATAGGGACCCTTAAATACAATATTGTTTTTGTCAAAATCCCATTACACAACACAACACACCTATGACCATAGCATAGCTTATCCATTTTTATGTCACAGAGCAATTAAATAATACAACACTTGCCCACTCTCAGTCCTACACCGTGAACCCCACTCGCCTCTTGCTCTATCAATGGAGTTGACTGATAGTCAATAAACTAGTGACATATCAAAATTTGGACAAGTTAACTTTTCTTATCATAATTTGTGTGACATAAACTCAAATTTCGAGTCTTATTTAATGATTATATAACATTCTTATTCTACTCAAACAGCTAGAATGTTTCTTTAAGAAATAAAGACGATTGATTCAATAAACTACTGTTTAAATATAATGATTTTTCACTAGTAAATGTTTTTAGCTTTATCTACCTTTTGAAGGTTATCTTTTTTATAAAATCTTGTGTTATATGCATATAGATTAAAGTTTTATAATTAGAGTAAAAATTAGTATGTAAAATGAGAAATATGTAAATCACTAATATTACTTGGTGAATGTCACTCTTGTGGAAAAACCAAGAATCAATTATAGCTGCTAGATAAACAAAATATAAGTATACAATGAATTTCAATTTGGTGAAACATACGTAACTTTAATATATAAATTTGAATTTAATTTAAGCTACATGTCATTAATGACATATTTTAATCTTAACTATTTATTCATTAAATTGAATTTTAATTTGTATAGTAGAGGAGTGGAGTGGTTTTCACCCCTAATAGTCTTATAGCCATTTGTAAATCACTAATTGATATCAACAAATAATTTTTATTTAAAATTCGTTCAAATCAAAACTAATAATTTGAATCAATTCCAATCCTTATAATAATATCTCCTCCACAGTCGTTTTACTCATACCCAAGCTTTTTTTCTCAATTTTCCTGACCAGTGTTCTCAGCCCCACACAAAATGATCTTGAATCTATTATTTCTATTAAAAAATTCATATTTTATTACTTTTAATAATAATAAAATTTTGTATACAAACATGTTACTTTAATTAAATATATGTTAAAATTGTAATTATATTTTATCGGGATGGATGGTAGTCCCCAAGCAAATCCCGCCCATTTCATCATTCTTGGGGAAAGTCTTTAAAAATAACTGAACTAGCTCGAATAATAATTGAATTGAAAGGAATTGTTTTGATTCGGTTCAAAGTCAAATCGAACTAAAAACCATCAATTCAGTTTACATAAGAACCGGTAAAAATTAAATTAAACTGAAAACCGATCGATTTTAGACACGTGGCTCATCATTTTAAGTCATCGATCCTTATTAACTGGATCTAAACAAATTTTAGGTCGACAAATAATAAGGCAAAATCGGTCAAAAATGTGAGAATTTCATGAAAATCAATTCAAAGTACATCTAACTGATAAGTCAAATAATAAGTCAAAACGGTCTGAAATATGTGAAATATCGTGAAGTTCGGTTCATAACAGATTAAATTAAAAATCGACATGTTCAAAATTAAACAAAACCAAATTTCTTCAATTCAACTTTTATTTTTATTTTTTGCATCGAATAAGACTGGATTGTAAATAACTCACCGTATTAATTAGGTCGGAACATCATATTCTCGTGAAAAGAACATCTTGTCATCCTAGTCATGTACATTTTCCTTTGGGGGAAAATAAAGAGCAACACAAGGGACAATTTGAAGGACAACCTGAAACGTGTGAATTAACAGTCAATTAATCATGCCAAAGCCGTTGTTGCCTATGGTAAAGTATAATCCACCAGATTGGCACTTTGTGATATTGGCGCGTGAGTAAACAAGAATAAAGGTGGCGAGTGGCGAAGAAAAGAGAGTTGGAAAAAAGCGGGTCCAAAACGGGAAGGCTAGGCTCTGCTACGAACACGAGAGAAGCAAATACGAAATTTCCGGGAAAATTAAAAGGAACAAAACTCATATATTGGTTTCTCCTTTTTCACCAATTCTCACTGCTCTGCGAGAAAGAAACCAAAAGTGAGTTGAAAACTTTCTCTAGGGTTTCCTAATTTTCCTGCAAATTTCACCTCCTCCGCAAGATTCTCCTTGTTCTCGTGGTTTAATTTCTGTTTAATTTCATTGTAGTTTTTTTTCTTTCTCGGGAAACAAACAGACGGTTCGGTGGTTCCGCCGCGAGAGATGGCTCTATCATCTTCTTCTGCTGCTTCTTCGGCCAGTATAGCGGTGGACAAGGCGACGAGCGATCTCCTAATTGCTCCGGATTGGACCATGAACATGGATATCTGCGACGCTGTCAATACCTCTCGTTGGTAAATAGATTTCAATGATCGCCGATTTGTGTGGTTTTGGTTTTCCTGTGAATTTTTTCTCTTGTAATTCTCTGTTTTAAATTATGTATGTATGTGTGTGTGTATTTACCTGTAAAGTAGCGAATTGAATTTTTGTTTGTTTGGTTGGTAGATGTAGCAGAGCTTGCATGCACTGTAGCTGAATTATTTTCCTTGTGCTTTCTGTTTGGCTTCATTTAACGTGTCTCACAATTTAATTGGAGGCCGGAGAATAATTGTTCACAGAGAAAATTTACTTGAAATTTTCTTTCCAAAATGATGACTGTTTGGCCTAATTTGTCGTGTGGGGAATTTGTTTTGAAGATGTCATAAATTTTAATTTAAACATTGCTAAACAGTTTTACGGATTATTATAGTTTTCAACCCCTTAAGAAGGTTTTTCCTCTGGAATTGGTTGATTTCAATTTTGCGCTGAGAGGGTGAATTGTTGAATTTTCTCAGGCAGGGAAAAGATGTTGTGAAAGCCGTGAAGAGAAGGTTGCAGCATAAGAGCTCTAGAGTCCAACTTCTTTCTTTGACGGTGATTTTTGGCTTGTGTTTCTTCTTTTTGATTGTTTGAAAGTATCCTTGCAATTGTCTTTATGTGTTCTGTCATCAGTTGTTCAGTTTAGCTACTCTTATACTATATTATACCTACGATTACGATTCATTGCTTTCTCACTTCGGCATCATATCTTATTACATGGGTATTTTATAATTTTGTTAACTTAGGAATTCTATTTTGCAGCTTCTGGAGACGATGGTGAAGAACTGTGGTGAATATGTTCATATGTTAATTGTTGAGCGAAATATCTTGGGGGAGATGGTCAAAATCGTAAAGAAGAAGGTAAAATTCTGTTATTTATTTTGATTCAGGACACTTATAAACTCTATACTAAGATGATTTCATGTCTTGTGTTCTAATTGTAGTTTGTGTTTACGATGGTAGACTGCTGTGAAATGTAAATCTTCTGTCATCTACTTGGTTTCAAAGAGATACTTTGCCCTTTTGACTCATTGTTTAATGGAATCTAAATTTTATCGTCTTGGAGTTTGTATATCTAACTTGTCAGTACCATTTACTATCTATCTATAAATTGGATAATATGAAGAAAAAGTCTCTATTTGTACGGAATGTATGAAACCAACATTGTGTAATCTTAATGAGGGGACTTTTGAACTGAGCGTCTGTAAAAATTAAATCACATTCACCTGAGGTGCCACCTAGACTACTCATGTGAAGAGGGTAGAGATACTGAGGAAGCCAGGGAGCCCATAGGGGAATTTCTGTGTATTTCAGAATGTTCTTTATGGTTGATAAAAGGTTATTTGCTGATTATCAGATGTAGATTTGTTAACCAATACATATTCAGCCAAGTGGTCAAGAGCTTAGAATTTTAACCAAGGTCCTGGGTTCAAGCCTTGTAAGAAAATGTAGACCTGTTCCTTGTAAAATTCTGGCCATCCCATCTCCCCTCTCCCTCCCACTTCTGAAGCACTAGTTATTGTGAAGTTTGTGGGGGTTTTTTTTCATGTTAGCTGTTCTTTGTTGGATCTACTATCGTCTATTTAAGATAACTTGGAAATTAATTTCAATTGATTTTATAGGCAGACATGCAAGTGAGGGATAAAATTTTAGTGTTGCTGGACTCATGGCAAGAGGCATTTGGTGGACCAGGAGGTAAACATCCCCAGTTCTACTGGGCATATGACGAACTAAAGGTAAGCACCACTAATAGGAATAAATTATTTGCTACCTGATAAATTTCTTTGCCTGTTTTAGCTAAAAAGACAAATATTTAGGATATTTTCCTTGATGATTTCATTTAAGGCATTAAAACTATTTTGCAGTTGGCTATTAGGATATTAGGTTGGATGAAGAAATGTGGGGTGATTTCAAAATTTGCCTCATTTAATTTGTGTTGAGCATGCTTGATAAAAGAAAAATAAACCATCACACTTTGTTGTAAGCAAAAGGTTTGTTCTAAGGTATACAAAAAGTTGGGATGAATTCAGTACTTGCATGAAGAAAAATTAACCTATGCTCAATCTTGTAAACATATTCCTATCTACATTAGTGATCTTTCTTAGTCCAAAGCGGGTTTGAATAACATAATTATTTTGGTGTATGTGTGTATAGTCTTTACGTCATTTGCCACTCTTCATTGTTGATTTTTGATTCACATTTTCTGTATGCTGAAACTTAACAGCATGTGATCAAGAAAAACATTATGTCCTAATCATTTGTTCAAATGACTGGTAGCGTTCTGGAGTAGATTTTCCTCCTCGCGAATCAGACTCTGCTCTGATATTTACGGCACCAGTTACCCATCCAATTCCAATTCCAAGACATGCTCAAGCTGGATTTGGAATGCCAAGCAACTCTCCAAGAAGGCTTGATGAAGCTATGGCTACAGAAACTGAAAGTTTAAGGTAAGGTTTTATTTCTGGTTTCCTGTATTGTATTTTGCTTGTTCCTAGATTTTCTGTGTTCACGCATTGTTTTGGTGAAAGTTATGTACAATTCTTGCTATAGTTGAATGTGGAGATTTTTTTTCCTCACTGGTATTTTTAATACCTTAGTTTGTCAAGCTTGGAATCCATGCGGAATGCTTTGGAGCTATTGACTGATATGCTGCAAGCTGTGAACCCAAGTGACCGTGCAGTATGTGCAATTTCCTTTTTATGTTTCTGTGTAAGAATTACTCCATCAAGTACCTAACATTCTGTTGATTGTGTAGGCTGTGAAAGATGAAATAATAGTTGATCTTGTTGAAAGATGTCGTTCCAACCAAAAGAAGCTGATGAATATGCTAACGACCACTGGGTTAGCTCTCAACCTTGTCTCCTGTGTTTATTTTTCTCTTCATTGGTTGGGTTAGATTTTTGTTGGACTGGCGCTACCTTTTCTTTTATTGATGCCATTACACATCAAGATTTTAATTACTGGTTATGTAGAGCAGTGTGTCACAAGCTGTTATTTGTATGTTTCAGGGATGAGGAACTACTTTTTCAAGGTCTTGCACTAAATGATGCTCTGCAAGGTTTACTCGCAAAACATGATGCTATAGCTGCGGGTTTGCCCCTTCCAGATGAAAGTAGAACTCTCAGTGCTTTCGGCTCCCAACCAACTAGTGTCCCTGTTCCCAAACAAGCTGAAGAAGTAAGGTCCCCCGGCCCAAGTGCTAATAGTAATGCCCACTCCGTCCATCCTGTAACTACCGCAACAAACCATATTGATGAAGAGGAAGAAGAAGATGATTTTGCACAGCTTGCTCGAAGGTTGCTTATTTCTTACCCAAAATATATCATCTATTTATGTATCATTTTATTACATTTTGCATGATAGGGCCCATATTATTATCGTAACGTGCATTACTGCTTTTGATGCAGGCATTCTAAAGCGCGTTCTGTTCCTCCTCAAAGTACTTCTGCTGGAACCACTGATAGTTTTGCTATAGTTAATGCCGATGATGTGACAGCTTCATCAGCTCCTGCTTCGGCACTTAACCCATGCACCGATTTGGTCCTGCCTGATCCACCTGCGCCAGTGAAGACGAAAGAGCAAGAGATAATTGACCTTTTGAGTCTTACCCTCTCGACAACATCAACATCTCCCCATACCCCACAAGCTCCAGCAGGCCCAAATCAGGACACACATCAGGTACCCGCTTCCTCAACTGTCCAAGGGCATCAATCATATGCACAACCTGCGTATCCCGGGAACCAAGGGGAATCGCCTTACAGCAGTTATGTTGTTCCATGGGCCCAGCCCGAACCACAAGTGCAATCACACGGTCAGCATAACCAGCCTCAACCACAGGTCCATTCATACGGTCAGTACCACCACCAACCTCAACAGCAAGCTCGATATGACCAGCCTCAATACGCTCAGCAATCGTACCCTCCTCCGCCGTGGGCAGGAGCCTATACCAACCAAGGACCTAATAATTATGCATCACCCAACGCATTTTACACTCCCCGGCCCCAACCCAGCACAGCCGGGTCCTATACACCCATGCAAGTTCCAAGACCTTTGCAGCCTCACAACTCCTACCCATCGATAGTAAACAACGGGTTACCCGTGCAAGGAGATGCAAGAACGGCCTATGGCCCGAGGAACCCTGCCCCAGCAAATCAAAAGCTCTTCATGCCATCGTCTAGGTTGTTTGAAGATTTGAATGTTCTTGGCAATGTGGATGGAAAACATAAGATGGGAAACAACGGATCACCGAGCTTGTCGGGAAATCCAGGGCAAAGTATGGTAGGCGGGAGGAAGTAAAAATGTGCGGACAATTTGCCATATATAACCTATTCTTGTGTATATGGTAGTGGCACTCTTTGTCCTTCTGATTTGGTATCTGGACATGTTCCAATTATCAGCTATACAAATGAATTATATTTGAGGTTCTCTCCTTTTGATATTTGATATATTCTGCCTGCCAAGTCTAGGACCAAAATAAAACTACAACTCCATTTTCAAATTCAAGTATTATTGTATATTGGTCACAGAAGTCTTAAGTTTAGATTGGTCAAAACACAGAACTGTTGCAACATTTCTGAGAAATTAATTGTTCTTTTAACTAATGTACATAAACTTCTGCGAACATTGTTGCGATGAAATATAAAATAATAAAATGACAATAAGAACCATCAATAAATAACATTACTCTAAATTATCATAAGGATTGTTTGCTGTTTGTACAGACGAAAAGAAGAAAAAGACCACGCGAGAGAAAAGATAAAAAGAAATGTAAATATTTACATGCATTTGCCTATATAACAAATTATTTGCCAAAGCCCCTAAATATATATATTAAATATATATGCAGTTATCTTCCCAGCATCCGAGACCTTTACACCGAAGAAGGCTAACGAATATATATAGCTTACACTTCCAAACCCATTTATCACCAAGCACAGCATCTGCAGGAGTTCTTCCTTCAATTCATGTGGGCCCAACGAGGAGTCAAACATGTATTGGGAGTCTGTCGAGAATTATCTTGCTTGGGAGTTGTCATCGGCGTATATAGAGACACAAGCGTCAGCAGCACCAGCAGCAAGCAAAGATTGGTAGGGATGGAAGGTGAGGCAGCTCACTGGACCAATCTTCTGGGCCATGAAGGTAGGGTAGTATCGAATGGTACCCAGTTGATCGCCTTCCAAGTTGAATACTTTGATTAGTTGTTTTGCAGATCCACTGGCAATCAACGGGGCATGCCTGTGAATCGCTAGAGCTGTAAGCGACCCCCTGTGAGCATCGATTGTGAGGTAAGCATCGCTTTCGCTTCTGATGTCCAGGAACTGGATGTCGCCTGCCTGAGATGCACTAATAATCTGGAGAACGAGAGTAGATCATGAATCAGGAAACAGTTTCATTACAAGAGAACCTACAACGAACTAATATCTTCTAGAACAGTGGAAGATACTGATTCTACGTCTAACCTTGGCTGGATCAAGTCCAGGTTGAAATCCAATCCCAACAACT
The DNA here is from genome assembly GCA_963920655.1 of Geranium rotundifolium. NCBI lineage: Eukaryota > Viridiplantae > Streptophyta > Magnoliopsida > Geraniales > Geraniaceae > Geranium > Geranium rotundifolium. The sequence goes on along the minus strand of OY987313.1, from coordinate 35,905,291 downwards.
CTTACTTTTTGACTGTGCGGCCGAGTAGCACAAACAAGCCTAGAATTACACAACACATTTCATTAATCTTCGGACATAACCCAAGCCATAGATTCACGTATACTGGAAGCGTAAAGGACACATAAGAAGTCGTGAGTTTTGTAGATAAATGAATGTGGTGAGTTTTATTGCATTCTAGCTCTCACCAGTTCAAAAGTTATACAACTAACAAAAATATTCAATAAGGGATGATTCCTCTCAACAGAATGAAAAGAGATCATGCAAAACATTGTTAAAAAATAGGCCAGCTGAGAAAATATTGAAAGCGAACTGCCCAAAGCAGAAACATGTGATGCATATTCCCAAGCAAAAAAATGTATAACAATTCCATTGTTGTGATATTAATCTTCACAGCACAAAGCATCATTAATAATGCCGATTAAATGATAGTGAACAAATGTGGATGGAACTTTGTAAACAATTAAACATAAAATATTGCACTATAGAAGTTGAGGAAATTAGATTCCCTGTAATGCAATCAAATGAAACACTGTTTCAAGAAGCACAAGATGAGCACAAGATACTGTCTACAAATGTTGTTTCAATGGATCTTCCATGAAAAATATTAATATTCAAGTTGAAATATTGAAATCATTACTCGGTATATTGTGACAGGATGGCAACTTTTATGTTATCCTAAGATAACTCTCCCTTAAATAGTTACAATTTAAAAATATCAAAACTGTCTTGTAAGTTGTGACAAATGAGATGAAACACAGTCCTCTTTCACAAAATAGAGATAAAGTAGAAAATCAAAGTATAATGAAGATCAATCATGAACACAGCAGTTCATGAGCTTTCCAAATACTGTTAAAAAAATATGGAAGTTTCTTTTGATTTCTTAAAGATTTGATATGCTTTCATATGAATCTTGTGAATTTTTTTTCAACTATTTAAAAGGGAATTGTTTTTATTATCAAAGGAATAAAGGGGTTTGTCAGAAGTGAATAAATATGGTACCAGAAGGAGTACTCAAAGTGAAGAGCTTACATATCAGGTGTTCGAACATCATAAACTCTAACAGATCCATCCACAAATCCAGCTGCAAATTGACCCCCGTGAACTTGAGAAGCGGACTAGATATAACAAATGCACGTAGAAAAGGTGATTATTGAAATGCAACCTTTGACATAAGCAGTAACAGACTAAAACTTAAAAACAGAGCATCGTTTTAATATTCTACTCTGCAAACATCGCTTGAAAAATGTGACTATACAGAGCAAAATTACTATAGCTAGTATGTGAAGAATACAACTCACCAATGCAGAGATACTGCAATCTGACGAGGAAGGGAGAGAATGAACGAGCTGCTCCTTGTCCAGGTCCCAAACCATGACAGATGATATCTCACCAGATGCGTACTAAACATGACAGAAGTTTATCAAAATGGAGGAAACATAAAAGAAAAACAAGGATATCTACGCCCACCACCCCAGAACGACATTTGCAACCCAAGGCCAAGGTTAAAGTAGGGAAGTACCAAATATCCAGACTGTTGTTGCCAATCCACCACAGCATTCAAACTCCGCACACCAGGTTTATGACCTTGAATTGAAGAGAATGCAGTGACAAGCTTTTGTCTACCCTTCAATGTATAATCTTTCCAAATCTGGATATTACCATCACCTAAATAGGCAACAAAAAACTGACATTGAGTGAAACAATTTATACACACTACCCAATCAAACAAAGCAATACAAAACATATTACATGAAGCAACAAGAAGCAGACTGTCATCCAGCTCATTAACAAGGCAAAGCTTAGAAATTCCTTTGTCAGGAAAGTCGTGATTATCAAAACTGTTCAGGACGGTATCTGTCTCATAATTCCATACCCTGCAGGAAAACAAACATCAAAAGTAAGTTGTGAAAGAACAGATGATAAAGCATCTAAGTTAGGTAAGAAAAGAAAAACCATTATGTTTGCTGCACAAATTTCATTTGACAGCAAAAAGCTACAAGAAGCAAAAGTGTTTTAAGTTCTATTTGATTTACCAGCTGACATAAGGGTAAAAATGAAACAATGGTGACAATAACTTCCAGATATAAAACATAAAAGAGTAGATAAAGTTGGATCATTAATAATGCTGACATGAATATCTAAATGAACAAAAGTTCAACTAAATCTACAGCGTATTTATTGGCTGAAATACTAATACCCTAAGTAGTGGTGGCAGAAGCCATGGGGGAAAAAAGCTTTCTAATGCACGCCAAAGATCAGCCATAAGATCTCCACGACTGAATTTACTCAAGAGGAAGAAATAATGATACACAGAGACAATTAACACCCCCCCCCCCTGCGGAAATGTATGGATCTGGGACACGATTAATAAGAATGAGTTTCTTCAGTCTGATTGATTGATGCAAAGTTCATTGTATATATTCTTTCTTGAAGCTTTTGACAAGTACAAAACCACACGGATATTCAAAATGTACTATTTCATCAAATAGAATTTCAGATACTTTGCATCCATTCAACAACCAATATGCATCTCCAACATGTTTAGACCCTAACTCAGATGGACCTCTAGCAATCTAAACATGAGTCACTCTTCAAGTGTTGAATCAATGCAAAAGTATATGGCATTGTGAAGACATCATTTCATAAGACGACATCTCCACTTCTTTCCCTTCATTCAAGGAGCACAATATACTCCACAGTTATAACACGGGCATGCAGTTTGTAGGGGTTCATTAGAACACCAACCGCAGGACATGGTTAATGTGTCAGCGTGAATGTGTGAAGAAGGTTTCCTACCTGATCCTTTCGTTCTCATCAGCGGCAACCACAATAGGAGAGAAAGGATGCAGCAAGGCTGTTTTTGTACCCGCCTCAAACTTGGTATCCCAGCTAGCAATGGGTTTATTGAGCTTGGTAATAGCTAAACAAGAAAAAAAAATTGTATTATCCTAAAGAAGATACTATAGATCCAAACCAAAGAATACAAGCAAAGTGAATGAATAAGACCCACAAGAGTGCTGGCATTTTACTATGTGCTCCAGTGCAAATTTCTCCCGCTCTTCTCTTCTAGCTAATAATTCTTCACTATCATCTGCGGCAGCAAGAAGTGGCTTGGAGAAATGACCACAACTCCAGTTGTAAATTGTTGACTGCGGAAGAAAACTACGATCTGAAACCGCAGAAGATCTCGTAGCATTTAGAAGTGGATCAGCCAATCCAGAATCTGGAGAACTCAGAATGTGAGGTCTAAATTCCAAAGAGCAAACTCTTCGCATTCCTGTCAAGTAATTTGGACGGGGAGGGCTCACAGGAGGAGTTCTGAATGTTAAGGGCAAATGACCTAAAAGTTCAAGGAGAGAATAGCATTTGGTTACAGAAGGTAGACACTTATAAATGAAAAATAGCTACCAAAGTAACAGGCATTATTTACCAAGAAATGTTTTCATTTCTAAAGGTTGGCCCAATAAGATAGGTCACTTTAGGGGGTGAAATGTTTAAGGAAGTAAAAGTCTAGGAATGCCCGCATTTCATCCCCAACCTTCGGTTTATATTATCTTAAAACAAAGTGGACACAGGAGACATTACCTCCATTCATGTCAAACCACGAGTTTGAGCGTACCAATCCAGCAAAGGTAGGAGTTGAAGATGCTGACGCAGATTCACCAGGTCGCACAGTACCCGGAATAGGTTTTGCAGGTTTTGCCACCACTTGCTCAATCCCAATGATAGACAGTACACGCCGCCCAAGGCTTGCTATACGCGGTGATGGATCCTTGGCTAAAGTACACATAGCTAACACACATTGTGAATATAAAGCATTGTCTAGTGGTTTGGGCCTTGAATGATTAACAACCCCATTGCTGATCATATCATTTAGTACACCGGAATCAGAATGTTGAGAGGAATCATCAGATAATGGAGATCCATGCATGACTCCAGAAGTGCTAAGGGGGCTACTGGTGGAAACCTTTCCGTCTCGAATGACTGGTAGGTTTTCATTGCCTACTCTCAACAAAGGACCAATTTGAGAAGAAACAATGCTTGCATGCGACATGTACTGATTCGGACTGCTACCTTTTATATGAGCCAAAGAAGGAAGTGAATTCAGTAGGGAATTAGATTGTGGTTTCCAATATGCCGCGGCAATTGACTTCAGGTGCTTGTTATGGCCAAAGGCAAAGCGTGCAAGAGCTGCCAAATATAAGGATAATTCAGAAATTGTATACACTGAACTACAGATAAAATGTATAAGGTTATATAGTCATGACTCAGCCTTTTCACATTACAACTTCTGTTCTTTCTTTTCATGTATAAGGTTATATAGTCATGACACAGCCTTTTCACATTACAACTTCTGTTCTTTCCTTTCAAGTATGTGAGACCCAACCACTTACAATTTGCATCAAGAAACACAACTATAGAGTTTTCCCAAAAGGAAAATAGGTAGAACGTTTCACCATGATTGGTTTGTTGTAGTTTAAAAAAGCTATTGAGGCTCGCCTCAAGGTGAGGCAGTCGAAAATAGCCTTTGAGGCTACGCCTCTCATCTGTGTACCGAGGTTAACGCCTCGGCTCTGTCAAGGCTTACGCCTCAGATTGTAGGCTAAATTTTAAATTTTGTAAGGCCATTTTGGCATTTCATGAAAGTTATATATCTGGATTTTTTAAATGCTGTTATTGATCGTTTTATGTTAGAAAGAATACAAAATTAAAACATAAATTAGAAGAGAAATCGGTAACAACTCTTTCTTATACCTCTATATACAACTCCTCTTCTAGCCACCCACGCTTCTCCCTCCCTCTCGATCTTCTTTAACCTTTTCTAATTCTTAGATTATTTTAGTTTTTTGCTTATTTTGCTGGTTTATTATTTGTTTTATGCTGATTTTTCTTAGTTTATAATTGCTGATTTAGTTTTTGTTAATTCTTTGATGAATTCTATTTTTTGTTTATTTTTCTTAATATATAAATTACTTTTTCTTATTTTTATCATATTATATGAATTTATTTGTGTTATTATTGAGGCTTACGCCTCACTGCGCCTTGAGGCTTACGCCTCGTGGTGCTAAGGGAAAACGCCTGAATACTGTCAAAAAATATTCTATCGTTTAAGTATATTATTGTAATTCATTAAGCTAGCCATAAAATTTTCTCCATAGCACATGGACCAACCCAGTGACTTCAATGTGGAAAATTGGGAGGTATTTACATTACCTACAGCAACCTCTGCTCTGACCAGTGGGCTACCATCTGAAACAACACTTAAGAGACTTCTAACAATGCTAATTTCAGCCTTAATCTTTTCATCATCACAATCTTCATCACCTCCAATCCCCTCTCTGCATGAATCTGACCCAATATCAAGAAGAGTACCCAGCGCAAAAACAGCAGAGGCCCTAACCTGGGATAGAGGCATGAGAAATCAGGTAATAGATATATGAGTCAAAGTTGATCATGAATAAGAATGAAATCTCAAAGACTGAAACCTCTGGTTGAGGCTCTGACAGCAGAGGAGCATAAATTGCTGGCGCATCTGCCTGTAAGCCCATGATTTGGGCTTCTGTGAAATCTTCCCACAACTTCCCCAGACAGAGGCAAAGCCATTGAAGAAATAGGGGTTCCGTCTGTGCATCATTTGGAATGGAACCCTGAAGATGCTTCAAGCAAACATCGATGAGACCAGCTTCTATACAAGCTTCCTGACCCCGTCTATGACCGTCCACAATAACCGCCAGAACAAATGCAGCCATTGCGCGCTGTTCTGGATATGCTTCCATGCTATCCAGAAACCTAATGAAATAAATGTGCCCCCCATCCTTCACTAGATCTACCTGACATGACTGGGACCCCAAAAGACAGATGATCGTTAGTCTTGTAAAGATGCAGAAAAATAGCAAAAGAGTTATGTCATGAAGCAGACCCAATAGAAAAATAGAACACAGTAAACAGAAACGCCATCATAGTAGCTTTGACACAGAAGTTGCAAGAGACAAATGGTTCATTGAAGAACACAACAGAGGAGCAAGTTTTTATTATTTGTGGACCAAACTGTCACCCTGATATGTTGAATAAGATGAGCAGTACGATCAAGATACAGTGTTCCAAATATATAGTTGTACTGGAAAAATTGTATATGAAGCCTGCATTTATGTCTTGTTCTTTAAAAATTAAGCTCATCCAATCTGTGCCAAAAGGACGACACGCCATTGTCTCACCATTGCGTAAGAGAATGCAGAATTATAACTAATTGAATGAATTACTGTAGTAGAGCAAGAAAGAACAATCTGTTGTGCACATGAAAATGCCTTATTTACATCCTTACATCTACACAGTTCACAATATGTCAATATCTATTAGGCAATTAGCATTTAGATAAACATACATCAGAAATAAAACGACTACAAAAGGTAAATGTTAACGAATAGATAGAACAGACGCATATAACAGTTGCTGAAGTTAGGACCTTGTCAAGAGCAAGTATCTTTGTCCATATGAAAACAAGAATTTGTCGTAACTCTGGTGTAGTTGTTTGCAAAAGCTTCAGAACATATGGAAATATCCCAACCGATAAAGCCTACAACAATTAAAAAGACATAACACATAAGCAAGTCACAGAGAAATGACAACAAAACCCACACTGTATTTTGTGGAGGATGCAATAGAATTACAAAAACACAAATTCAAAAGTAACTACCAAATCCACAGCCCACGGTCCCATGTCAAGGAATCTTCCAAGCAGAACCAATGCGCGAAACCGATGGCATTGACTAAGTAAAACCTGAAAAGTTAACAGAGTGCTAATTATACAAAAGGATCAAAGAAAAGCTCACGCGGGAAAAAAGAAGAACGTGACTAATTTATTGTAGACCAAAAGAAGTCTACAAAATTGTGCTTTATCTAGGGAATAAGGGTGTCAATCTCACCCGACCCGTTCAGGTATGGGAATGGGAATAGGTTTACCATTACCTGGCCCTACCTGATTATGTAATACTATTTTTAATTGCAATATAATTATATGTAACATGTGTTACAATGATAGAATATGTTAATACGTCTAGCAAGTTTTTGTAAACCTAAATGGGAAAGGTATGGAGACAAGATAGAAAACATTAATGGGTAATTGGTTTGGAATGGAGGGTGGAGGTTGATTGAGTTTGTGCGTGGCATGGCAAAACTTCCCCCTTACCCGACCCCATTGCCATCCTATCTGTATCCCCAGTCTATGAGGCAAAAAGTGTTTATTAAATAAATCACAGAGAGCCATACACCATGACCTAATAGAATCAGACAGAATCAACATACAGATTTTAGTTGAGTTGAAACTAGATATGTGCAAATTTCCATGGATAACAATATATTGTTCAAATATCCATATGACTAGACTGAATGCAGGCTATCATACTACAAGAAAGATAGGGCAAAGTTAAGCTCCGCTCTAAGCATATTCAGCATAATGCCAAGTCATTTATCCTACAAAAACTAAGCTGACGGATAGCAACAATCAGATCGAACAGATATGGAAACTGCCGAGGATAAAGTAAGAGCAACAAAACAATTATTGAAATTAAGAACAGTGGCACACCTGAAGAACAATAGGCAACTGCTCTGGGGGTTTCTTATGCTCAGATCCATGGTCTAGCCATACCTCAAAAGCAGTCAGTTGTTCAGTGAAAAATGGGCTTGGCTGAAACAGAAAGACAGATGAACAAACATATGAGAGCACATAAGAGCAACAAAACAATTGCATGCATGCACATATAGAAATCGGCACTTGTCATTGTGCAAGCATAAGCACCTGGAACTCCGCATTTGGATCCTCAACTAGAGCTGGAAGCTGAGAAAGGCATATTTCAGCAGCCATGTCCCAGGCATCCCTGCACACAAGCGATAATGTTACAAAAAAAATTACTTTTGAAATACTGAACATAGAACAATTGTACTTCACATATTGTAGTACCACATATGATGCTGATGGGTTGGTGGTAACATAGGATGAGAAATTGGGGAGCAGTTTGCTGAACGCATTATTCTCTCAGCAAGTAAGAAGTTCCGAAATAGACTGGCAACTAACAAATCTTGCCTAAATAATCTCTGGAAAAGATCTGCAGCGCAAAACAAAAGTATTGGCTACAAGTACCGCCACAACAAATCATAGATCAACAGAAATGACATACTGAAGACAGTATGATGAGAAAGGAAATTACCATGAGGGAGGACATTCCATGCAATTGTGTCGGTGACCGCAGTGAAAATCCAATTTAACTCTCCCAAAAGTGTTTTACGGTCATTTTGACGCCCGGGGATTCTATCTATGAGTGAATAATCAAATGACTCGCGAAGTAATGAGCGGGTGCTGAACCTGGAATACAATCAGAATAAACAATTTACTTTGTAATCAAATGAAAGAAAAGGGCGGTGGATTTACAGGTTCCTGTTACCAAGACAGATATATTCCACATTGACCGGAAGAGTTTGTCTGATAGAGAGGAAACAACACAGTTCTCAAAGTCGGTAATTAATTTAGGCTGGCGCGAAAAAAACAGAAGCTCCTTTTAACCAATCCCAACGCACAGCGCAAGATAATAACAAATAAAACTTTGGTAACCAAACAAAAACACAACTTGCCAAAGGGGGGATGCGCCCGACAAATATCTGATATGCTACAGAAAGTGAATAATAAATAGGAGAAGACTCACCATCTCAATGCCATCTGGATAGGTGTAGTGAGACATGAAGTAAACACGTCAGCAGGAAATTCAGCACTCTGGGGTAGTGTTTCATGTGGTTCACAAGCTGCAAGAAGAATACAGTCCCTTGTGGATCCCCAATCATGAAGCTATCGAAAAGATACAATAAGTTAGAAGGAGCTTGGAGAGACTAATTCTTGTATGATGGACACCATACATAGACGAATAATGAAACAATACTAAGCATTACATAGATACCTCAATGAATGAATTAACAATCATTCCAGCAGCAGAACAGTCGAATACATAAATTGAGGGTGTCTTCAACCACGAATCAAGATCACTAATGGGCAACGGAATATACTGTGTATAGCTCTGCAAACACCACCCATGAGAAGTGAGAACATAACAAAAATCTACTATAGATAGCAGTAAAACAGCTGAGTAGGTAAAATACCTTATTGAAGAGCCAAATTTCACCATTAGCAGTTGGCTTTGGCACCCCATGTCCATTATAATGAAACAGAACTCTTTCGGACTTGGCATTTTTTCGACACGAGTTACAAAGTTTCTTCACTTCTTCCACAGTTGGATCGAGTTCATGCTTATAGCGAGCCTGCACATTCATTTTTGATATTTGAAATTTGAACGACATACACAATGTGTAGCACAACAGATGCAAGGAAAGAAAACTCACCCTGGGCTGCCACCTTTCATACTGACTACTTAAAGTTTTTGCAATTGTTTCAAGAGCTTTTTGTGGTGCCATAGAAAATGGATCTGCAAGAAAAGAGAAATAGGACTGAGATGATGATCAATTCAATTTTCTAGACCAAAGAAGTAATGCGTGAGAAAGTTGCTCTAGTTTCAATACCTCAGTACATTCCATAATGCTAATGATAAAAGAAACCCACATGTAATGAATTCAAGATTCTAAATCTAGTGCTAAATTAACAACTATAGGTATTTACTTGCATTCCCAGCTCATCAAAAAACCATAGTGTGGAAATCAAGGGTTATGCCGCACGGAAATAGATTAAAAAAATTAATAATGGTATATATTTAGGCTTTCAAAACTGCCTACCATCCTGAAGTTTAGTATTTAGGAATCATGATTACAAGGATGCATGATTAACGAAAGATGCCAATAATTTGTCTTTTTTATACTTTTAGTATTGAGCTTTCACTAGAGCCAGAGACACTAATGAGTGAAGTTTATGAAAATTATAAGTAATCTCCTCAAATTGCCATATACATGTGAGTGTGAAAAAAGCAGCATTTTGACAGGGGAAAAAAGTAAGGTACATTTTTACAATTTACCATTTGGTATGATATTAGCTAAGAGAATTCAAAAATGTGTATTTGAATAAAAGTAGAAAAAAAACAGTAACCCGAGAAAAGCAGCGCAAAACGCTAGAAATTGATACAAAAGAACCAAGCAACATATAGAAATATGAAATTAACCTATCCAGCACTCCATTCTGGCACATGGTGATATTTTTATCACATCAGGTGGATCAACACTGATATTCAAACATAAAACTAGAGCTACATATCCTGTCTTCATCTGCAAAAGAAAGAGAAAATGGAATTTAACCAACACAAATAAATTGAGACAATGTAAGACTGTCAACACTTAATAGCACAATTGGTTAAAATTAACTTTAAGGAGGAGAGAGGGGCAAGATTATCACATGTGAAACTATGCAATGTAAATTCAAGGTGAACTCTGAAAGATAAATGCAAAGCTATTTTCTATTGTGCCTGTCATTTTCCATATGAGCAAAAGGTTAGTAAAACCATGTAACCAACAAGTTGACACCTCCGTGCCAAAGAAATTTCCTCCAGTGATATTTGATGTTTTCCATAAACTGCACTATTTTCTTCAGGCAGGTTTAACTTTAACCTCTTTACACCAAATGGATCCATGTGCTGAGGACAAAATAAACACGAGGACTAAATCTCGCAAGTCATTACTCGTACCAGGTCTATAATAAAAGTTAAGTATTTCCTTTATAAAGGCTACAATGAGGACCATATCATTAATCTGGTTCAATGGTTAGGCATGACCCTCCAAATGCATTGAGCTACAACCCTTTTCTTTGTACAGAATGAAGGATGCCAAGAATCCAAGCAAATATTTTCCCCAAATCTTCTTTTTCTATCAACAGTATAGACACCAAAAGGGATTCCCGGGATGGGATCCCCAAAACAAGTCTTACAAAGAAAACAAAACAGGAAAAACAGGAGATTTCCCAAAATCATGGTGTCACGTACCCACTACAATAGCATTTTTTTCATCAGTTTAGTATTCAGAGTGTGGAATTTAGACAAATTTGAACTCCACGGCTCCAATGTAGAAGGATCTACGGCCTTATTGTTGATTGTTTTTTCTGTATTTCAAGATCTAAGAACTTTGATCGTTTATTGATTTTTAATTTGAGTCATGCATAATCCTCGGGGCAATAAGATCTGAACAAATTAGTTGTCTCTCCCTTGGTTTCTCCCAAGGAAATGAATTATTTGACAGTATATACCCTAAATCAATTACAAATTACATCTTATAAAGTCAGAGTGAGAAATCACAGTGTAGCTCAAAGAAAAGTACTGATACAAGTCAACAATTTTATCCTACTATCAAACAACAAATACAAAATGTTGATCATCAGTTCAACTGTAATAAAGATCGGGCCTTTTCTTCAGCCTACAATCAGAGGCTCATAGAAACCACAAAGCAATAAGATTTAAACTGTCAATATCCTTTTTCTCTAATAGCCAGATAAATTCCAATACTGGGTTCTAAATCATGCAATGGAATGAAACATTGAGCACCAATTAACAGCAAAACATCTACTCTCAACACATGATAAAAAGAAAATCTCCATCTACGTGAATCAGCAGAAAAAGGAAAGCTAAAGAGTGGCGAAAAGTAAGGTCATACTCGATCTTTAGGCCTCCATTTGGAGACCAACCCGCTGTCGGAGGGGCCGGTAGGCACGCAGGCCTCGAAAGCATCATGCCTGAGCTCGCAGAGAACAATGGTCTGAGGCAAATAAGCCATGCTGGTGGTGGTCGCGGCATTGCCGTAGCTGCTGCTCGCAGCCTCCGAGTCCCTCCTCTGCGAAGGAACCAAATCGCCGTCGTCGTTGCTGGTGGAGGCGCACTCGTCCGCCAAGTGATTCGCCACCACGGACATGGAAGATTGAGAAAACCGAGACGCCATCAAATCGCCTAATGCCATTCAAATCGAGAGCCGCGAGAGCGACAAACGAGGAGCAATCGAGCCGAAATCAATCAGCCCTGCCCCAATCGAGACGCCATAGCCGAGCAACAGGAGATTGTAGGGAGCAATCGGAAAACCCTAAGTGGAGGATCAGTGAGGATCGAGGGACGGAGGAGCTAATCGAGAGGGAAGCGAGCTGGGAAAGGGAGAGAAAATCGGACAAAGGGGTCGGAAAAACCCAGAAACCCTAAGAGGGAAGCTGGAGAGCGATGGAGGCTCATAAGACTGTGGCGGCACAGCAACGAACGAAGGAGAAACAAAATTAAAATTAAAATTAAAATTAATAGCAGTAAATAAAAATGGAAATAAAAATAAAAGGGAAGAGATTTGGTTTTGAGGAGGCCTTCTTCTCTCTCTATCTCTCTCACAGCGAATTAGGATTTTGTCTGCGGAAGAGAGAATATGAGAAAGAGAGAAGAGAGAGCGTGTGTGACAGCTTTGCTTTTTCCCGAATAAGTAATTTCTCTATATTTTATATTGCTACATAATATTATTTTAATTATTTAATTCATCTCATCATAATTTTAATTCATGTGTAATCACTAATCACATTTATAAAAATATAAACTATATACTCACACTTTATTGAAGAGTAATGTTGTATAAAATTAAATTATTGTGTTGTGATTTTTTTGAGATAATGTATAATGTTGATTTTACGTGCTTGTCAATCAGATAAGGTGATGTTTTTTATCAAGTATATATTAGCATAACTGAATAGGTAAGATGCAGCGTTTTTATGGAAAAAGTAGTAATCGAGATTGTTTTAACAAACACGGGAGATGCGATACAGTTTTACGTATTTAGCGCTCTTATTAAACGGGAGATTCTGAATCGATTTATCGGTTATAAGAAGACTTTCCTAAAAGTAAATGAGGTGTACTTTTGGAAAATGTTAAATGTGGTTTATTGGGGAAGATTGTCAAATTATAACTCTTGCTAAGTTTATATGTACCAAAATACAATATTATTATTCTAAAAGCGCTAAAAGGGATTATTAAACCGTGAATTTTTCATGTATTTTAGGATTTTATGTTAATATGTATTATTGACTTCACGTAACTCAATAGTGTATCATTTCGCAGTGAAATATTTAATTAAGATTGACTTTTTTAAAAGTAAAATAATAATAATAATTGAGAACGACTTAATAAAGATGAGAAACGTGATATACAATTTTAAGCATCTTAAATGAATTTTTTTAGGACTTAAATGAAACACTTTTAATCAATCATATAATTCCTTCTACTAATTAAGATATTTTGGGAGAAATATTAATATGGTCTAATGAACGAGGTGTACTTTTGAAAAATGCTAACTGTCAAATTATAACTCTTATTAAGTCTTTATGTTTATCAAAATACAATATTATTATTTAAAATTGCTAAAAATGATTGTTAAAACGTAAATTTTTAGTGGGTTTTGGAATTTTATGCTAATATGCATTATTGACTTTAAGTAACTCAATAATGTACCCTTTTGCAGTGAAATATTTAATTAAAATTGACTTTTTTGAAAGTAAAATAAAAATAATAATTGAGACCGGCTTAATAAACATGAAAAATGTGATATAATTTCAAGTATCTTAAATGAAGTATTTTTTATCAATTATATAGTTACAATTAAATATTCCTTCTACTAATTGAGATATTTTGAGAGAAATATTAATATGGTCTAATGAAAAGTATTGTATGGTACTCTTTTCAAATTTAATACTTATACCACAATATAATATTATTTTTATAGAAAAAATAAAAATATTTATTAAGGCTAATTTTTCTCTTACTGCAAGTTTTATGTGCATGTTAATATGATGAAGTAATTTCTTATAAATAAATGATTACTTGGCGATATAGGTAAGATGTAACCTTATACAAAACACTTTATTTGAGATCAAATTAATAAATATAATATAATGATATAATTTTATCATGTATCAAATTTTCTTATATATATATATATATATATATATATGAAATGTAAATGATTCCCTGTTAGTTAAAGAATCCCTAAAAGTAATTAGTTATTTTTTAAAAAAATATTAACTTGATTTAGTGGAGAAGACTGTCAAACTAAAACTCTCCTTAAATCTAATATTTTCTAAAAATATTGAGTGGTTTTTTGTACATGAACTTTCTTGTATTAAATTTTTTGTGTATGCTAATATATAATATTGATTACATGTGATCTTAGTTTTACATGATAATTTTCATTATGATATAACATAGTTAATTAATATTGATATTTTAATATTGGTGATTTGATACATTATTATGTGTCGAACTTATTTAAATGAATATTTTGAATTGATTTTTCTGTTATATAATAAGTTCTTAAAAATTATTTAGATATTTTATGTATTAAAAATTTTAATGTTCATATAAGGTAATAAAAATCATTGACCAATAAACAAAGGTACACACATATTTATGTAGATATAAGCTTAACATGGAAGAATCAATGACATGGCAGTACGATCCATCCTCCGGGTGTATGTCTCTTAAGAGCATTTCCAATAATGCTCAATATATTTAAATTAAAAATAATATAAACTGATTTCCTATATTTTAGTTATTGTATGGAGTCATATTGGAGATGTTCTAACATTCTTATAATATACTTCGTTTTATACTTTTTCAATACTAATATTATACTCTTTTTTTTCTGAGATAATAAACACACACAAAAATGTCATAGAGAAGTTAAAAGCTTTTTGTTTTTTTTTTCAAATGAGAAAGTTAAAGTTAATTTGAAAAAATATATATTTACATGATCTATTATTAGGTAATAGTGTAGTAAATATTAAATACGGTAAAATTAATCTCATGTATTCTCCTTCGACATAGTGTTAAAGAAATTTACAATTTCTCTGAATAATTTGTGATTAGTTTTAATATTCTATAATTCTTGATTAATTATATTATTATTATTATTATTTTCGATTTGTTTTTTAGTCTCCAAAAGGTACTCTCATACCATCATGATTAGTAATTTCTCTAAATTTATATTTTCCTTCTGCTTGTGGATATGTTATTGCTACATAATATTATTTTAATTTCAATTATTTAATTAATATCAACATAATTTGAATTCATAGTAATAAGGTTTACAAAACTATATATCACACTTTATTGGAGAGTAATGTCGTATAACAATTACATTTTCGTGTATTACTATTATTATTATTATTATTATTATTATTATTATTATTATTATTATTATTATTATTATTATTATTCGACGATGTAATAGTCTTGATTTCACGTGGATGTTAGCTAGATAAGGTAATTTCTAACTAAGTATAAGGTAACATAGTTTAATAAGTAACATATTGTATTTTACGAGAAATGTTATAATCAATATTGTTTTAATAAACACGGAGATGCGATACTATTTTACGTATTTAGCGTTATTAATAAATGGAATATTTTGAATAAATGTATCGGTTATAAGAAGACTTTCCAAAAAGTAATTGAGATATATTTTGGGGAAATGTTAAATATGGTTTATTAGAGAAGATTGTGAAACCATAACTCTTGTTAAATTTATATGTTTACCAAAATATAAGATTGTTTTAAAAGGGTCGAAAGTGGTTATTAACTTGTGAATTTTCTTGTATTCGGAGTTTTTTTATGTTTATATTGTAATATGTAATATTGAACATAAGAGATTTTCCTAAAAAAATAAACATATAAGTTGTAATACAATTTTAAGTATCTAATGAAATTTTTAATTGATTATATAGTTATAAGTAAATACTAATTTTTTAGAGAAATATTAATGTGGTATAATGAAAAATATTGTATAATTACAACTCTTGCTAAATCTATTATTTTTAACAAAATACAATATTATTCTAAAAACACCAAATACAGTGAATCTTGTACCTACTTTAGTGGTTTAAGGTGCTCTTTCGTGACCTGAGGTCAAAGTATTTTCTAGGTTAATACATTTGCGTGCATCTTACTATTGTAAAGTAAATTTTGGTAAGTAAATGATGAAAATAAGAAATACAAGAGGTAACATTTAGGAAAAAATCTTTAATTAAAATAAAATCAATAAATATAAGAGATATCATATAATTTTATGTAAAACTTTTTTTAAATATAGGGTTAATTACAGTTTGTCCATACTACTCTAGCGCGTTTTGCAATTTACCCTGGCTATGATAAAAAATTCAAAATAAGATATGCTAATTGCATTTTTCTTACTAAATTAATGATTCCGTCCAAATTTGGACGGAAAACCTGATTTGTTAAGAAAAAGACAAAAATGCCCTAATTGCAAAAAGACTTTATTACCCATAATTGCTCATCGAATTTTCAGGATCATGTCATCCAATGCATGTGTCTTCTTTTCTTCCATCACATTCAAGCCAGACACCGACGACGTCCATCACGCCGGCGACGACCATCTCGTCGGCAACCTCCAACGTCCAAAACAAAAATGCCCATCTCATTTATATATTTACTTATGAGAAAATTGCTTGGTTCTGTAAATAGATTGGGGAAATCTCAGTGAAGGTAAGAAAATTGATTGGTTCAGTGAATGAAATGGAGAAAATTGAATTATAATATATATTTTGTTTTATTTTCTCTAATATATGAGTTAGAATCAACAATATGAAGAAGAACGAATGGGTGCGTGCGTGCAAGTGGAAAGAGCAAAAAGTTTGGGAAAGTTTTAAACCAATTTCTTTATTCAAACATAATGGGAAAAAATGGTAATTAGCTTTTATACCCAAATCGGAGAAAAATACAATCGGAAGAAAATACAAAAAAAAAATTACATGTTTGGCTCGGTTGATCTGGCTATGCCAGCGATAAGAATCTGGCTTCGGCGGTACGATGAGCGGCAACAAATATGGTCGGTGGCAGCGTGAAGATCCGTTGGGGGCTGGAGTCGTGGAGGCAAGGTCAGATGCGTGATTTCCCCATTGTCGTCGTTGTCGAAGTGCTGGAACAGTGACTGAAGGGGCAAGGAATGAAGTCGTTGCCGATGGGGTCGTGGCGGATGAGATCGGAGATTGAGTCTGTTGCGTTGTTGGATAGGTGATCAGGTTCTTGAGGCCGGAGAGGGTGATGGGGAGGTCAACAGTAGCGGTGGCGAAGGAGTGGCGGTGGAATAAATTAGAGATTTTGTTGGAAAAGGGATTAGGGTTTTCTGGAGGGAAGGAGAAGAGGGGATTGGGATTTGGAGGTGGAGGTGGAAGATAAGGATGATCCATGGTAGATAGAGTTTCCAACACTACCGAACCAGCTTAACTCACAAAAATGAGGGTAAAACAAATTTCATGAGATTCAATCGATCCTTTTCCGATTAAAAATCCACTCAATTTAATTCATTTCTTGGTTGTATGGATTTTGAAAATTGATATGTGAAATTGTATGGAATGTGGAATTGTTAAAAAATCAGAAAAGGAATGAAAGAGGAGTGAATGACATTTTTTTTTGAAAATTTAATGAATAGTAGAGGGCATTTTAGACCTTTTACATTTAAAAATCTAATTCCGTTAAAATTTGGACGAAATCGTTAATTTTGTAAAAAATTGCAGTTAGCATATCTTATTTTGAAATTTTTATTATAGTTGGGGTAAACTGCAAAACGCGGTAGAGTAGTATGTGCAAATTGCAATTAACCATTTTATATAAAATGTAATTGATTCAAAGGTTAATTTCATGTCTGTACACCAAGTTTGCTTCATTTTCAAATAAATACCTCAAGTTTGAAAAGTTTTTTACCGGTACTCCAAATTTAATTAGTTGCAAATAAGTATATAATCTGTTAAATATAAAGAAATTGGAATGTGAAAAGACCAAAATATCCCTAATGTTTATGACATGAAATCTGACCGGTTTAATTATTAATAATTAATAATATAATATAAAAAAGTAATTATTACTAATAATTAATATTATATTGAAACTCTCGAATGAAATAACTCTCTCATACGACCTCCACTACGGGCTCATAAAATATCAAATCGAAGAGAATGGTAAGATAAACAACTTTGAAGAATAATATTAATGATTAAATTAAAATAATTATTAATATTATATAATTATTAATATTATTCTTCAAAATTGTTTATCTTCCAGTTCTCTTTGATTTGATATATTACGAGCTCGAAACGGAGGTCGTATGAGAGAGTTATTAAACTCGAAAGTTTCAATGTAATATTAATTATTATTAATAATTAATTTTTGTATATTGTTATTATTTTAATTATTAATAATTAAACCGGTCAAATTGAACTGGGTTGACTGGATTTGAACCGGTCGGATTTCAAATCATAAGTATTAGGGGCATTTTGGTCTTTTTACATCTTAATCATGTTACACTTAACGTATTAGGTACTTATCTGCAACTAATTAAGCTTGGAGTACCGACAAAAAAATTTTTAAACTTGAGGTACTGATTTGAAAATGAGGTAAAATTGAGATACTGGTATGAAATTACCCTTTAATTCAATGTTTATAAGAAAAGTTTCTCAATAATAACTAAGTTGTTTTTTGGGAAAATATTAATGTGGTTTATTGTAATAAATTTTCACATTAAAACTCTTGCAATTTAATATTTTATATAAAAATGGGGTGGTTATTAACAATAGATTTTTTGTATTGATTTCAAGTGCTAATATATAATTTTGATTTCAAGTGAATCTTAATTTGATTTGATAACTTTCATTATATGATAACATTATAGTTTTTAAATCATAAGAGAGTAGTCTACATTTGAGTTGGTTATATGATAAATACGTTATTAGTTTACTATTGATATTTTAACATTTTTTTTGAAGGAAATATATTTTAACATTGATTTGATACATTATTAGTGTTATTACATGTCAAATTTATTTAAATGAAAATTTTGAGTTGATTTATACTATAAAAAGTTTATAAAATAATTTACATATTTTATATATGAGAAATATTAATGTGGTTTAATGGAAGAGGTTACCAAAATACAATATTGCTCTAAAAGGAATATTTTTATTTTATGATATGCGTGAATTGAGTAATAAAAAACATTAATCAGAGAATAAGTTCAACCTCTAATGTAATGTTATACCCCAAAATTGAATATACCCATTTTTTAACTACATTATGTACGAAAGATGTGTAATGTTACCATAAGAGTTGTCTAATTCACAGATAAGTGCATAATATTTTATGCAAAAATACATAAGTTAAAACCCTAAAAAGAAGAAAAAGAAAAGAAAAAACTAGCAAATTTGAATAGTTTAAAATATATCCAAAAATTTGCTTGCTGATAAAAAAAATTCAAAGCCCCGTACTTATCATGAGCAACCCCTACAACGTCGCCGCTGGGATGATCAAGAGGAGCTCACACACCTCGAAATACCATAGACCCAAACCTCTAAAGTTGATTGTTGCTGAAGTCTCAACCACCATCCCTACCTCCTCCTTTGGCTATACTTATGAAGAAATCCCCAATATAGAAAATCCAAATCTACAAAACCAGAGCTGGTTCTCTAAAAACCTTTCCCCCTCCTACCTGGTTTGATCCAACTTGGGGTTCTACAAAAAAAACACAACAAAAGCTAAAACACCAAAAAAGTGAGGTTACCGAAAATTCTATCCTGAGAGGCCGCACCTCCAATGACCTAGAAGATCTTAAGAGGCAAGAGTTGTAAGGTTTTGTTTTGAAGGGAGGTGAACCGCGAGGTTTTTTTTCGCTCGGACTAGTTTTCAATGCTATTAATTGCTAATTTAATTTATATTGTTTGACTTATTGCTGGCTATTTTTATTTTTACCAATTATTATATTATTTAAATTGATTTTTTATGAAATTATTTATTTATTAAATATTTATTTATTCTATTAGTTTTTTATATATGTATTTACTAATCAAACTCTAATTAGTCTTCAATATTATGTATTTAACAATTTTTTTCATTAAAATAATCTTTTGTTTGATTATATTATTAATAAAGTTAATTTTTTGTATAATGTTTTTTCCTCTTAAAAAAATTCTATAGAAATATAATATTATGGAGTAATTTCACTTAGTTCACCACAAAAATTTGTAGTCTCACTTAAGTCACCAAAATTCTACTTTAATTTATGAGCTCACCACAAAAGTTTGCAGTCTCACTTAGGTCACCATAATTTTAATTTAATTTCTGAGTCATCACAATAAACTTTTGTCTCACTGTTGGTATATTTTATTTTGAAAAGACCAAAATGCCCTTAATTTGGTTTCAAAATTTTAAAATATGTCATTTCTCTTAAAAAATGTCATTTCCCTCCACTTCACCTCCAACCACCACCTACGACGTCGTTCCCTTCACCCACGTCCTTCACCTAGATGCCCTCTCTTTTTCTCGCTTCAGCGTAGTGGGCATGTCCGTCTATGGCCGAGGCAATTTCTAGAAACTCGATCCACATCATCGGCGAGAAGGAAGAGGAAGATGGAGGGGAAAGTGCCATTGGGTGGTTGTTTCCGACTCGATATGTAGGCGGAGTGGTCGTCGTCGTCGCCGGAGAAGAAATCGTTGTCTAAGGGGCCGACGCGGGTGAAGTGGAGGAAGGGGCGTCGGCGCCATCGGAGGGAGGCGGTGGAGGGGTGGTCAGCGAGGTCAAGGCGGGAGAGTTGGTGGGGGAGGGAGGGTCATAGTCGATGAAGGAGGCGATGGAGGGGCCGTGAAGAAGAAAATGAGGTGAGGGGCATTTTGGTCTTTTCAAAATAAAAATACACTAACAACGAGACAAAAGTTTATTGTGGTGACCTCAGAAATTAAATTAGAATTATAGTGACCTAAATGAGACTATAAACTTAAGTGGTGACCTAAGAAATTAAATTATAACTATGGTGACTTAAGCGAGACTACAAACTTTTTATGGTGAACTACGTGGAATTAGCCATAATATTATTGATATTTTATTCTGTTTAAAAAATAATCATTTAAATATTATTTAACAATTTAAAAATACAGTGCAAATTATATTGACTTATTTTGAAAATTGCATGCATGACCCAAAAATAACAATTATTTCTTTTATTTCCACAAATTTACTATATATATGTATAAGTTTTTTTGACAGTGTATGATATATACGTGGTGACATCATTAAGGTCATAATCAAGCATTGCCGTATATATATATATGTTCCTCACTGTCCCATACTATGGCAGCTATCTATTGGATTAGTCACACTCAGATGTAACAAGATATCCAAATAATTCTTTGAGTTTTATTACAACTCAATTTTTATAATGCCACTTCTTGTCATGGACTTGTACTTGTAGATCACTTCTAAAATATAATAATTTTGTATGGAATTTGTTATATGTAACAAGTGAGATGCATCATTGAAGAGCCAAATTCATCTTATTGTCAATCACTTCCTAAACTCGTAGACAGGAACTTATGTATATTCAAATATCATTGTACTTGTAAGAAAATACAAAATAATTATTTTTTATGGGACTAATTTTTTTTCCTTACTTAAATAGTCAACTTCAAATTATGTCATATAGAAATATGACTTTCAAAAGTATAATAATGGGCCATCACACTTACAACTATATAGGTATCCTCCAAATACAATATACTGTTGTAACACTAAATAAAACAAAAAAAAATTTGGAATCCTTTGAATTATATTGCCAAAATTTATGTGAATTACTGATTAAATTTTGAAATATTAAATTACAAAGTATGTATATGACTAGAATATATATATATATATATATATATAATAAGGAAAACTACACATAACTACACCCAACTAAGGCCAAAAGACACATAGTTATCCCCATCTTTCAAACTGGACACCTAGCTAAACCTAAAAATTGAAAATTGACACTTAACCCCTACTGTTAGATTTTCTGTTAAAATTTTAAGTAAAAAGATGAAAATGCCCTTGGTCAGACTTTAAATTTTCAAATCATGCAATTTCTGAGTTTTTGTGTGTTTTTTCGATCAAACTTCTCCACAACTACCGTTTTTGGTCGGAGACGATAGGAGAAGTCGGTCGGAGATGAGGCCGGCAAGGAACACGGTGGTTGTGGAGAAGCTTGATCGAAAAAGCACACCAAAACTCAGAAATAGCATGATTAGAAAATTTAAAGTCTGACCAAGGGCATTTTCGTCCTATTACTTAAAATTTTAACAGAAAATCTAACGGTAGGGGTTAAGTGTCCATTTGCAATCTCTGGGTGTAGCTAGGTGTCCAGTTTGAAAGATGAAAATAGCTATGTGTCTTTTGACCTTAGTTGAGTGTAGCTATGTGTAGTTTACCCTATATAATATCTATAATATTAAACCTCAAACTTTGATTAGAACATAAATATGAAACTAGCATCATAGAATGTTCAAATGAGTCCATAACGAAAAAAAAAAAATCAAAATCTACTGTGTCAAGTTGACCTGATCAAAACGAGTTAGGACTAATTTAAGACATATCTCAATAATAATAATTTAGTCTCACAAGTTTGGACTAATTTAAAACATATTTCAACAGTAACAATCTAGAGTCTCAAAATCATATAATTTGTTTTTTTGCATTTTAATTAACATATGAGAGTGAGTGTAAGTTTGTGATAGAAGAGATGAGCATATAAGAACTTTTCTCTACATTTGATTTCTAAAAATATTGACTTTATATTCATATGTTCTCCTATGTTTGAAAATTCAGTAAGTGTTTAAAAAATAACGAAAATATCATTGTATTACAATTCAAAATAAACAAAAATTATTTTATATTTTTTGTAAACGAAATTATCTTAGTATTTAAAAAGTTTTTTTAATTTAAAAATAAAAATTCAATTTTAAACATTGTTTTTAAAAAATAATACTAAAATAAATTTTTATTCTTAATTGCTATTAAAAATAAGTTCAAAGTAGTTTTTGATTATTATAATTAACTTTTTTTAATATAAAGGCATTTTTTATTTCATAAAAAAATAATAGAATTTTCAAAAAGGTTGAGTAATGTGCAACCTTTAAAATTTAGGTATCAAAACGTATGGGGTTAAGTAAAATTATCGTATATTTATGAGGGGTATCTAATATTTTTCCTTCTATAAATAAATTTATTTATTTTTATAAATTTTAAGGTTTTATGATTTTAAGCTAATTATCGAAATTTCAAATTTCAACAAAAAAATTGAGAATTCAATTTTCTATTTATTTTTATATCTCCATATCCGTAAGAAATTCATTTGGATAAACACGGGTAAGAAAAAAACATTAGGTAGTTATGTATGTATGACTGATAGTTAAAATTAATCATATGCAATTACCCCTGTAATATAATACCCAATTCACAAAAGACTAATGAATGATATCATGTTTTAAAAGAAACTAATTGGAGCCAACTCATAGAGTTACATTACATGATTCTAAATACTAACCTATGTATGTGTGAATCTGGCAAAACACATTTTAGCAATTGAGAATAAGAATAGGAAATGTGGGTCATTAAGAATAAAGGGTGAAGTAGACAAATGAGCCTTTTGGATGAGGGAATCACACTCACACACGCCTCAATTGGCTTCCTCTTTTCATTTTTATCTCTTCATGCCATACCTTAACATTAGCTTCTAGCCTTAGCTCTAATTCTTCAGCAAACCAAATGTTCATTAATATCACGAGCGAGAAAGAGTTTCACACTCAGAATTCAAGTGTCAGTCGCGCACAATTTACAAGTAAACAGTAAAAGAACAACCTTAATGATACCCTATCTCTCTTGACAATATGCAGGCTACCACATCGGACAAGCCGACAATGAAACCTAACAACACTAAACACAAGAAAACAAAATCGGATACACCGACAATCACTAAATTAAAAGCATTATGTACGCCTAACACAAGCTACCTAAACCAACACCAAGACCTCCAATCCTCCTTACGGGGAGACATATGTACACGTTATGAATTTGGTATTGTTTAAAGTTGATAACCATTGATGCAAAATGCCCAAAAAACTAATCAATAAATCGCATTAAATAACAAGTATAACATTTGATTGACATGGTTAAGTATTAGTGGATCGGATTTAATATACTGTAAACATTTGGTGTTGGATTTAAATGTACATGTCTGCATGTAACCATAATTTGGGTAAAAAACCCAGTCTAGTTTGCACAAAAAATCTTTAACATAAACATTAAAAACCTAACATAATATATTAGTATTCTAATTCAAAATGATGGATAAAATGTACAAATGAGTTTTGTTTAATGTTTTTCTATGTAGTAAATATAGTCATCGCCATTTCTATCGCTACCTTTGTTTAAAATGTTTTTAATAAAAGTGAGCATGGTTGGATATCCAGGTCTGAATCAACTTAAAGAGCCAACTCTGAGTGTTTGATTTTCAATGTGAAAGAACTGTAATCAAAACTAATGAATATGAAGTGCCGGTTCTAACTAATCCATGTTTTGGTTCGAAACCGATGAATACATGTTCGGTTCTCACCAAAACTATACGAATTGTCATTTACAGATCCATGACTAATCCACAAAATCATAAATTAAGTTGATAGCGTCCGAAGCAGAGATTACTCGTAGCCCCTAGGGTTGACCTAGAAAGGTCATTGAAAAACACAGACACTTTATAAAGTATGTTATAAAGTATATTGAGTAGCTTTACCACCACTTTTCTTTTTGTTTTTGTTTTTGTTTTTCCAGGTGCAGCTTTCTCATCACCATAGCTTTTTGCACACAATAGCAACAAGGCCCAGTCTCTGTGGCCACTGCTCCTTCACCCACCTCCCATGCCATTGGGGCCATCTCCATGTGTTGGGCTTAAGCTTTCTCATCTCTAGTTGCACCTACAAGAGAGAGTGGAGTGGAGGAGATCGATCTCTGCTTCTTTAATTTTAAGTCTTCACGTGCTCATCATGGGTCTATACATTTTCTTACATATATTATTTTGTCTCATAGATGCTTACTCATGTGTCACTATGCTATGTGTGCCCACCTCCTTCATGCGAGGGTTGTTTTGACCAATCAAGCAAGACACTAGGTTGAGTTTTTCGCTCGTTTTGGTCTCAATTTTTTCTTCATGTTTGGTCCGTTTAGATGAAATGTAGGAGAAGAAGATTCACATGATGGTCTGATTTGCTTGTTAGAATCCACCTGCTTAAGACGCAGGACAACATCAAACTTGTGATTATTATATAAATAAAAAGGCTCAAGATACACCCATTACGTAAAAGATAATGACTCTCACCAAGAGAGAGACCCAACAGAAGTTGAGAATATAGGCAAGATACCGCAGCCTGACTCGAACACAGGTCCTTTGGACATAAGTTCAAGTGCTTAACTGATTTATCAAGCAAGCGTTTGTATAGTATAGTTACGGGTGTAAACGAGCCGAGCCGAGCCTCATTTTGGCAGGGTTCGGCTCGACTCGTGAAAAAAGTGTTCGGCCCGAGCTTGAACGAGCTTATACAACTAAACTTGAGTTCAGCTCGAAATAAAAGAGACGAGCTTGAGCTCGGCTCGATTCGGTTCGCTTATATTTAAAAACAAATATTAATTAAAAATTAAATAAATGATAAATGATTCACTAAATAATAAATGAGCCAACTTGAGACTGGTATGACTTGATTCGGCTTGTCTAATTCCATTATAAGTATTTTATAAATATATTAATATAAATACATAATTTAATAAATATTAAACGAACCGGATCGTGAATCTATCGAGTCTTAAAAGGTTAGGCTCGAGCTCGATTATAACGAGCCCGAACTAGATATTTAAGGAGCTGGGTTCGAGCGGCTTGTTAAAAACTCGGCTTGTTTACAATCCTAAGAATAGGATTAGCGTTTAACCAATTGATTCTCTAGTATATAATGACTGCTTTTTTTATTCGATGAAAATGAGTTCAAATATCAAAACTACAAAAATGTATCATTACTTAATTTTCTAAAAAAAGACTCATTTCTCCTCCTATTGTAGGCCCTATAAAATAAAAATGTCTCAGTCTAAACCTAGAAAACAATTCTGTTGGTAAAGGAGGGCAACAAATAGTAAGTTTTAAATTAACTTGATCTTTTAATAATTTGAAATGTTAAGATAATAGTTCCCTACTTGCTACCTAATGATACATCTAGAATTTTGAATTGAAATTTGAACAATTAAAATATGAAAGTAGTGCTTTTTGATAAAGAAGTAAAATATTGATCAAGGTTTGAACTTTAGAATAAAATGAGTAGAATATGATTATAATGGCTTTACAAAGTCAATAAACCAAGGAATCGAAACATGGCTAAAATGGAGAGTGACTAAACATGTCAGCCACAAGATTATGAAAACACAGGTCGGCAATGATGTCAATGGCCAATGGAAGCAGATGACATGTGAAACAGCGAAGGGATGATCCTCATATAATTCTATGGCGTGATTAATGCAAAACAAAAATTAAACTATATACTAATATCCACCACCATCATATGCTTTCAAATTCAAAACCCTTTATCATTGGTGCATGCACAATGACATAATTCTTATTTTAAATTGTAAATAAAGTTCGAACAATAAGATTTTGAATCTTTAGAAGATGCAGTGAATATATGCAACAAAGTGGACACATTTTAAATGCAAATAAGCACAGTAGTTGACATAAAAATCAACTATATATTTCATATACCAACTTGAGCGTGACTTAATAGTTGACATTGTTCGTTTCATGGCTTCAGCCTAGAGTTCGAGACTCAGCACGATATATAAGTAGGATGGGTTCAAGTTTAGTTAGGGAACTACGAAAAACCGTCACTATCAAACTTAGTGACAACAGAAGTTAAAGGGTCCGTCATTCTTATTACATTGACTTGTTGACTAAAATATGACCGTTAGAGTTTAACGTACTGTTGGTGTGACCGTTAGCTAGCGGCAACGAATTTACAAAGGTCCATCGTCTTTATGTATTAAGGACGGTGGGTTTACAAAGGTTTGCCGCTCTTATAGTCAACTATGTTGACTTTCAGGGTCAATATCGCTCGATTTTTTATTTTATCCTTCGATTGTTGTATATACCAAGTATCATGAATGAACATATTAATGTATACAAGATGAATAACATGTACAGGACTCCATGGTTGATATCGGTGTTTAATTATATAAAAGAGTCTCCAACAAATGTGTGATCGTAAGTTTTATAGATTAATACATGATGATCGTTCTTGATCGTTCTTGATCGAGATTCATACATTATTAAAATTGACTAAAATTTTCACACGTGTAAAATAAATTGATGACGTTCCCATCCGCACGGCTTGATTAAAACATAATTTTCAACATATACTAAAAGCATGGGTTAAGGGTTCAGAAATTTAAACTTTATCATATACTTTAAACACATCGAATATCAAACACCAGAATGATTAAAATATATTTTGTTAAAATCCAAACCGTTGAATCATTTCTAAATGATGTGTAGATCATGTAATATCATTTTGACTATAATCAAATTACGTGAACATGGGTGATCGATCACGATGAAAACGAAATCAATAAATTTTAATTGAGCTAAGGATGAGGGAACTTATAAACACACCGTCCCTATGTAGATATGGACGAAGAAAATTTTCGGGTCTGTCGTCGTAAAATTCGTGCGAAATCAGCTCGCCAAATTTTTTGCCAAATTTTCACCAAATTTTGACAAAAATTAAATTACACGCGGAAGGTTTCTATAATGAAGACGGACCTACTAAAGTATGTCGTCCTTAACATTTAGTAACCGAGGAATTTTAAAGGTCCGTTGTCACTATTTTCGCCAAAACATTGACGAAAATTAAATTTCATACAGAGAGTTTCTATAGTGACGACGAGCATACTAAAGTCTGTCGTCCTTAACAATTAGCAATGTCACTTTTAAAGATATGTCGTCACTATTAAAAATTATATATACAAAAGACAATCTTTTTCTTTCTTCCACCTCCTTTATTCTGCTCCGGCTAACATGATGCTCCTTTGCTCCGACTGGGTCCTCCTCTACTGTTCACCGTCGTTAGTCCTCCTCCTCCTCCTCCCGATTGTGTTTTCTTAGTTGTACGCTCATGGCATGAGCTATTTGATCCCATGCTGGGTTAGTTCATAAACGTAAATTAAACGATTCAAAAAAAATATATTTCAGACCATGCAAACATATTCAAAATAATACTTCTATTTATTGATATGATAATATAATACAATAAGAACAAATGTAATTGATATTAGTTCACATGAGAACTTGTACGGAATGGATGATTGTGACATAATTAGTATTCGTCGAGGCACGGTAGCCCACTTTCTTTAAGACGATTATTGCCCTTATATGGGAAACTGTATCCTAAGATAAAACAACAAATGTAATAGAACTAGAACTATATAATTAATGAATGAAATACTTGGAGGAAAAATGAATGTAATACTTATCAATTCATTCCCTTGGAAAAGTAGGAATATTACATAATTAATTTCTCAATAAAAATTAACTATTCATACCTGGTCCATGTTTCACCTTTGAATTTACAAATAAATTCAAACCTTTTTGGGGTTATAGATATGGCCCCAACCGAATGTTCCAAGTTTTAAGATTTTATTTTTCATTCACATCTTACCCTTCTTAAGGTTCTGACATACTGATAGAAATATCTCATTACATAAAATGTGTAATTGTATTTTACATTATTCAAAATCGAGTTTAAGCATTCCGAAATCAAAAATGATGTTGATGTAGTTACAAGTTAATACACTTTTTAACTTAATCATTTTGTGCCTTAGTATTAGAATTTAGAATATGTATCTTTATTCTCTTAATTGTGTACATATTTCAATGACTTTTGGTTCTATCACCATGATCATGAGATAATCACCCATGATCATGGATGCTAGATTTTGCACTTTGAATGCATGTGATTTATGAATTGCGGATTATATTTTAAAAAATGTACGTTGACAAATATTAAGTGCTTGTATGAGTTACAATGCTGAGTTCAAGAGGGTTGGTGGGTAACTAACACACCGCAAATCAGGGGGTTCAATTCTTCGAAATTCACATCCCGTAAGTAACGTTTTCAATGCATACTAGGGAAGGGATGTGTTGTAGGTTGAGAGAGACAATAGACATTTTGAGTCTATGTTCTACTACACTATCCAGAGGTGGAGTCGGTTCTTTTGCGGGCGTATGTTTTTATCTAATTGCACAATTGTTTGATTCATGTTCTCAAGTTCATATTGTAAGGGTGGCCTAGCACCCGTGATTGCCTAAATCTTGGTTATTTAGTCATCGTTGTGTGATATTCTCATTTTACATTATATTGCTACAAGTTTTCATACTTATACAAATTCAATCACTTACGACTTCTATTTTACACTGATACCATTAATCAAGTTGAGTACTTAATCGGTATTTGTGGATTTGACTCCGTCTTACCAATATTAATTGTAACAATAGAGTGTATTTTCGCGTTACCGATACATGTGAACAACCATCTACGTGATGAACAATATATTATATAAGATGTTTTAGTACCTTACACAACGTGTAAATTGGTTTTATGCAACTAGAGATGGAAATAATGCAGATTTATGGTGATTTTAGTGATTTCCTTCTAATTCGACGGATCATGAAATATTAAATTATGTTTGAGGTCAAACTTTTTCACCTTTATAAGATGACACTGAAGTGAATTTATTGATTCACATCCTATGCCTCCTCAAATTGAGTACACCAAATCTCCATTGAGTTTAGAAAATTTTAGTACAAGTTCGAGAATATCATGACATAAGGTGTCTAACGTATGCGAGGGAGTGACTAATGTGTGCATTGTGACTCCCAACCCCACACAGAGGAAGTGGTTAATTCGGAGTCCAGCCAATCATGGACATCCACGTGGCTCGTTTATCTGTGACTGTAACCAATCATATTCATATCCATAGTCGGAAGGAACCATCACATCACACTGTCCTGTTTCTCGTACACAGAGAGAGACATTGTGGGATTGGGCTGTCCTGTCTTCATGCTTACCCATTGTTCATTTATAACTGGGCTTGTTTTGTACACAAGCCCAAAATGAGTTCATGCAAGGAACCGAGGAAGCAAAAACTTGGAAAGTTCTTGGGCCTAGGCCTGGGCCTTTGACTAACGTGTTCACATAACTTTCCAGGCCTGCTTGGCCCATGGTTGGTTTAATGGGTGAAAAATATAGTAGTGTGAAAATTGTAGTTTTTAATTGATTGGTTTCAGCGGCGGAACCATAAATTTTCGATACGGGGGCGACACTTCTTATTAGAATAAATGTAAATAAAATTTTATAAAATAGATTCAGGCCTTAAACATTTTATTCATATTCATAAATTAAAAATTTTGAACAAGATTCGAGTTTGAATATATTTTTTTAAGACAATTCAAGTTTATATATATATACTTGAATACATTTTCAAGTCGATGTATATTCAAGTTTGATTTTTTATAGAAATCGAGATTAACGAAATTAGAATAAATTTTATTTGTGTACGTCCATAATTTTGAAAGTAAGAAACTAGTCATCATTAATATTGGTCTAAAATAAAAAAAAACGACAAAATTGTATTTATGTAAAATAAATATATATTTTTGGGTATAAAAATATTGTCAATTGTGGTGATTGAACTCATGACCTCAAGGAGTCGAGAGTAAAAAGAAATTCTTACCATTGAGTTACGGAAACATTTATCACTTTTGAACAAATTCTAATATATTATAATTCAAGTAGAGGCAAGTGCAATTTTCGAATAAAATTTTTCATATGAAATTCTTAAATTCTCGGGCTAGAGGGGGTGGCTGCCCCCTTAGTTCCCCCTAATTGGTTTTGTTATTTTCAAATGTAGCAATTTTATAAAATACATAGGAGGGATTTAACGTGATAAAACGAATAATTATTTGATTTCAGACTAAAGTCAAAATCGATTCTATAAATTTTATATTCGATACTGTAATGTGACGTTTTATATTTATATCCAGACGATCAGAATTGTTTTTTATCGTAAATTTTAATTTAAAACAAAACGAATCTTTCAAAATAATTCATCCGTAAATAACTTTTTAAAACGTCTCTTGCGAGTTTCAAAGTGCATTATTGAACTTGAACCATATGAATATAGTAATAGCAAGCTGTCTATTCAGGTATTAATATTTGGTAGGAAGTAAAATAGCAAGTGTCGACATTTATTCACAAATGTCTTCGAATTGCATGTACGGCCAATATTATCAACATACACAGTACACTCAAATGACGCCATAATGTCTACATTCTTTATTGCACCCATCTTCCTGACACGACATGAAAAATTACTACAATACCCCTAACCCACATGCTATCGTTTTTCAATCAATTTTGCTTACAAATTATGAAAGCGTATACGATATTTTCAAATTATTTTATCATACACGTGTCGAATTTTTCTGAGTTGTACATTACCATAAGAATTGATAAATTGAATTCGAGATCAAATCTTTAATTGGAAATATAGTATTTGAGAAATTTGAGAACATGTGAAAGGAACAAAGGGTATATTAGTAATTATATATTTAAAAATCGTATAGATCGGTAGGCTTGGACTCGTAGATGCAACCATATGAGTATGAAAATATGGCTACAAATATTTGGATTTTCCCAGGAAATGTATGGTTCCAAGAAAAACAAAATCAAGTGTAAGAGAAAAATCCGAAAATGGGTGGATTTGGGCACGCGACATCGATATTGACGAGCATAATTCTGAGGAAGAGCATTTTTGTGTACAGACAGTTCGCGACCATGCTGATAGATTTAGTCTCAATCTTGATGTCAACTATCCAATTCTCCGGCACGCTGCTCCGGCGACCGACGCCGGTTTCCGTCAGGTACCACTCTCCCATGTCTTCGATGATAGCTCGACACGATCGCTAGATAATATAAGCTAGCTCTTTGGCAATTCCGGCTTGAAATAAGTTAAGTATCAGATTCGGGTTCTATTTTATTTTTTCATAATGTTTTGACTTATGAATTGTTAGGCAATATAGTTATAGAGATTTGCCAATTATTAGTAAATTTTGTTTTTGAATTATAATTGCTTAATTCATGATGTTTCATATGACAAAATTAATCATCACTCCATAATCTTATTGGTTCATAGAGACTCTGTTGATCCAATTGGTTCATTTTCTTTCACTTTGAATTTATCACACCAGTCAAGGCAAATCCATCTTAGTCTAATTAATTTTTCAGTAGTCCTATATATATATTCTCACACAAATATTGTTCACCTAGCTCAAATTAATTACCTCATCATTAAAAGACAATAACTCTAGTGTAACCTCAATTCTAACGAATACAAAGAGAAAACCCCCACATTTATGTAAGAAAATACTTGCCAAATATATGAATATGAATGATCTCGACACTGTATAAACTAGGAGGCTTCACATCTTTGACATTGCATAGTCCATTGTATCCACAAGAAAATCTGCAAGAAGAAAAAGTTCATTAGTTTGTTTGAATTGATCACGATATTGATAATTTCATTTCTTGCATATGCGGTTATTGCTGATAAAAACAAAAACGAACCGGCGTCTTCCTTGGTGAAGCAGAGAGGAGGTGTGATTCTGAATACATTTCCATAGAACCCGCCCTTCCCGACCAGAACTCCCATTTCTTGTAATGCCAATAGGGTTATGTAAGTAATTGGAAGTTAATTATCGTTTTTAAGGAAATGATGAGGGTTGTACCTTTCATTTGGTTCATCAAGTGGAGAGTCTCTGCCTTGGCCGGAGTTTTCTCTTGGCGATCGGTCACGAGCTCAACTCCGAGCATGAATCCTCTCCCCCGCACATCACCAATTACTACAAAAAAATGCATTTGTTAAAATTAGGTGAAAATTCATGTTAGGAAAATCACATCAATACCCTAAACTTCAAAAATGATCATATCACATTAGAAATGAGAGAAAACATAAAGACTAAGAAGCGACTCGGGAAGAGGCTGCATTTTCCGCTTGTATTTGCTAGATGGATCGAATTTCATCGCTGGGCGTAAAAGTAAACCCCATGAATTTACCGAAATCCTAGTTCTTTTGGCCTTTGCAACATGGTCGGACGGAAAACCCTAATTTAAGGTGGAATCAAAATTAGGCTCAAATCAGATCATCAAAACCTATATATCAGATAACGTCGATCAAGGAATTTTCGCGCCCCAAACCCTAGACCTAGGATCGTTGACATGTGAGGAAAAGTTCATACTAGGGATGACAAAAATTCCCAAACTCAACGAGATTCAGTGTCCCTGATTTACGAGGTTAGAGGACGGAGATCACTAAACTCACTTGCGAATTGCAATCCCCCATTATCATGTTACAGAGATGCACAAATCTCGTCCCCGATCTGACCCAATGAGAATCCATCGAGTCACTTATGCATGTGCAAGAAGAAGATGAAAGGCGAAGCTTACTGTCATGTTTATCCATGAGTGCAATAAGTCTGTCCTTCATATACGATCCCACGACAAAGGCATTATCTTGAAGCCTTTCCCTCTCGATCACTCTGAAAACAGCATGACCAGCTGCAGTACAGACCGGGTTACCGCCAAAAGTGTTGTAGTAAGAGCGTCGAGTCAACACCTTGGCAACCTCGGGCGTAGTTACCACAGCCCCAATGGGAATGCCATTTCCAATCCCCTGTACGTAGTTGCACACACACACACATATATATATATATATATATAATCAAGACACATGCATATTGCAGTTGCTAGCTCAATTGATCAAATGAGATATACTCAACCTTTGCCACGGTGACTATGTCGGGGACAACATTGTGGGCCTGGAACCCCCAGAAGTGGGAGCCAGTGCGGGCACAGCCGGACTGAACCTCGTCGGCGATGAAGAGACCTCCTGCTTTCTTCACGCTCTTGTACACGGCAGGCAAGTAACCAGGGGCCGCCTCTATAATCCCTCCCACTCCCTACCCATTATAACCACAAAGATATAAATTCTAAGTTAATAGTAAAAACTAGAAAAGCAAGAACAATAACTAATTACCAAAAAATAAATTATCATGCATGAACAAATTAACCCAAACAGAACCCTACAACAATTTGACATGTTACAATCTAAGTAACCCGATAATTTCGGCCTAGATGCCACCGAGTTTGCTGTTTCATATCCATTACCCATCCGAATGCATCGGTCTTATGGACTAGTCAACGAAACTAACGCATACTATCTAGTTTCATGAATTCATAATCGATTCAAGATATATTCAAACGTCATCAACGTTACAAAATATTGAAATATACAAAGTACATACCTGGATAGCTTCACAGAGAAAACCAGCAATATGGCCAGTAGTACCAAAGTCAATGAGGTCTTGGACGTCTTTAGCATATTTCTCACCATCTGAACCGAACAAGCCTCTGTACGGGTCTGGATTCATGGCATGATGAACTCCACTCTGTTGTGCACCAAAATGCTTGGTGCTGAGTTTAAGGATTTTAAGGCAACTAATTGATTAATTAATTAATACCTGAACAACGTTAAATTTCCAGATGGACTGTGCTGTGGCTCCCATAGTCCCGCTTGCA
Organism: Geranium rotundifolium; assembly: GCA_963920655.1. Lineage (NCBI taxonomy): Eukaryota > Viridiplantae > Streptophyta > Magnoliopsida > Geraniales > Geraniaceae > Geranium > Geranium rotundifolium. The sequence goes on along the minus strand of OY987313.1, from coordinate 35,870,765 downwards.
TTCCCATGGTAGCTGTTCCTCACTGATATTATGTCCTGGCAACCTGTGTACAATCTCGCCATCATCATCGCCAACTCATTTGCTTCCGTCCCCGAATTTGTAAAGAATACCACCTAATTATAACATTAATAATATTACCACCAACATATTCATCATAATGACAAATTACACTTGATTAACATTTTAGTAAGTAGAGTACATAGTTGAAGTTGGTAGGGACCTTGAGATCACCGGGCATTTTGGAGGCAAGAGCCTCAGCAAAATCAGAAACAGCATTGTTGAGGTAAAGCACAGTTGAGTGCTGCAACCGCTTGGATTGCTCAACAATTGCATCGACCACATCAGGGTGGCAATGCCCACACGACACAACTGCAATCCCTCCAAACCCATCCAAATACCTTCGACCCTTTTCGTCGAACAAATACTGCATCTTTCCATCCACCACATTCACCTGTCACACCCCCTTACTGACCATGATTAATTGAATTACAGAGTAATTACAGTTCACAATCAATACTTTAAAAATCTCCGACTTGCCTGATTCATTCCTGATTAGTTTTCGATTGGTTTATGACAAATCATATGTTTTACTTCGATTAATTTTCTGATCAGCCTTTAAATGCCTTCTCCGCCTCACTAGTGTCTAGTATATTTTAGAATACTGATTTTACGACCAGAAAGAATAGTGAAAGTAATACAATTTGTAATCTCGAGTTTTGAAGTATAAAAGTTACAACTTACTCAATATAGCCTGAAATTATGAAAATTATACATATATTAACTTTCTAAAATTATGAAATTAAACGACTCATATTAAAATTATAATTTTACATTAACAAGATAGTAATTTAATTAAGTTACAATCAGTACCTTAAAAATCTTCTACTTGCTTGATTACTTCTTAATTAGTTATCGATTAGTTTATGATTAATCATATGTTTTACCTTGATTAATTTTCTGATTAACTTCTAAAATGCTTTAAGGTAACATTTTAAAATGAAATGAAAAGTAAATCACATTAAACTCATAATTCTACATTGAAAAGATAATCATTTATTTAAATTTGAACTTCAAGATTTAATTTAAGGTAACTAAATTTGAACTTTAAAATTGAAATATAAATCATATCAAAATCGAAGATTGCACACTTAAAAACAAAAAGCAAATCCTCTAGATGACAAACAATCAAGAGAACATAAATTTCCTTTCTATTTTGAGTTTATTATTAAAAAGTCAGCTGTAAAAATTCTCTCTAATTTTTTCTTTAAAACTACATCAATCTCCTATCTACCCATAAATCCCATTTCCTTTTCTCACTAGAACAAGAACCAAAAATATATTTTTTTAATAATAACCTAATTAACAAACGAAATTAATTAAGATATTAAACACGTGATTAGTGATCGAATTAGAGGATGGTACTTACGGGACTGTCGTAGTAATGGAACAGGGAAGGGTAGAGGAATTGCTTGCGCTTGGCCATGATCTCCGCCGAGGTGGGGCCCACGTACGGCGGCGGAGAGTAATCGAACGGGGGTATTTTCGGAATTACCGCTTCATTCTCCGCCTCCTTGTACGCGATCCGCGAGAACCAGCGGCGGCGTAGAGATTGCAATGACGATAATGCCCTCTTCGAAACGCCTACCCTCTGCATGTTTTTTTCTCTCTTTCAAAATGGCAACAAATGATCTTTTTTTTGTTAGAGCGATTTTGGGAAGAAGATCATTAAGAACGGTGGAGGAGTTTACAAAATAATTAGAGGGCCGATTTATATAAATATATAGACGTCGAAATAAATCAACAAAATAGTGACGTGTCATTATATATATATACAGATATATATTCATTGATTTTATTATATCGATCGTCATTGTATATTTAAGTATATGGTTGGAAATGAAAAAGAATAATTTAACTCGTTTTTCAATAAATGAATATAATTAATTAATTAAATTTAAATACATGTTTTGCTTGTTCGACCGATTTTAAATTGTTCAATGGACTACTCATCTTTTGTGAAAAAAAAGAGCTTATGGGTGCATGTTAAATGATAAAAATCAATTAGAGCAACTTTAAAAGTATCTTTAATGTATCAATTAGATCAACTCCAATTGGACTCCAAAACCGACTTTAAACTCCAACCAAAGCTAAAAAAACTCTATCCTCTTGACTTTTGACAGATTAAATAATAAATTTGAAATTTTATGAATTATGGGTTGAAATTACTCTTAAAAATGAAGTTTTTAGTTGAGTTTAATAGTATCTTTTGTACAAGCAAGCTTAGGCATTATTTCCAAATTCCAATACACGTTCCCATTAGTATTAGTAATAACGTTTTGCAGTTCCAACATTTATTTCTTTGTAAGGTCACAATTAACATACCACAAATAGGACTATATATATCATCCATAAATTGATATTCATGAACACAAATAATATTTAAAGCGTTGTACCTAAACTGAATATGATGTTAATTAAGCAGTATAATTATTAAAAGTGGTTGTCCAAAGTTTATACAGAAGACCAAAACATATTTTTTTACAAATTGTAGTCGCATGTATAGACTTTTAGTGAAAGTAGTTAAATAATTACCTCAAGAAATGAAATAAAGACGACACAAAAAACTATGCAACTACATAATGTTTGGAGTGTTGATGCAGTACAATATTTTTCTTAAAAATAAAATACACAAATTTAAAGTAAATAGACTATATATATATTTCTTGATCATGAAATATATTTTAAATATTGAATCATGACAAAAATTAAGTATTAGGTTGAACGGATATTTAGTGTTAAAGTATTAAGTATGAATAGTGATTGATTATATTTTAAATGTATAGCCGGAAATAAATAAGTAATAACTTGGCTAATACATGATAGAAGGGGAGATTAAGGTTAACCCGAAATCGCATCGAAAATCATGATGCTAAACCAATATGGCCTACTTTGTAAGACGAACACATCACAAATTAAAAATATGTTGCGGAGTGTGTGACATGCTCTCTTGGTAAGTTTTTTGATAGTAAAAATGGAACTTTGTGGTCAAAGTTATATTTTCAAAAATCACCAAAAGGGACTTTCCATTTGTTCCTCTTGCGTTTTTCAGCACTCTTGTGCTTCTCAACGCAAGATCAATTGCATGCAGTTAATGGCTAATTAAGAGGATTAAAATATTTTAAACCATCTTGTGTACATTTCCCATGTACGTTTTATATTACCTGAATTTTCTCAAGTTGGCTTCTTCTTCCCCAGCTTCTGCTGAACTTGCTTGGCTTCCGATTCGACCGTGAATTTCTACCCATTCCCGACCCATAGTGTTATTAAAAAAAAATATTATTTTAATAAAATTTGTATCATGCAAAACATCATATATTAAATATGTATTTAATTAAAATTAAAATTTTTAATATATCATGAATGTGAAAAATCCCTGTTCCAACTGGGGACGGGGCAACACAGCTTAAATCTCGGTACACAGTAACTTACTACTGATAAAAAAAATACTTCACATAATATTTCCATTCACAATCTAATATGTAGAAAATAGCAAAAATGGTGGTGTGTAACAAGTGATAGATCGTAAAAGTATTGGAAACAAATGCATTGATCAGCTTATATATTATTGTTTAGTAACAAAAATTCATCATTTATAATTGGTAATTTAAAGCTGGGAAACTATTGAACTGCACTTCTAACTAAAATTCCAAGGTAAATCCTGACCTGTGTAACCTGAAGGTGTAGTTGAAGGTTCTCAAAATTTCCTAAAGGTAAGATTCAATCGGCCAGGGCGTAGCCTAGCGTCTCTCAGCAGGTCTTCAGGGGCGGAATTTGGGATGATACAAGGGACACCATGAAATACGAGTCTGGACTCACCACCAAATATCACTACATCTCCCGAATCCAGTATAACTTCCTCTGCTTTGGGAATGTCCCTATTATCACTATACAAGAACTCAGCCGAATCACCTATGGAAAAGGAGACAACGGGTAATCTTCTCCGAATAGATTCTTTGCTTTCATCACGATCCTATACGTGAAAAAGAAAAGAAAATGATAATACTTAAGTGTTTACAGTGAAAAATAATGAGATGTGAACGCAATAAGAATCATCACTTGAAATATACGGTTTGCAAGAAAAAGTTTATACCTGATGTAGACCAAGTTTTCCTGTAGTTGAATAGAAGTTGACAATACATATGTCAGGAGACATTGCAGGAAGAATACCTTCAACGTTTTTTACACCTGAATCTTCGATAATAAGGGCATGTGCATCTTGGATTGCCCTTTTAACCAACTGAGTGAACTTATGAGGTATTTTAGGCGGTTTACATCCATCCACTGATCGCTGTTTTTGGTATTTTCTTGTCTGGGGGTCCCAATCCAAACCAAGGCACATCATTTGCAAGCGGAGCTTTGCTCCATCTTCGTATCCTGGCTGATAGAAACCCCCTTTTCCCTGTCCAAGCTCTCGGCAGTTCCTTACTATTTCAACCTGGAAAATTCAGGTGGGTTTTATAAAATATAGAACACCAAGCATTTCTTGAGAAATGTAGAGTCACAGCACCTGTTCATTTATTGTGAGGTAATGCTTCAATAGAACCATTCCAGGCCTTAGTATTCTGTTTGTGTCCTCTTCCATAGAGGGATCTGTTTCATTTAGTGTTCCGCCATCATCTTCAAATTGCACACAATGCTTTGAAACGCTAGATCTTTTTCGGGATGGAAGGCAGATATCAAATGGTCTAATGATAGGAACATCTCCATTGTCATAAATAGATGAAGACACATCGTCTGGTTTCTCCTCCAATTTGAGATCAACCCGTGTTCTCCTTTTACTGAAAGGTTTATTTACAGAGCTAGAAGAAGCACGAGACATGACATTGATAGGTGCCCTTCTCTTCCCAAACTGAGAGGGAAGAGAAGATCCATCGAGCTGACTTGTAGAGCCTTCAACTGAAGAATTCTTGAATTGGGATGAACTAACATTCGGTGTCTTCTCCTCTGTCTCCTTTGACCATAAATCAATACAAGGCACCCTCTTCTTAGAACCCCTGTCCTTGTAGCCAGAGTTACTAGCAGATCCAAGCGGGGGAAATTGTTCATCATAGTCATGATCATCCATGGATATAGAATGAGATTGTTCCAATACAGCAACCCTAAGGTTCATAGAATATGGAGTATACTGCTCATCTTTGTTACTTGAGTTGGTCTGAGAACCACTCAGCTTCTTTGGCTTAACATCCCCAACCTGTTAAATATCACAAATACACACCAAAAACTGGCTAAGAAGAACAATTCTCAGGACAAAACTGATATCATAAAGGCAAAACATATGTGTGAGATTACATTCTTTGCGTTTAATAATCAAGACAAGGGACAATGACTAGAATGTTTTTGTAACAAAAGCCAGTATAATCTTACAAACAACAGCTCTATAATTTCTTGAATTTTCTATGAATCGAAGTGTGAAGCTAAAAAATTCCTGACTTGTCTGATTAATCCCGACTAGTCCCTGATTAATCCCTTTTAAATTTCTAATAAATCCTTTAATCCGATTTATCGTCAGATTAATCCCCGACTAATCCCTTATTAGTCCTGGAACACCCTCTCTGCCCGACTAGCGCCTGGTGTTTTTTAGACCATAAATACAATGCAGTGTTCGATTTCACAAGTATATATATCAATTGTGCATCATAAATAATTATTTTGGCTCCATCGAGTTCATTCACAATGATGGAAACTAACAGCCACAACCAAACACTAAGTTCAACTAATTTAGTTTTATGAACATTTGGCTAACTGCAATGGCAAAATGAACAATTAAATCCAAAATAGAGGTAAACAAAAAAGGAACATCCAAAGACACTCACAGGCACAAAACGAGGAGAAGAATCGGAATGAGGGTTCGAACAACGGCTTCCTTCGCCGGAGCGCCACATCTTCCCGAGCGACGGAGGAAATTGACGTGTAACTGAGGCGCGACGGCTGAGTAGAAATGGCGCGATTGAGATCTTAAGGAACAAAGCCATGATTCAGAGTCGCTTCTTATACGTGTAGCGGGAATTAATTGCTCGAAGACGACGGGTCAGTGAAGCGTCGTGCTCCAGAGGCGAAAGGGTGGCTTCTGGTATCCACTCTGGGGATGGCGGTGGCGGAGACTAAAATGCGCCGTCGGTGGCGACCCCATTAGAGGGAGCTCAAGGGACATCGCGGCGGTTCGAACCATCGCTCGGAGTTGGGAATGAGACTAAAAAGAAGACTGAATACCATTTTGAATACCTATATTTTTAAAGATACCATTTTGAATACCACTTTTAAAAATACTTTAGATTTTAAAAATATTTTTAAAGTCACGATTGAATACCACAAGATTTTTAAAGTATTTTTAAAGTCATGTTTGAATACCACAAGACTTTAAAAGTATTTCTAAAATCATGATTGAATACCACAAGACTTTAAAAAACTTATTAAATCCATTAAAATCATGATTGAATACACCCTCCTAAATATTCGGGTATAATTTGTTAATTTTAAAATTAAAAGATGAATATGTCCTTGACTAAAAATCAAAATTTTAAACCATCTCTCAAGAACGACGTGAGTATGAAAGGGGAGGGGGAGGGGGAGGGGGAGGGGGAGGGCATGGTTTGAAACTCTGATACTTAGTCAGGACATATTTGTCTTTTTTACTTTTAAAATTAACGAATTTTGTTCAAATATTTAATATGTGTGCATTTCGAATTTTTTAGTAGTGAAGTGAGTTCAAGACAATTAAGTAGAATTGGTTATCAATTGAGATGACTAATGTGTACCTTAATTTATATGTTAGCTTTTGTTAGGTAGAGTTATGTAATTGATATCCTTGTTTGTTAATTTATTTATCCCTTGAACAAAACAATCGATTTTCTCTCATTAATGAATTGCGTATATCATTATTGCATTTAATTTAAAAGTATAATTTGATCATGTGTACTGGTGAATCATATATATGTGTGTGTGTGGAAATCCTATATCTTGGTATGTACTGCATAATACAAAGGAGTAATTTGTATGATTCTATGGATAACATTATCCTAATAAACAAGTTTCTTAATGATTGCAAAATGCCGAGAGCAACTATTTCAAATTATTGGGGAAAACGTAGCATATTGCAGTTAGTCGTATGCTTCCACATGATATAAATTAGTCCCTATCAAGTGATTAAATACTTTTAATAAGTTACCCCAATGTTTGCTTGAACAACTGATTAAACATTTAAACATAATTTTAAAGGTCTTGAGTTCGAGTCAATTGAGGATCGTATGTATTGGATCAAGAGGTCAACTAGGATTAGAACCGAACTGGTTCAAGAGGCTTTAGTTAGTAGTTTTTTTTTCTTCGAATAAATTGTTTCACTTGCAAGATGGTATACTGTGTATACTTTTGTCCACAAATTGAATAATGTATAAAAACCACATTAATTTGGGTCTTATTTGACATAACTGAGAAATTGAACTGAAATACTGGACTCAATCTCACAATTAATCTTTAACCGGGTCTAACTAGCTATAATCAAGAACTGAACTGGAGAATCGAACCCAAAATCGGACCGTTTCTCACACATTGGGCCTGGTTTTAGATCTCTAGAATAGAAAACCAATTGCTCCGATTCGATCCGATTCAAACTAGTTTGGGCCGATTCTAGAACCGTGCCTAGTCTTAGCGTTCGGGCATTTAACAACGTGAACAAATTATCTAGAAAATAATAATCATACAAAAAGAAATAATTATATAAGAATAAATGATAAGCTAATTTTCGTACGTATGCAATCACCCCTATATTATTAGTACCTCAGAATTTATGAATGAAATGAAATTATTTATATAACAGGGAAAATTGCATAAAATTGTGATCACATGGTAAGTGTCGTGTAGATTAACTTTCATAATTTCTCTCATGAAAATCAACACGACAGATTAGATCATTATATTTATATATAAGATCATGACCTCGTGCGAACCAGGAAGTCTTGTGCAAACCCGTGAGAACCGTGTTTCCATTATTATGTCATGTAATTCCATTATTAAGCCATGTGTTTCTATTATTATGATTTCCCAAACCATATTTCCATAACATTATTATGGCAGACCATTTCAATCCCTCGTAACACCCTTCCACTCGACGGGAAACACTTTCCACTCTAGGGTATTGAAAAATACACGCCCCCTCGTTACATTTAGGTGGTTCTCACGAGTTTTCACGCAACTTTTGGTTCTCACTTTAATATGCCTATCTATATATATGAACACCTGAACTGTCCGAACCAATTCCAGACGTTGATCTTGGCGCACATTGTCTCAGCACGCGACACGTGTTTCGAAAGTTGACCCGCGATGTTTTTTCGCGTCCAAAACATTCCACACTCAAACACAAAAGTTCCACATGGTCTAAAACATTCCACACTCAGACATAAAAGTTCCACCAGTTTGGATAGTTTGGACATTTTTACCGATTTGAATGTGATTATTGCTCTATATATATATAAATAAGATTACATTCAGATGCATTTGCATCTGAATGTCCGAAATATGCGAAAGTGAGTGTGAGTAACTCATTCAAGAGATTGAAACAGCGCGCGACACGTGGTGCGCGCACACTACACACTTAAGTGAAGGGCAATTCTCTATTTTTGCACGCGCGTGAACGGTAAACCTTTTAGCTTTTTCAGTACAATTTTGCATTTCTGTAACATTCTACTATGAATGTTGAACATTATACTCCGAATGTTGAACATTCTACTCTCTCTATTTGAACATTCTACACCAAACACTGTACATTATACTCACATTCTACTCCAAATGTTGAACATTATACTCTTGAATGTTGAACATTGTACACCCAATTTGAACATTATACTCTCAATTTTGACCATTATACGCCCAAATTGAACATTCTACTCATAATGTTAAACATTATACTCCCAATGTTGAACATTCTACTCCCAATTTTGTCCATTATACTCCCAATTTTGACCATTCTACGCCCAATTTGAACATTCTACTCCCAATAGTAAACATTACTCTCAATGGTGAACATTCTACTCCCATTGTTGAACATTTTACTCTCAATTTTGAATGCAAAATTGTACTGAAAAAGCTAAAAATTCCACTGTTCATGCGCTCGCAAAAACACGTAATTGCCCTCACTTAAGTGCACATTGCACATTGCACGTGTCGTGCGCTGTTCTAATCACGCAAATGAGCGACTCACACGCGTTCACACTCAGTTCAGAAAATTTCGGTCACAAGGGATTTCGCACTAGAGTGTTCCTTATTGGGCGTTGCTTTTTTAGTACACTACACTACACTTGGGTGTCACATTGCATATATAGGGCACACTCCACTACAAACGCCCAACTCGTTCGAATCGAACGAACACATCATAGCTGTTGCTTTTCGCGTGAATAAAAGAGCGTGCGACACGTGGCAGTGTAATGTCTCACCATAAAAGTGTAATGTCGCGCACTGTGCACTTAAGTAAGGGGCAATTTTGAGTTTTTGCGCAGCGGAGCCTACTATTCATCTTTCTCATTCGGAGTGTAATGTCAACCGTACGAGTGTAATGTTAGCAATGGATGTGTAATGTTCAACATTGAGCGTGTAATGTCCAACGTTGTGAGCGTAATGTCAACAAGTGAAGACTATACACTCATAAGTGCAGACTATACACTCGCAAGTGCAGACCATTGAGATTGTGATGTCAACCGTAGGAGTGTAATATCAACAGTAGAGTGTAATGTTCAACATTGAGAGTGTACTGTCCAACATTTGAAAGTGTAATGTCCAACATTGAGAGTGGCAGAGCACTCTCACCGATGCACATTACACTCCGAATGAGAAAATTGAACAGTACGTTCTGCTGTGCAAAAATTTAAAATTACCCCTCACTTATGTGCACAATGCGCGAAATTTTCTGTGTTTCCACGTGCCAACCATCCAGACACCACGCCAAAATTTGATAGTTGAATTACCCGTTCGGACGGGTTCGCCAATACAGTAGATTGGTAGCTGAATGTGATTATATATGCATTTCACATAGATCCTTATGGATCCTCAAATTGCTGATAAAAACAGGCATCCTCACATGGAGGAGTAGGTCACCGGAAAATGACACAATAATAGTACATTATATTGTGCATATGCTTGCTCTATGATATTTCCCTTCTTATTGAGTTTCCTTCACACACACATATAATATACACTATTATTTAATTTAATTAATTAACGAGGGTTTCATCTACACAGTATATATAAAACAACAACTATAGCCCGTGAACTTTGATGTCACAAGTCTCACGTCACTATGAACATTATTGTTGCATATATATAAATTCTTTTTCAATTTCCAGATTTCTCCTCTCTTTTGTGTGTGTATATATACGAATGCACTCCAATACAAACTCACCTAAAATGTCAAAATGTTTAAACCACTCCTCTGCTTGACCATTTTTGCGCGAGCGACGATCAAGCGATACGTGGCGGGACTGTTCATTAACCCCGTTAGTCACAAACAGATGGAGAGCTGAGGGTACGTTCGTCATTTCCCGTGAAGCCATTCACGCATTTAAAGCTTCATCGCGCATTTAAATCGTGATCATTCATCGATTTGCACTAAAAATAGGAGCATTTAAAGCGAGATCGCACATTTAAAGCGCGATCATTCATCGATTCACACTAAAAATAGACTAGATCCATAGAGCAATCATTCATCGTTTTTTTGTGTTGTTGAACAATATCTAATTAAGCTGGTTATACAATATACAACAATATGTTATACATGGTATGTCGACATGTTATACATATACAGTAAGACAGTTATACACAAACCTCTGAAATGAGCAATAGTTTTATGTGCTGCTGAACATCATCTAATTACACTGGTTATACAGAATATAACAAATGTTATACATGATACACCACCATGTTATACATACACCGCAAGATAATTATACACAAACCTCTGAATTGGTTAATCGTTTTATGTGCTGCTGAACATTATCTAATTAAATAACTCAATGCCCAATAACAAATCTGTATTTCCAAAATTATTAAAACATTAAAGAATATAAATTAAATATATGTATTTTCAAAAATATTAGTACACAAAATTAATCAACTCTTTGTTATCTAATTTATTGATTATTAATTGAAGATTTATTTCCAAATTAATTGAATATTTATTGTAGATATTTAAGTAGGAAAATAAGTTATAAGTCAATTAAGGTAATAGACAATTATGTTCTCAAGAATATGAATCAACTTTAAAATAGTGATACAGTGCAACCCGACATGTTATACAAGGTACATCAACATGCTATATACATCAACAAAATAACAGTTACAAACTTGAATAATCTAAAGCTTGTCCTGAAGGACAAGCGCTTACAAAATCAATACACAAAATTTTCACAGAATATGGTTATCGTTTTATGTGTTGCTGAACATTATTTAATTACATTAGTTATACAGTACAAACTGGAATGTTATACACAATACATTTATATGTTATACATAAAAAGAAATATAGATGCAAAGTTGATTACCATCAAGTTTTACCCGAAGGAGAATTCCTTACAAAAGCATTACACAAACAGAAAATGAGTAAAAAACATGCATCGACGGTAGTCAGTCGTTGTCAGCTTGAAATAAATCTGATCGAAACTGGCTAAAATAATCGACTACACTATAATCGAAAAAATCCTATATCAAATTGAAATCATCTTCAATCAAAAAATACAAATCGAAATTCCAAAACAACAAAATCGATATAAGATCAAACATCAAATCGCGGTACATACGAGGTTTGACAACGAAATCGAAGACAAAAACAACATTATAGACAATAGATCCACCATGAAATCACGCTACTTACCTATAGTTAACAACCAAATCGATGAACACAAATCCATTTCTCAGAATCTCTCTGTCGAAGCCAAAATTGCTCTGAATCACGTCAGCGATCGTGCGAGTATTTCTGATAAGTCAAAACGTCGACAAATTGGTTATAACCCTTGCATGGAAAAATGACCGAGATACTCTAGACTGTCCGTCAAACCTTGTTAATTGAAGCGGTCTCTCGTCTGCGCCAAGTGTCGACATCACAAAGCTCTTGCGCAGATCGAACGGTTATACACAAATTTGGACGTTTGGTCATTTGTGTAAGTTTGTATTTGATACCTTATATAAACACATATTTTGGATTATACTAATATACATGCACTCGTGCATACGTAAGAACTTTTGGTTTCGTAGGCCCAACTTGTAGGCTAATTATTGAAAAAAATCAAGAAAATTCTGTCAACACATATAATACTCCATTGTTGAAGAAAACAAAAACTGCATGCTGTTTTATACAAATATATAAATTTTAATTAAATTAAAGCCGACATTGTATTCAAATTTGATGTGTCTTAATAAGGCTGTGGAAAATATTTTTAACGATAGTATTGATGAAAAGAGAGGAAATATATAAATTACGAAAATGAGTACTGATCATTGGCTTCTTGCTTTGTGTTTGGATAGAAGGAAAATGAAAGGAGATATATATATATATATATATATATATATGGAACTGTCTGCTTCCGGTAACATGAGTGAAAGTGATTTTCTGTGAAATATATATATATATATATATATATATATATGGAACTGTCTGCTTCCGGTAACATGAGTGAAAGTGATTTTCTTTTTCACAGATAACAACAATTTTCATTATTGTACTTGACAACATTTGTACCGCTACAAATTATTAACCCAATTAAATTATACGCCTGATCATGACTTGTCTGAACATCACCATGACTTGAGATTCATTGTTCTTTAATCTCTTGTTGGTGATATTGGACCTAACTTTATAAAGAGACACTACAAATGAATCACATGTATACATGCACATATCGGACACTATATATTTTAACTCAAAAGACTAATCTTTCACACTTACCTGCATGGTTAGATGAGAACTATATATTGCACAGACATTTTCTTCGAAAGTCCACGGAGGAGGCTGTCGCTTTTGAACCTAAAATTTTGTTCGAACATTGCATTTGCCCCCTTAATAATCTATTGAAATTGTTACTTAGTCTAATGGTAACCAATTTTTGGTTTTTAATACCACGGGATCTTGGGTTCAACTCCCCTGTGCACAACTCAATATAAGATAACGCGCGTCTCTAATCCAACGCCTCTCTATATACGTGTATATAGAAAGATTTGGCTGAGAACCAAATGTGTTGTGAGAACATGAGAACCATTGAACATTTCTTTATTTCTGTTGGACATTCATTTATTTTGAATGGACAAAGTGTTTCCGTTGGACATTCACTTTCAGTGGATATCACAATTTTTATTGGACACACTTATTTTATAACAAACTCAGTTCTCATAAAAGGGTTTAGTTCTCATATGTGTGTATATATATATAAGTTATTGTTATGGATAAATGAGTCGAGTTCTTAACAATCTGCTCGAGCTCTTGCCACATTAAAATTTTGATATATGCTAGATGTAATCTAACTCGAGTCAAGTTTAAGTGCAACATTAAATTGTTTGATTAACGAGTTAAGATTGAGCCTAACCTATCATGATTTGTAAGGATTGCGAATCGACTACCTTCACATCTCTATATATACATGTAAGTTAAATACAAACTCAACTAATAAAAATAATCAAGTTTGAATTAGTTTTCTTTATATGATTATTACATAAGCTAAATTCGAAATCAACGAAAAAATAAATAATCAATATCGAATTATTTTTTATATGCATTTAGTAATTTTTTATCAACAAAACTATTATTTTTTCTTAATTAATTATATTATTAATGAGTAGTCATGGTTCGAGTCTGGTTGGGGCACCTTCACTATCAATTTTTGCATTTGTAACGGCGCACTTTGGGTATGTGCACGGTTACAAATTCAATTTGTGACGGCGTATGCCAAATGTGCGACGTTACAAAATTTTATAACGATGCACATTTATCGTGTGCCATCACAAATTGAATTTGTAACGACGCACATATCCAAAGTGCGCCGTTACAAAATTGTTGACTGTTGACCGAAATTTTACGTCAGTAGTAAACGATTCGAAAACGAACCGTTTTTGTTGTCGTTAGTTTGTAACGGCGCACCTTTTAAAGTGCGCCGTTACTAAAATTTTGTAACGGCGCACTTCCGCTTGATGGTCCAATTTTGTAACGCCGTCGCAAATGGTCAAAATTTTTGACTACTCTCTAGTCAAGATTGTTGACTTTCGCTTGATTTCGGTTTTGTTGTTCTCTTTTCATATGCTAATTGTAGACCAAAATTACCATAATCATTTGAAACGACTAAAAATTCACGTACGTTAATAAAAAATTAAAATCGATGTACCATATCCCCAAAAAAAAGTCTCTACTGAGAGTTTACCTTTACTTACGGAGGTAATCAAGGTTGACCAGTTTAGATCGAGATTCAAACATTCTTGGAATTAACTACAATTTCGGCACATCAAGTATTAAAACATTGCTCTCCAAACCGTACGGTAGGATTGAAACATGATTTTAAACATAAACCACTTTCGTTGAAAGCGTGAGTTTATGGTTTAGGAAGGTAAACTCTATCCTAAACCCAAAATACATAAATCGTCCAACGTTCAATAGATCAATATATTTTTCTAAAAATCAAAACCGTTAAATCTGTTATAAATAACATGTACTTGGTATATTAATTTTTTTTATAAAAATCAAACCACGGGAGCACATCTAATTATTCACGACTGGACCGACATGAATAAAATAATAATTTAGGGTTAGTTTTGTAACGGTGCACTTTACTATTGTGCGCCGTTACAAATGGTCAAATTTCATAGTCAACAAAGTTAACTTCCCCTTGACCGGTTTGGATCAAGGTTCATACATTATCGGAATTGACTGAAATTTTGTCACATGAAGTAGCAATCCATTGCGCTCCAATCCGTACGGTTGGATTAAAACTTGATTTTCAACATAAACTACTTTCGTTGAAAGCGTGAGTTTAAGGTTTAGAAAGGTAAAACCTAACATAAACCCTAAACACATTGATCATCAAACGTTCGGTAGATTAATATATATATATTTTTGAATCGAAACCGTTCAATTAGTTTTATATAACATGTACGTGGTATAGTACAAATTTTACGAAAATCAAACCACGAGAACACCGCTAATCATTCACGATCGGACCGATAATATTAAAATAATAATTTAGGGTTATAGTTTGTAACGTCGCACTTTTCTACGCGAGCCGTTACAAAAGTGGCACCAAACGAAATTTTCGTGAAAAATTAAATTTCGCGAAAATTAAAATTCCCCCGAACTTTTTTTGTAACGACGCACATAGCAAAGTGTGCCGTTACAAAATCCAATTATATAATTTCCCAGAACCCTCTTCTTCTTCTAGTGCTCTGCCTCTCCCTTTTCTCTCTGCCTCTCCTTGTCGTCAGCTCCGCCGTCCACCTCCACCGTCCAGCGCCACCGTCCACCGCCTCCGTCCACCGCCGCCGTCTCTCTTCCTCTCCTTCTTTCATATTTTGCTAAGGCATGTACTTAGAAATTTTAATTTTAGGTTTAATTGGGTGTTTGATTTTTATATTGCATGTTAGATTTTACAATAATTTGTAGTGTACATGAACAATGTTTTTGAATATTTGTTGAAATTTTTGGAAAATTGTTTGTGTAATTTTAAGAAATTGTATAATATTAGTTTAGGAATTGTTTGAAATTATTAGATATTAATTTGAAATTGTATAATATTGTTTGTGAAATTGTATAATATTGTTTGTATGGAAAATTGTTTGTGTAATTTTAAGAAATAGTATAATATTAGTTTAGATTTTTATTATTTAATTTTTTAAAAATGGAAAAAAACTGAAAATTAAATATTAATTTTTAGTTTTTTTTTCATTCTTTTAAAAATATATCAATTTTGTAACGGCGCACTTTAAAATGCACACCGTTACAAAATTAATTTGTAACGGCGCACATTTTAAAGTGCGCCGTTACAAATATTTTCGTTACCGTTTCAAACAAATGGTGCCGTTAGAGTTTGTAACGGCGCACAAACGTGCGCCGTTACAAATATTGTCGTTACCGTTTCAAACAAACAGTGTCGTTAGAGTTTGTAACGGCGCACAAACGGCTCTGTAACGGCGCAAAACGTGCGCTGTTACAAAAAAAATATGTTAGTGCTTGGATGGAATGGGCAGTCTAGGATTAGTAGTAAAAATTGTCAAAAAAATTAGGACGCACGCACGAACACACACGCACACGCACACACACGCAAATGAAAATAGTATGTTGGTAGAACTCAGTGGGCTTTAGATAAGGCTGGGCACGGTTTTAGAACCGGACAGAGTCGGCCAGAATTGAATCAATCAATTCTCCATTTTGGAGACCTAAATCCGGACCCGATAAGTGGATAACGGTCAGATTCTGGGTGCGGTTCTACGGTCCGGTTCCCGGTTCTACCCAATTAGGACCAATTGAATGATTACTTGTGAAATTAAGGGTCCGGTTATTTGGTGTAGTTATATAGTTTTGCCCAATTAGACCCAAATGATGTGATATTCATATTTGTTCAATTTATAGTGAAAACTATACACAATTAAACTCTTTCTTAAGCAAAAAAAATAGAAATGCAAAAAATACTAATTAAACCCTCAAAACCGGTTCATTTATGAATCGATTAATTAGCGGTTTTATACTCTTGGAACCGGAACCGAACCGAATTAATTTAGTTTTCAAATTTCAGACCCAAATTCAATCCGATACCCGTGATTCTCGGTTCGATTTCGGTTCTTGGGTAAAAAGTAGCCACCCGTAACTTTCGGTAAGTGCTGATGGGACATTGCTCCAATATTGTGTTGTTGGCAGTGGGTTGACCAATCTAAGCCGCGTAGATTAAACCATGACCGATGGTGAGTAGGCTTGTCTGTTATGATCACAACTAACCGAGGTGACATACTCGACATGTTATACAACCAAATAGTATGTTGGTATAACAAGAAATAGTTGACGACACCCTAACATATGTATCATCAGCTAAGTGAAACCCTCATTTGAAAAATAATTGTTTCAATTGTGCTCTCAATTCCTCTTACAAACTTGGAAATCAATTACAAAATTGTAAACTTTACATTTGCTCAATTTCAATAACAAAAATTTATAGCAGTCTAAAAATTAAATAAAAAATTAATTGGTCGAGTTAAATATTTTTTAACACAAATTGTAAAATATAGATATGTAAAGATTTAGAAAACACATTTCCAAACTAATTCTAAATTGTGGCTCATTAATAAAAGAAAATTTCCAAATTGGCTCAACTCAATAACATTCGGCTCATCATGATAACATTTGAATGTGTAGTTTATTACTTCATTATTGACAAATTTATGCAGCTGTCACAGAATGAGAAGTTTTTATTTAGGGATAATTACAGATTTGTACACCCGTCGAAATCTTAATTCAGAATCAGACTCTCAAGTTTGAAATTTTTTTCTCGGTCCCCCAAGTTTATAACGTTAATACTTTAGTTCAAATTCAGTTAAATCTAAAAACTCTATTTTTGTAATAACTAAAATGCCTTCTCTACATAATTACTAAATTATATAATTATTTGATGAAATGTTGAATGACAATCTCACCGTTTATTAACAAACAAAATAAACTCATGCTTTGAGTGTAAATTTGTCTTTTCATACACATATAAAATAGATAAAATAAAAGATGATTTATTAATTTTAATAAATAATTATCAAAACATATTAAATTGTAATAAAAAAGACAAAAATACCCTTAAATTAAAAACACTAATTTGCCCTCAAGTGAATAATAAATTAAACTTATCATTGAAGGTTATATTAGTCTTTTCACATAAAAAATTATAAAAATAAAAAATTAAATATAACTTATGAAATGATTAATATGCCCCCATCTTTAACCTCTCTTCATCTCCCTCTTGTTCACATCTCTAACCAACCCCTCTTTTGTTCACAGCTCCAGCCCCTCCAGATCTCGTCTCCCAGGGCTCCGGACGGCGGTGCGTCGGTGGCTCGCTAGAGAGAGGCGGCCGTGATGGTGAGCGTGGGAGATTCAAGGCGCAGAGATACAGAGGAACAACGAGTTCGTGAAAACCCCATCCTTTTGTGCTTCTTCTTCGTCGAACCTGAGCCTGAACCTGAACTCCACAAGAGCTCGACATCTTCCTTCTCCAACGCGTCCCTAAGCCTCTCGTTGTCCGACTCCGAGAAAACCACCCCTTACCCCTTTAAATCACAAAACCCTAACCAGAACCCACCGAGAATGCGATTCGTATGACTCGCCGCCACCGACGACGATGGAGCCTCACGCGTCGGGAGAAGTTCAATTTGAAAACATGTGACGGAGACGAGTAGGAGAGTATCGGTCGACATGACGAGAATGAACTCGTCAGCCAAAATCATGTTCTACAGCTTGGAGAGAAGCTCGAGTAGTTCCAGCAGTTTTAATGGCAGACCTAGATTCAAGCACAGAGGCGTGGAACGGTCCTATTCGGGACTCTTGCGACTAACCCAGATCTCCGGCGACTGGTCTAGATCCCCGACGACTAGCCTAGATCTCCGACGACTGGCCCAGATCTCCGGCCAAATACACAACCTGTAGCTCGGGACTAAACAAGTTGTCCTAATTCAAGCACAAATGCATTGTTCTATATTTTTCATCAAATTTTTATTGAAATTGATAAAAAGAAAGAAAAAATGTTTTGATAAGTGTGTGTGTGTGTGTGTATATATATATATATATATATATATATATATATATATATATATATAGAGAGAGAGAGAGAGAGAGAGAGAGAGAGAGAGAGAGGATATAATGTCATTTCACTTACTTATTTTAATTATGTAATTTGAAAATATTAATATACCCTTAACCACAACATTGGTTATTTATTCAATGGAGGGTAATGTGGTCATTTCATAACTCTTGCATTTAAATCCTAATTAGTTTATTTGGTTAGTTGAAATGAAAAATTTTCCCTTAATTTATTAGTTTAATTAGGGGTAAAATAGTTATTTCACTGCTATCCCAATAATTACTCCTAAAATTTGAAATTATAATTTGAGGGGTATTTTGGTCAATAAAAAAATAGAGCTGTTAGATTTAACTGTATTTGGACTAAAGTGTTAACGTTTTAAACTTGGGGGATCGAGAAAAATATTTCAAACTTAAGAAACTGATCCTGAAATGAAGTTTCGACACGTATATTGATCTATAATTATCCCTTTTATTTATTATCATAATCGTAGCTTTGGATTGTCTGCGTGTACTACAAATGATCATAGTCTTGTAAATTTGAAAGCAGCCCATGTGATTTTTATGGATAGCAATTTGCATATATATGAAAAGTGACTTCTTTAATTTTCTCTTCAACATGAATTTTCAATTTAATTGCTATTTATCTCAATTTTTTCTCAAAATTACATTAATTCCCTATTTATTCATAAAATTTTCCTTTCCATCCCAACAAATTTCGAACCAAACATGGCCGCTGTATATAAATTTCAAGTTGAACATTGTCTTGGAACATTTTTTGGTGGTATGTTATATTCATCCTAATTAAACTTTCAGCTCATATATATATATATATTTACCTTCATCAATATCTCTTATCCAACCTGCTCATGAAAAGTAAAGCACTAGTGTATAGTACTGAGAAAAGGTTTCATTCTTCACGAGATACATTTCCAAATTTATGGACTATTTCTATCCATATATATGCACTGTTTGATTGGACAAAAGGTTATTCTCGTTGATTTATAATAATAATAATAATAATAATAATATAATTCACACTAAAACTATACAACATGCCACAAAACACCTATATATTAGTTTGCAATTATATTAAGTTGATTAAAATAAACCTACTACTTGTCAGTTGTTACCAAATTAAGCAAGGACAAAATTTAAAAGTGGATATATATGAGGCTTTTAGGGTGCAGGTATGTTGTCCGGACAAAAAGCATTTCTTCCTTTTCTTTGACTGTAAGTAAATGCAAATTTTTGTAGCCTCTTTAATTAGGGTTTAACTAAACATAGATGTGATTATGGTAAAAAGTGTCTCACTAATTGTAGTTTCAACTATTCAATTTAATTCATGTCAGTTGCATACTCAATTGGGTAATATGGATACTCAATTGATACCAAGTATTCAATACGATGGCTAAGGAAAATAGATTTTTAAATCCATCCCAAACTAACCTTGTTCTAGTCTTGAGCAAGCGATCACTCACTCGTGGGTTAAGTAAATAATTATGGTTATGGGTTGCTTTAGTTTTCTAAATAACAGCCTAAAACAGAAAAAAAAACTCCAAATCTAAACTAGAGAAATCAACACTGTTGTTCAGCCATAGGGACTGACTGAATCCCTGAACGGGAGAAATTGACTGGCAAGCCGCCCTCTGGACCGTTCCGGAAGGGATAAATAAGCTCCACCAATCCCGGAAACAAGTCGACGCCAAGAAACTCCGATAGGTTTCTCTCCCGTTCCCCAATTTTTGTCGACACATTTGAATAACAATGATTTTGATGAGTTCACACTACACCGGCCAGTTTTGACATTCGGACCGCGCACAATGTACTAAGATAATCCATAAATGTACGCAGCCCGAAAAAATAGTTGCGAACTGTAGGCAACGCAAGGTACGCGGTAGATGAGACATATCGGGCAAAATTTGGGTTGTACGCAGCCCGTTGTGGGCTGCGTACGGGGTGTACGTAGCAAAATGTACGCAGCCCATTTTGGGTATAAATATTGAAAATAAAATAATTTTATTTATTTAAAATATGATTTATTATGAATCGTTAATTATGATTTATAATTCACCTTCTTTTTTTTCTTCAAAGTTTCAACAATTTTGTAGAAAAAATTATAAGGGACCGTTGCTAAATTTAAATTTTATAAACTGATTTTGGGGTTGCGTACAATAAATGTACACATCCAATTCTCCATATAAAATTGATCGTTGCCAACTGTTGGTAAATTCTGACCGTTGACAACGATCGGTCAACCTATCCGGACCGCGTACAATGGTGTACACAACCAATACTTGGCAGCGTACAAGACAGTACGCAACCAACTATTGGTCGCGTTTATCATTGTACGCAGCCCGAATCGTATTGGTTGCGTAATGTCTTGTTGTACGCAACCCATTTACCAAATTGGTGTAGTGTCACTGAGAACAAGGTGGAGAAAAATGAAAAGAGTGGTAGGAAGCTATTTTTAATTTTTAATTTGTTGAGTATGTTGGAGATTTTGAAAATCAGATTTAATAAGGTTTTTTAGAATTTGACAGCTAAGAGGAAGAGGTGAGACGTTAAATAGAGAAGAGGGTGGAAGGTGAGAGAAATGATCAAATAGTACATTCTGAAAATTTAAAACACATTAACGAGCATTTCAATAATTTTAACCATAAAATTTAACAGAACTTGACAGAATAACTAACGATAGAAGTTATGTAAATCTTGAGTATTCCTCAAGAGAAAAAAATGTCTAGGCGTATTTTTGTGCCAAAAAAACTAATTCCGTGCAGTCATGTAATAATATTTTCCCTTAATAATAATATTCACCTCTCACCAATTAATATATGTCATTTGGATATGTGGGTTTTCCCCTTATCTAACAGCTGAATTTGACATTTATATAAATTTTTTCGAATCTCATCGTTTTTATCTGTTTTCTCTTCCGTGTTATATATATATATATGGCAAATGTAAGAACTAATTTATAATATGCATGGTGGAGATGATGTATTGCTTTGAAGTTATATAAACAAGCACACTTATGGAAATTTTATTTCATTAAAGGACCATGACACAAACCATTAACAAGATTTTGATGGTCGAATATTTGAAGTTATAACAACATTATTTAAATTACCACACACATGCACTGTTATCAGTGAAAGATCAAATGATATATCCTAAATTATTTTTGGTGTGTATAGATATATATACACGTAGAACCCTATTGGGATCCTAATATATAGAACCCTATAGGAATTAATTAGAGAAGAATTGGAAGTATGGGAAGAGACAAAATTAGGTTATATACACTTGTGTAAGTGGTAAATTGTTTCGTTGCGATGATGATTAAATTGGTACACATGTGAATTGATGGGTGGGTACGTGATTATTTGTTTGTTACCAATGGAGACAACGGTACAACGGACGAACGTTATTTTTATATGAAACTCAACCAAATATATTATCAAATATCATTATATTTATATTATTATTATTATTATTATCTAACTAACATAACATTTATTTTCTAATATATGCATAAACCATCCATTCATAATTAGTCCATCACTATTACATGTCGGTTTTTTCATAGCTATATGTTAGACATAATTACACGCAATATGTTCTTGGCTGCCAGGAAATTATTACAACCCTCATGGGTACGTATACCATTATATATCGTCGTACGTCTAATAGTAAAATATATTATTGTTAAATATTTTTCTAATTAATAATCACCGCATATATTGTTATTTATCACACATGTATACCATATAATCATCCCAACGTGTGTATATAGAGTGGTAATCTTATGCAGATCAAGAGGAGGCGTACAAACCTATGGGAATGTGACACCTGGTAGCGGGTATGCGCAGATCTGAATTATTTTCTTATTTTAGTTACTCGTTACAACACTCTCTCGACATGTAATACTTTCCCCTCTTTGTTATAGAATGAAACCTGTTCACTTACAACATGACGTCCCCATGTTGATTCTCACTGATTTACCTATTCATGATTCTATTTGTGTGTATTTATATATGAACCGCGGGGTTTAAGCACAAACACATTATAATGTAATATAAAAATCAGGGTAAATCTCACGTAGGTATATATAGAAAAATTTCATCATCACGTAATTAAATATACTTAATTTTTTTTATAACTTTGTAGGTCACCTAAATGAAAACTATTATCGTTGCTATAAACTCTGTTATAGAGTTTTTGAAACGCCGATTTTGCCAGCCCTTTTAAATAACTGATTTAGGATAAAGGTTACGCGCATAACAGTTTTTTTAGTAGGTTGGTTCAAATCAAATCTCCTAGTCAGACCAAAAACCTAATGTATGTGTGTATGTATCTCTTAGATGCAGCAAGTGCTACTCAAATGCCGGCTGGCCGGAGGAGGATCTTATAAGTATATGATGGATGACAACAGAGATCGGAACGCGACGCGACACGACACGTTTAGAGAGGGAGAGAGAGAGTCGATCTTGTGGGGTTAAAGAGAAACGCGTGAACTGAGAAATGAAAGATTTGGAAATAATAATAATATGGAAATGAAAGGTTGGTTTGTTATTAGCTGGCAAAAGTGATGGAGCTGATCAGCTGGACAATATTATGCATATATGCCTCCAAACACATCTCACGGGCTCTCTATACATATATATATATATATATATATATATATATATATCACCAACACAACACAATATATATATATATTTCGCCCTCACCTTCTTGTCACTATATATACTATCTTTTTTAATATGTATAATTTCATGTTAATTAATTTCATCATGCATGCTATATATGTGCTTATCTATATATATCATAATCATCATCGTACCAAAGCAAATGTTATTATTGCTTTCTATATATTTACAGAAGGTGAAAAACAGAAAAAAAAAAAAAAAAAAAAAAAAAAAAAATATATATATATATATATATATATATATACATGAGTGAGTTGGGTGTTTATTATAAAAAATAGTGATATATATATATATATATACATATATATGCATGGGTTGGGTTGGGTTGTGTGTAGAAGTTTGGGTAGGTTGATCACGGGATGGATTTAGAAAGGAAACAAACAACAACAAGAATTTAGCATGGGGCCTTCACTCAATGGCCTCTTCTGCATGCATTGCATGACACTCTCAAACTTATATATATAGTAATTTATTATTATTTTTCTTGGGAACATTCTTCACTACATTTTTCATATATGGACCTCACGTGATTCTGCTATATCTTATACATTACCATAACAAGAACATATTTAATGATGCTAAAACTTGCTTTTTATATCTATTACCAACATCATAAATAAAGCATTTATCAATCTTATTGATTGATTGATTGATTAATAATGATAATACTTCATAATTAACTCACACCTGGAACTCTGAATTGATTGATTAACTCATCATTATCAATGTTATTGTCTCAAAATAAATTATTAGCTAGCTGTCGTACTATATACATACATATATATCTTCTCTCTTTCATAGTTTCATCATTGCACCAAACATATATTTAGAATTCATTATTATTAATTACCTCGTTCTTGGTGTTCAAAGCAGTGTTAATTAATTAATTTATTAATAAACATATATATATATATACCCACAAGATTTTGTCACAAAAAATTCTACAAATAAATTCAAACAAGGATACAAAAATCACCAGAACTGGTTCAAGTTGTTGAATACAATGAACAAATAGTAACATTATTCCCGAGTACAAGCAAGTTGATGAGTTTGGCTGTAACTTTTTATTTTTATCTGTACAATACATATTAATTCATGTGGAGAAAAATAAAAGTAGCACTAGATGGTCGCCAAGGAAACAAACAAGCCCTCTCACTGGGAGAGACCAATTATGCTTATCTCTTGCTTATAAAGTCGGCTTCTCGATCTCTTCTTGCATCGATCAGTCGCGGAGAAGAGAATAGCTAGCTATATATAGAGAGATCGATTTCTATATAAATGACATCTCGGGAGCAGAAGAGATCGATTCTTTACGATAAGTTGCAATTGCTTCGCTCTGTCACCAACTCCACTGCTGTAATATATATATAGCCATTGCATATGAATATATCTACCTCCATACTTATATATTTCTTTCTTACACATGATTTTCATATATATATATATATATATATATATATATATATATATATATATATATATATATATATATAATTATATAATTATATATATTGTTTCTGTTATATATTTTTAATTTGTGTGATTATTGCAGTTGAATAAGACCTCAATAATTGTAGATGCATCAAAGTACATAGAGGAGTTGAAGCACAAAGTGGAGGCACTGAATCAAGAGATCGGAACCAATAATAATCCACATATGTCAAATAAAAACGTGCCTGTGGTACATATATATATACATACACCGTAATTTCTTTTTTGTTTTTGCTTGATTATGTAATTAATATATAGTTTAATTAATTTGATAATGAATTTCAGGAAGTCGGAGTGGAAGCTCTAGAGAAGGGTTTTCTTATTAATGTATTTTCGGAGAAGAACTGCCCGGGATTGCTGGTATCGATACTCGAAGCTTTCGAAGACCTTGGCCTCGACGTGCTTGATGCTAGGGTTTCTTGTTCCGATTGTTTCCAACTTGAAGCTGTTGGAGGAGAGGTACGTAATTAATTAAGAAAATACTATTATGTGATTTTTTTTTCTGAATATTACACCACTTTCCTTATGTACCCATAAACCCATCTCGTTCAAATATCTTTGCCGAGCCTCGAACTCTAGTCTGAAGCCAATGAGCGAGCAGCCTTGATTTCATTTCTGGAATTCAATAACATTCTAATACTGGGTGGTAATTAAGTTAATTAAAACAGATTGGATGTTTAAGGGTTATAACAATTAAAAACTTAATCATGATTTAAATTCGAAATTTTTTATGCTTAATATATAGATGAATTGTTTTATTATTTTAACCCTTTTCATGTTTGTTGGAACTTATTTTGGGTAGAATGAACTAATTAGCTATAATTGCAGCTTAAGCTTTTGTGTAGAATTTTCTAATGATATATTAATTAATCTCAATGTAACCTTCATCATGATAATTATTATTGCGCCCGAATATTAGCTAGCTTTTCTGTTAATTAGCATGCATATATTTAGGAAGCTTTTTTGAATTCTTTCTTTTATATTCGACCCAATATGTACAAGAAAGAAAGTTTCATTTCGTACTATAGATTTTGGTGTTTAAATGCTTTAATTTACTCCTAATCACAAACTCGTCTTTTCTAAAGTTTAGATGCGGATTTAGAAATTTTGGAGAGTCAGGAAACGTTTGTTTTTAAATGATAAGTACATATTTTACAAAGGCTTTCTCTCTTAATGTTATTTAAATATTTAAACAAAAATTTGTAAATATAGCGCAGTCGAATCGATCTAAATATTAGACTCGTTTAATAAATAAGACAAATACGAGGCTAAGTTTTTCAGATTTGATAGACTCATGAGCTAATCCGCTTAAGATTTAATATTATTTAGTATATTTGTATATAAATTTTAACTTTTATCATAATTTACAGCAAAATTGGGCAAGTTAAAAAATATTTGATCAAGTTGAATGTGTTTTCGAGATGAACTCAAGTTCAAATAATAAAAATGAACTTGAACCAAACAATTTTTCAAATTGAATTTTACTCATGTTTGATTTTTATGCAAGTCGAGATTAACAAATTGAGATTAAATTTGATTTCTTAAATCCCTCTAAAAACAAAAATGTTGTAATCACTAATGCATTAGTCTAAAATTAAAAAAAAAAGAAATTTTTTCAAGAAAAAAAGGAAAAGAAATAAATAAAGGATCTCATGCAGTCAAGACTGAAAAAGACCAATGGGCCACGTCAAGTGAAGCCATGCCTTTGGTTTGTGTGTCCTTCCATCTATTAGATTTGAAAAAGACTTTTTCTCCCTATAACATTGTAGGAGAAGAGATAGAGTACCTTGTGCAGGCTTTAGAATCAAGAATGAAATAATAACTTAGGTATAATCACTATCGTATGAAAGAACGTCGTTCTAAAACTATGGTATGCGAACTACTAAATTGCTAGGCAAGGGTGTGTAGGGCATGACGGATAAGGAATGAATTATGCGTATAGACTTAAGGACTGGCTTAGGGTTGCTTGACGCAGGTAAATTAGGCGTGAGAACCGATCTCATGTAAGGGGTGAAGCAAGACCGTAGTTACATCGATAGAAAACTCCTTCCTTTCTCCTTCAAGCCTTAGAGAGAAAGAAGGTGAAGATCATTAGCGGCGGGAACGAAACTTACTAACGAGTTTGTTCGCGAGTGCACGTATTAGAGTATAAAACTATAACCATTTCTTAAACTATATTATGTTAAACTTGTAGTTCAGATGATCCTCTAATTAATATATATGTAGCAATAATTAATTAAAGTTAATCCAAGCCGAATGCAAACTTGACTTTCTTTTCAAACTCAAAATCAAGCTTAACTATATAACTAAGCTCGTTTGAGTTTGAGGAGAACACTTATTTTTCGACCCGAGTCAAGTGTTGACAAACTTATACTCAATTCGGCTCATTTAGACCCCTAACAAGAAAGATTAAAATTGTTGTTCATACAAAAAAAAAGAAGCAATTGTAGTATAAATATTGAATTATATCACGTGTCATCGCATAGATAGACAAGACATTTGTTTTATATCATTTTTATACCAATTTGAAAACGTGAACTGTTATTATTGTTGATTAAAACAATTTTGAACTTTGTATTTATTTCATAAGTTCACATGTAATACTGTAGTTATGTGACTAGAAGAATTTATTTTACGCTTATTTACTAAATTCTCTTAAGAGTGCTTACTTACTAGTTAGACATTTGATACACGGATTAATTTGGAACAAAACTAATAGCAGATTATTTAGTTACGGGAATAAGTAATTGAATTTCCATTTATTTAACATTTGACAATTTTATACGTAATATTATGCGATTGTTATTGTTTAATAATAATGTTTGATTGATTTACAGAACCAAAGCGTTGCGGATAGTGTGGACGCTGGAGTGGTGAAACACGCTGTATTGGAAGCCATCAAGAACTGGACCGCTGATACTTGAGACTTTATATACTATTAATTAATTAATATCTCAAAATTAATATCAATAATTATATTGCCTCTTCTCAATAATTATTCAGATAATTATTCTTAAATATTTTATGTGCGGAGGGAGGTTTCTAATCGAAGCTGCCTCTCTTCATTGTTTAATTAAGGGTCGATGGCCAAACCAATGATCTCATATACGAGAGGACTGTGGACTTGTAGCAACCAAGATAAAAAAAATGAAATGTGCACCTGATAATGTAATTTGTACGTTTTTCATTCCTATTCTCTTTAGGTTTTAGATTCTTTTTGTTCGTTATATTCTGGGATCGAGTTGTCTATACAGGACAATAATCATCTTAAAAATAGCAGACTACTGTGATTCGACCCTTCCGCCTCGTTCATCCGCCCAGTAACAAGTCAAGTTGTAATTATCATAATTGTACTATGTTATCGAATAAATATTTCAATATGTTTGTTTGATTCAGGTTTGTTTCATTATTACATAAATGATTGTATGCTTTAATTGTTTAATTTATATTTATGAATTAACCCGTATCTAAGAAAGATATGTTAAACAAGCCAAACTAACAAGTATCGTTAAATTTATAATTGAGGCATAAACACCCCCAATCTCAATTAATAATTCTTTTCTTATTTTGTATATTATTTATTCCAATTCGGGCTCATATATGTTTCACTTGTAACGGTTTATAAAAATTCTTTTTATTGACAAACGATGTATAAAAGTTAACCTATCAAATTTTTAGCTTGCAACTAGTTGCATGATTGAAATACAAGAAAATAATTAACGTTTACTTGACTAATTGATTAATCACTTGAACTTGGGTCTAAAGGATCTGAGCTCGAGTCACACTGCGGTATCCCGTCTTTATTTCCAAATCTGTTTGACCTCTCTCTCAATTTTTGTGGAGCCTCTTTTTTTCGATGGGAGTGAAGTGACAATATTGTTGGCCGGCTCCACCATAAGGCTATTAAAGTCATTGAGTTAGGCCCGTTTGTATGACAAAATTGTACATAAGTTATGCCCATTTGTTTAGAGGAAAGGGCCTAAAAATTTGCACTTAATTCTCTATTCACCGTTACGTTCGATTTTGTGTGCAGGGTCGATTTCTTTCCTTATGAATTTAATTTTGTTCTACTTCTACATTTAATTGAAGTTTGAAGATGAATCGTTGGGAAACGCCTTGAAAATGAGTATATAAATTAAACAGTCCGTTCATTCAAAATTCAGTTTTAGAAGTACTGGACCTCAAGTCGGAAACGATAAATTCAACAAGCCATTGACATGGCCCTCAAGCAGACGCAAACAAATGCAGATTTTACACTGACAGTTTAGACATTAGCAGTGTGTTATACTTGTATAGTAGATAGTTGCTGTATTTATGATATATTTAATGGGTTATTTTAATTAATAAAATTGTTTGAATCTAGTCGAATTTTATATAAGAAATAAAAGTTCTCATTTGAGAATTTTTGCTTTAGACTTCCATTATTATTGAGCCGATCCTGACCCCTTCTATATGAGGGTGTGTTAAGCCCATCATTGTATGATACACAACTCTTAAGAATCAATGCATAATCTTCAAATGTGGTTTATCTTTTTCTTCCATGCTCGTGTATCCGTGATAAAAGATGTAAACTTGAACCGAGCTTCAATTTGGCAGGACTAGGCTTGGCTCGTGAAAAAAGTGTTCAGCTCGGCTCGAGCTCGAATGAGCTTGTAAAACTAAACTTGAGTTCGGCTCGAAAAGACTTATATAAACTCGAGATCGGCTCGACTCGATTTGACCCGTCTAGTTATATTATAAATATTTGTTAGAATATAAAATTATAATTGGTCCTTCAACTATCAGTTTAAGCTTTTAGTTGAGTTGGTCCTGTAATAATATTCACTACAATTTTGAAAATATATTGTTAAAAAGGAAAAACTTCACTTACCTACCAGATTATCAATTCGCAGCCACCACCAGCTTCGATTCAGGAGTGCTTTCAGGCAAGCAACTAACAGCTGCTGTCGATTGGAAAAAATTGGGCCAAATCGAGATAACCACCCTCGATTGGAGAAAATGAGGCCAAATCGGGACAACCATCATCGACCTAACCAGATTCTCCATCTTCGTCGGTTGAGGAAGATGTTCCTGACCCCAGTAGAGAAATCGATTTCGTACTTCTGGGTCATGTTCGGGTATAGAATCCCCCAATTCCGCTTCTGCTGCTTGGCCTCATTGTCCAGAAGCTCGAACACGAACGTCTCCGCCACACCCTCCTTCCTCAACAGTGTCCCGACCCCCAACCTCAGGTGGCGCAACAACCCCTTCAGGTAGATCTCTGTGTACGCCTCTGTTGCGTCGGCCTCTTCGGGGTCGGTGATGGAGCTCGGCCACCCGGTCTTCGCCACGACGACCAGTATGTTCTCGTGCCCCGCCACCGCTATGGCACTGACGGCGGCGTCGACCATCATGCCGAAGAGGTTCCAGTACTTCAACACTCTCCCTCACGTGTAGACTTGACATAAATCATATATAGCAAGAATAAACTTCCATATATGCACTGAAGTCCATGTAGAAGTGTAGGCACGAAAATTTCTACTTAGATTCAAGCATGTCTACTTAGATTTAGAGATTTTAGATTTTCGATGCCCATTCAGTAACGAATTGTAAATATTATTTAATTATTAATTAAATATTTACATTTTACAACTACATAATCTCGTAGAGAAGATAAATTTAGTAAGACTGTTCAATCTCGTATGAACGTGCAAACCGCTTCGTGTATTTTGGTCATTAAATATGGTTGGTTGTTGAGGTGATAATTATGTATTTATCAATTTATTTTCACAAATAAGACAATTTCTTACCCAAATCGAACAAGTCATTGTACAAATTAGTAGACTACTTGCAGAAACAAACAACTCAAACAATAGATAAGTTTTTAAGCACATCAATCTAAGTTCTTGCACTAATTGTCACAATTTATTCTAAGAGTTCAGTTTTATTGTCCGCTTGTGCAAAAACATGTCTGAATCATGCAAATACTCGGTGGTTATTGGGTGATAAAATAAAATGACTAATAAAAATAGGGTAAAAGACACAAAACTACACCCAACATAACCAAAAAGACACTTAACTACCCCATATTTCAAAACGGACAGTGAGCTACACCCAAATATCTTAAACTGACAGATAGCACCGACCGTTAGAATTTTGGATGGAAACTGTTAAAATTTGAGGTAAAAAGACGAAAATACCCCTGGTCACACTTCAAATTTTCAAAACCATGCCATTTATTCCAAAACAAAAAATTTGTCTAAATTTTACGGAGACAAACAATAA
Source organism: Geranium rotundifolium (assembly GCA_963920655.1). NCBI lineage: Eukaryota > Viridiplantae > Streptophyta > Magnoliopsida > Geraniales > Geraniaceae > Geranium > Geranium rotundifolium. Next base: position 35,839,451 of record OY987313.1, on the reverse strand, counting down.
TCCCCTTTCCTGCACACAAACACAAAACCCACCTTGAAAAAGAATCAAAATTGCTCAAACACATGCAACCCATAGTAAAAAACAAGAAGAAATCAAAATCCAGAGACAGATAGTTACATTTTGTTGTAGAAAACGGTGGACTCGCCGGCGGAGGAAGACGAAATGAGGTGCTCGTCAATGACGGACATGATATCAGCACAAATGGTGGAGAGCTCAGACTCGACCTTGTCTCTGTACTCTCTGATCCTCTTCACATTCAATTTGTTCCCTTTGGCATCCTCCTTCTGCTCGATCGACGAGAGGATGCGCCACGACGCCCTCCTCGCCCCCACCACGTTCTTGTACCCGACGGAGAGCAGATTCCGCTCCTCCACCGTCGGCTCCAGATCCAGCTTCGCCACCTTCTTCATGGCCTCCACCATTTCTGCACAAAATCACAGATAAGGGGAAAGGGAGAAGACAAATTTTTACCTCAAATTTAGACAAATTTTTTGTTTTGGAATAAATGGCATGGTTTTGAAAATTTGAGGTGTGACCAGGGGCATTTTCGTCCTTTTACCTCAAATTTTAACAGTTTCCGTCCAAAATTCTAACGGTCGGTGCTATTTGTCAGTTTATGATATTTGGGTGTAGCTCACTGTCCGTTTTGAAATATGAGGTAGTTAAGTGTCCTTTTAGTTATGTTGGGTGTAGTTTTGTATCTTTTACCCATAAAAATATGATTCATTTAAATATCATATAATTTAGTTAGAATAAATATGAATTGGTTAAAATTAATAGTGCTAAAAATATTCAAGTGTCACATCATGAATCAAAATCGAATCATATTCAATCACCCAAACAAAAGGTTTATATGTTCAAAAATTACTGTTGATTTGTAGTCCAGCGTATTCCTATTTTATATAATTTTCAAATTTAATGGAATGTAATTTATAAATTATATACTACTAAAACACATTATTTAAGAAATTAATTTAAAACTAAACTTATAAATTAAATAATTACCCAACATAATATAAAATAAATAAATAAATTTTTAGGGAAAAACATAAATATTATTAAGCAACTAGAGCGACATAATGTCGAATAGCCCGAAACAACAGAGGGTGGAACAGATCTCGTGATCCCAGCTACTGTTAGCTAAAGCATACCTGGCTAATTTATAAACCACGAAATTACAAGAGCGACGAGCAAAATAAATAAAAACACATGTCCCAAAGTCGACAATACGCAACAACAACTAATGATACCTCTAAAGATGTTCGACTCAACCCGTTTAGCATCATGTAGAGTCATGACGTCCACCGCATACAGATGGAGAAACCCCGTGATCCTGTTACAAAATGTTTTAAACAAGTCTCCATGAAAACTTTGGAGACTAATCGATTCGAACCAGTTAGCATCATGCAAAGGCACGACCTCCACCTTATACGGATGGAGAAACTCCGTGATCTCACTGCAAAACGCATTAAACCAGCTTCCTCGATCAACCATGTTATCAATATGGGAATCACGAATCTTTAATAATCCAAGTCCTCTAAAACTCTTTGTGCTTATCAATATCAGTCAATCAACGCCAGAGAACCTCCAATCCCTTCCAGTATTGAGCCCAATTGAACATCCCTAGGACGTATTGAAAATTTAGAAAACCAAGACCCCCTAGTTCGATATGTTTACATAAATCTGCCCATCGACGCCAGGGAACTCCAGATCTCTCCCAATACCAAGCCATCAACCATCCAAACCCGCAAAAAGCTAATCGTCATAGTTTTCCTACCCTGCCTCCGATAAGCCTCGCTCGGGCCATATGCTCTCGCTGCTCCGATCTCCACCGTTCTCATGATAATATAATTGCAGAAGTTTCTCTGCCCAACCACCGCTGAACCCCAGATGATGTCAAAATAATACCTCCCTAACTTTACCATCGCAAAGAGCTTGTCAAAATCACCACAACAACTCGCTAAAGATATAAGACCCCGAAACCCTAGAATACTAAGGACTCACAGTCTTGCGTCGCACATACTCATTGAAAAGACGAGACCAAGAAACCCTAAAATACTATAGACAAACCGCGGAGAGAAAGAGACGGAGGCGGAGTGGCTCAGCTGATTATAAATAAATTATTTGATTGAATCCAAGTTCGCACAATAAAAATAATTTTCACCAAAAAATATAAATAAAATCACATAAATGTACGAGATCGATATCCCAATTATTAGGGTCAGGATAATTTTTAAACATGCCAGAGATTAGATGACGCAAGATTTCAATACGATACTTCTAGATGAAGAAATTAAAAAACGTGTGGGGCTCGCACGCACGTACCCACCTAATCTTTCAAGTTGCTCTACATTTCTCACTTTATATATACCAACTACTCTAAATTACCTGCCAAAAATGTCAGATGATTACGCTACAATTGCATTACATTACATATACGATTAAAATTAACACTCAAAGAACAATTTCAGAAGCCCTCTCAATCCAAAATCTTCAAAATACATTTAATTTTAACCCAAATTAAGAATATATTATTTAATGTGATAGTGAGAGACCAATTGGGTTACGGAGATAATAAGAAATCAAAATCAAATTCCATTTTTGTTGACTTTTAATCATCTTTGGCCTGCCCAACCCAACTACTCTGCACGAATATGGCACTAAACGTTAACTAAATTAAACATATACATATGTGTTTTTATTTATTTGAATTAATTATGTATATATAGTTTTGACTTGTCTACTTATACAGTGCACTATGTACTGCTAATTAGCAACAAATTCGTTGCCAGTCACATATCTCCTTTGTCCATATGATGGTGCTTATCAGCATGAATAGTTATGTATATGTACGTCAAATTAAACATGTCATCATGTGTACTCCTTAGTTAATTAAGTTTAATTACGATTTCATCCTCATACTCGTAATGATGAAAAGAGGAGATGATTTATAAGTAAACAGAGAATTGATGTAATAAGAAAGCATGTGCGCTGCCAGAACTAGAGCCACAAACCTTCACATTACATGTAATTACACGCTTAGGGCACAACACTATGCGCTGCCAATGTTAATAGCAACGCGCAGGCTCTATGGTAGCACACAAAGTGCCCTATATATCTTTATGACAAAATTCTGGTAGTGTATGTTTTATTAAATTAAATCCTTTCAATGTGGAATAAATTTAGACCCGCATATGTGAAAATTTACACATAATATAAAGATAATAAATTGGTCACCGACCTACAAAGACATACTTGGGATGTATTAATCTCTAATATCATGTAAAACATGTTATACACCCGAAAACTCATGCTTATTAAAAAATAATAATTCATATTCGCTACGGTGAATTATAATACATTTACATGTTAATGCAGTGAACTTTTTCAATATGATCAATTATTTTTATGTGCCATTTTATCTTGACGCCGTTAAAACAGATGAAAAATATACTGTTTAACTGTTAATTTTTATTAAATGTCGAAAATATCCCTGTATTTAAAAATTTTAAAAAATCAAAAAATATTTTTTTGTAGAATAAATAATAATAACTGATTTGAATATTATTTATTTAAATATTGTTTTTATTTTTTAAAAAAATATTGAAAATGAAAAAAACGTTGTTCAAGTTCTTTTTTATTTTTAATGTTTTTTCGAAAAAACTTTTAAAATAAAAGTAACAGTAGCTGGGATTATGGTGAGGGGTCTGTCCCACTATATGTAGTTTCAGCTGTCCAATGTGATGCCGAGTTAGTTACTATTTGATTAATAAAATTCGATTTTTCTTCAAAAAAAACAATAATAAATTATAGTTATAAATAATTCAATATCTTTACTATTTTCTCGAGAATTGAAGATTTTATACTCTCAATTTTATCTAATCAATAACTAGCTAATTACTTACAGCATATTTAGATTGCGCAGCCTCAAAGTTGGCGTGGATAAAGAAACTGAAGAAAATAAAAGTTACATATATTAATAAATAATTGGACGGAGAAAGGTCATTAAACAGGAAGAACAATAGTGAATTAGTAAATGTTGGAATAAGGACATGGAAATGATAGGTAGGTTGATGTGTCCCTCTCCATGAGAAAAAAACAATATGAAGATGATACAGATAAAACCTAACAATGTTGACAATCCTACGATAATTAAGAAACACATTTGGTTGATATTGTGCCAATCATCATAAACGCAAAACATGGTAGTTTGGTTGCCAGGTTGGGACCATATAATATGAGTGAAACAGAGTGTGTTTCCTTTTCAATTGTTGACTATATGTATATATGTGTGTGCGCGCGCTCACTCCAATACAAACTCACCAAAAATGTTTAAACGTCCAAATCAACATATAATCGTAGAATCAGAGACGCATATTATGTTAGATTGTGACATGTGACAGTTATACAACGTTGCACTATATGTTATATATTGCTTCAATTTTGCACAGGTCCAACGTGTTATACAACATTATGTTTTACATAGTTATACAACATTGCACTGCATGTTATACAGTTTGGACTTTTGGATATTTTACCCTGATTTGTATTTGATACCTATTATATATATATATATCAGGTGAGAACTAAACCACTTTATGAGAACGTAGGAACTGAGTTTGTCCATTAAAAATAAGTCAATGTCCATCAGAAATAAGTGAATGTCCAATAAATTTTTTGACATACAATGAAAATGAATGTCCAGCGAAAATAGGTGAATGTCCAACGGAAACATTTTGTTCATTCAAAATAAATGAATGTCCAACCGAAATAAGGGAATGTCCAGTGGTTCTCATGTTCTCACAACACATTTAGTTCTCAGCCGATACCTTTCATATATATATATATATATATATATGTATATTTGGTGTCAAAACGTTCAAACCACATCCCAACCGTCTGATTTGTGTGGAGCAAAGGAGATGGCGCCACGTGTAACCACGCGGATTGGGAGAGAGGTAACGGGCACTGACGGAGACGTTAGGGTGTTGGTGTGTAACATGCTTATTCCGCGTGTATAACCATTGTGTGTGTAACTGACCAATTGTTACTGTGTAACACATTCAAATAGTGTGTACATGTGTTCGGTTTTATGAACGTGTAACCGGTACCTTTATATCGTATAACACCTACAATAAAATTGTATAATCATTCACGTATAACGTAAAACCATAATTAATCTGTGTAAGTGCTGAATTGTATAACAATTTTTAGTGCGTACATGTGTTCGGTTTTATGAACGTGTAATCGGTATCTTGATATTGTATAACACCTACAATATAATTGTATAATCATTCACGTATAACGTAAAACCATAATTGATCTGTGTAAGTGCTGAATTGTATAACAATAGTTATACACGCGAAACAAGTATGTTACACACCAACACCTCTAACGGCTCCATCAACGACCGTTATCTCCCTCCCAATTCCCGTGGTTACACATGTCATTATCTCTTTCGCTCCGCGCAAATCAGACGATTGAGAGATGGTTTAGACGATTTTGACGTTTATTTGTGGTTTGTAGCGGAGAGCGCCCTATATATATATATATGAGAACAATAATTTAGTGTTAGAACGTTGGAACACATATAGACTGTTAGATCTATAGTGTGATCAAGATGGCACATGTGTGTTATGAGCCCACCAATTCATTAAACAATATGATGAGTGAGGTTAATATCAAGATCTCGTATAGAGGTATAATCTGTCATCGATTCTCCTTGATTATCTTTCTAAAATTATTTATTATCTTTTTATGTAAATCAGATCGTTATTTAATACCTTGAACATTGATTAGGTTTTTTTGGTTCTCCTTATGCGTTCCATTAATTTGTATGCGTTCGAGTTTGAGATCAGTCACTCCAATCCTTCATTTGTAGCTCAGATCTCAAACAGTACCATGATCTTGTTAATTTATCTAAAAACTTGTGCGTATAACACCCATCACTCTGTACTCAGTTAATATGAATTGTGTAATTGATTAGTTCTTTGGTGAACTACACGCATAATTATAGGATAGCCACTCCCACAAATATGTAGTCATACTACTTGCTCAAGTAGCCACATAGTAGGATGATGAATTTAAGTACGAGCTGCATTATCACCATAGCACTTCAAATATTAAAGCCACACATATGTAACACATGGACAAGCTAGATAGTGAGCAATGATACTATTGAATAGGATAGCCACTCCCACATATATGTAGCCATACTACTTGCACAAGTAGCCACACAGTATGACAACGAATTTAAGTACGAGTTGCATTATCACTGTAGCACTTCAAATATTAAAGCCACACATATGTAACACATGAATAAACTAGATAGTGAGCAGTCATACCAGGATCTAACTATACTTATCATTCAGATTGCGTTCACTTTATTTTTCATATATTGTCATTTTATTTTCACCCACTGAAATATGATTTATACAACCCACAAACCTTCACTACACTCACATATCATACTTATCCACGATCCACAAACACTCACAAGAATATATGACAGCCAAACTAGATATTGAGCATCCATAGTTGGATCCAAACATACCGCAACTTCAGATTGCGAATTATGATCATTGTTTGATGGCTGTTCTTACCCTCGTGGCAGCCATACTGCTTCACTAATTTCTACACGTTGTCACCAACATTCAAACCACATAACCCCTTTACATTCATTATTCACCATTTCAATGTGCTATTATGGGTTCGATTATTATTATTATTATTATTATTATTATTATTATTATTATCATTATCATTATCATTATCATTATCATTATCATTATCATCCTTATTATCCTTATTATCGTTATTATCGTTATTATTATTATTATTATTATTATTATTATTATTATTATTATTATTATTATTATTATTATTATTATTATTATCATTATCATTATCATTATCCTTGTCCTTGTCCTTGTCCTTGTCCTCGTTATCGTTATCGTTATCGTTGTTATTATTATTATTATTATTATTATTATTATTATTATTATTATTATTATTATTATTGCAGTCATACTAGTTCAACCATAGCCACAACCTTCACATGGAAGCCATACGTTGTAATGCACAAATGTACACTATTTTGACTGCCCGACGCTTATATCATATAACATTATCCGAACTCTCATTCTGTTCGAAATATGTAACATTTATAACATATGAATGAGTTCAACACACTCTTTGTGTTGATGTGGCCATACCCACTTCCATGTTAGCCACACTTACTTACTCCGAGTCACATTGGTTCAACCACACCCACAACTTTTAAGTAGTAGCCATACGTTTTAATTACAGCCACATGGCGAATATGATTGTCATTCTTTACCTCGTTGCAGCCATACTACTTTATTGATAGCCGCACGCTGTCACCACCAGCCAAACCAAAAAACACCCTTAACACACATTGAATATTCACCATTTATGCGAATCCCTCTTGAATGTGCTACTAAGAAATCGACTATTAATAGTATTGATCACCCAAAGTTCTCCAGTTAATTCACAGTCTCCTTAAACTTTTTATCTGATCGAATATTTTTTAATTTGTTGAAGATACTATTATAACTTACTTCCTTCTTAAAGATTTCATATCCCTCATTGCATGCAATAAATATCTTGTTTATGTAATATTTCTTCTTCAGTCAATTGTTGAATATCTTAATTAATTTTTCCAAATATTTTTATTTAATGTTGATGTTTTTGTTTAATTTTCGTTTTCTCTTAGTTGATTAATTTTGCAAATTTGTGGCTAATTAATTATAAGAGGATATTGTTTAATTGCAATCAGGATTTTCCCGCTACTGGAATTAAATCCCTTCGTTTTTCACGATCGGTTGCCTGAAATTGAATTTTCGGCTACCCAAACTGCCCCTCTGCCCTCGTTGATTTGTGCACATGTTTGGAATTCTATTTAATCTTGCTCGTTAGATTGGGGTTGATTCGATGGCAACACATCGTTCTAACGTTCTAACATTTTGGGATGTTTAAAATGCAATATATATAGTCTAAATCACATACAAACTTTGGGGGTTTTTACAAACCGTACAAATCAATAACCAACCAATCACAAGTATTGCTTTATGAAAATCTGCGTGCGCGCTTTTCCATCGCCTGACACGTGGCCATGCATGTGCATGAAAGCCGGCATGCAGTGACTTTTGGAGTCGCAAAAAGTTTCGCCCTCCGCACAAAAATTTCCACATGAGCTTTTGGCTGTGTGGAACTGTTTGCGTTGGAGGTGGAACTTTTGGGTGCACGCAGAACTTTTTGCGACTCCAAAAGTCAATGCCTGCCAGTTTTTAAGGACACACTAGAAAAGCGTGCACATAGATTTTCATAAAGCAACGCTTGTGATTGGTTTGTAAAAAAACGACTAGTTTATATATATATCATTAATCATATGAGAATATACATCAATTATTAGAACCTTAGAACACTTGTGGGTCGTTGGATTAATCAATTGACCCGCAACTCACATGTGTGGGATTTGTCAACTGATTTTATTTCATAATCGATTTATGAGGATAGTTTATTAACTCTAACAATTTGATGTAGAGACCGGTTAGTAAATAATTTTATTCCATATCAATTTTTGTCCTTATTATGAACTTTAACTCCCTTCTTTGATGTGTTAACAACCGATATTGTCTTTTAATTCCCCTAGTTTTATTCTATTAACTTGTTTCCTTTTTTGATCATCAATTTGTTTTCTTATTATTGTGATTTGAATTTGTATTTTATCTTATGACCATACTACATTTGAGTAAAGTCACACACATGCAAACATGGACAAACTTGATAGTGAACAGTTATACCAGAACATGAATGTGATTTGAATTTGTATTATAACTTCTGGGCATACTACATTTTAGTAAAATCATACGCATGTAAAACATGAACAACCATACCAGATTATCAATGTGATTTGAATTTGTATTTGTTGGGTTTTTGTGCTCTAGCACAATGTATTTTCAATCTAATCATGTAATAAAGATTATTAGTTGAAATAAAATCGGCATTCATATTACTAAGTGTTGTAGTAATATCTTAAGTATGATTTGATTTGTATCATTGATGTGTCAACACATAATAGTAGATCTACAGATCAGATAAAATCTTACTTAAGCAGTCCCCGATCAGAATAGCTTCATAAGAAGCGATCGGTATGAGGCTAACTCTAAATGATCACGCTCTACTGATCATGGCCAGAAGAGGCCAGAGTTAGGTCATAGTATCACCAGTTAGGGGTGATATAGGACGACCCAATCATGAGTATGTTACATAGACACAGTCATGAACGTACTCATATGTCGGATCATGAAATCACATCCTCAGACGGAAGGACCATTGAGGTCAATATGTAATGAGTGACGAGTTTGACTCAGTCTAACGTCTCCTGTAAAAGGGTTACAATAACGACTGTGATTGGCTCGATCACAAGTTACATAAGCTGACTCAATGGATCGCTGAAGGATTTATCCCTCATACGGACGTGTGAGCAGATATCAGTTTAGGCCACTTGATGAGTACAACTGAAATACAATAGCATGGCCATGCAGTCGATACGTAGTATAAGTCATAATTCAGTTAACTCAGAATCAAGAAACAGGACAATAGAACGAGGATGACTTGTCTATGCCTCGTGGTTGTCAAAGATATCAAGGGGATAAAAGGATAGATTCATGTATGACAAGGTTAAAGTCGAAATCTCGATAATCACAAGGGTTGGGTAATCATGATGTCTTGCTAGAGGCCACTCATGATAGAAAGGTTAAAATGGTAATTTTACCAGTCCGCCGACGTGTCGTGAGCCTAGAGGGTCACACACTAAATGTTGAGTAAAACGGATGGAATCATATGTTGGAATCATGAGAGAGACAAAATCCGGTTTTGGATTAAACCGGATTAGACCGATTTCGGTTTAGGATTAAACTGGAAATCAAGAACGGTTTAGCATGACTAATTAATTATAATTTAATTAAATAGATTTAATGAAATTAGCTAAACTGGGCCTAGCCAGAATGGGCTAAACCAGAATGAGCTTCTCTACACAATTAATTAAAAGTTTTGGGCTTTAAGCCCATTAAGGCCTTTAATTAATTAAAATCCAAATAAGGGTTATAAAAGGGTAATTTTCAGATATGAAAATTAAGAGATTTATTTTTCAAAACCCTTGCCGTCACCCTCTCTCTCTCCTTGCCGATTTCGGCCAGCCCCTCTTTTCCCGCTCCGTCCGTTTTGCTTGCTTCGATCTTCTAGTAAGGATCGTTGTGAGTATCCCCAGATTGCTCTTCCCGTGTGGACGATCTTTAGAGGTTACTAAATCCTATTTAGTAACAAGGAGATTTTGATTCAAGGTAATACTTAATTTTATTCTAGTCTTAGATCTCGTGATCAATTCATGATCAGGCAAGATCCGAATTAAAACATGGAACTTTGAGGTTAATTTTTTGTATGGGCATGAAATTATATGATTGGAACCCTCAAATAATTCCTTCAGTATTGTATCTTATGGCAATACTACATTTGAGTAAAGTCACAAACACGTAAAACATGGACAAACTTGGTAGTGAATAGACATATCAGAATATGAATGTGATTTGAATTTGTATTGTATCTTATGACCATACTATATTTGAGTAAAGTCACACGCATGTAAAATATGGACAAACTTAGTAGTGAACAGGTTCCAGGCCACTTAGTTCTACAAGTAAGAGAATATGAGATAATTATTTATGCAATTAGATACTAACCCATGTCTGCACAAATGCTAACTCCACTTCTAGGTATTAGGGTCGACCTAGACCGGATATCTCTACCATCCCTATCAAGCAAGAGCACATTTTAAGTCTGAAAGGAGCACATCAATTACGAGAAGAGGTTTTGAAGAGTTGAATCTCTTAATCGTGACGTGTTAGTTACCCACTGGCTTGACATCACGACTCACACGATCACAAAACATGAACAATGTCACATAATCAAAACATAACAATCAATTTATAATTTAATAACTCAAAATCCCAATACACATGACTACGGGAAATTACCCCATAATCACGGTGACACATGAGAGAGAGAGAGAGATCTTAAATCTTAATCTCCACAACCCCTCCATCTTCGAGTCTTCCGATTTCTCTTTCCCTCATTTCTAATTACTCAGTGTTATTTGGGTCATTTCACATTGAAATCTAACAGTGTAAACTTAAATAATTGAAAACTTAAATAATTGAAAAATGTAGCAATGTAAGAAAGAAAAAGGCAGCACCTCTCAGAACACAAAAAAATAGTCAAGTATATTTAATTGAAAAATGTGTAAATTAGCTATAATTTGATAATATTATTGATAAAATTTAGGGTAAATTCCACATGACCCCCTTAACTATAAGCGTGTCTCACATGCCCCCTTAACTACAAAATCAATCTGTGAGATACTTTAACTATCCAAAAATCCCACTTTACCTTTTTTGTTGACTTTTTTTAAAATTCTGTTAAGTTTTTGTGAAATGACGAAAATACCCTTGTATCTGAAAAATTAAAATAAATAAATAAAAATGATTTTGAACTTTTTTTTCTAATTTTCTCATTCTAAAAAATAAAGAATAAAATTTTGTTAATAGTAAAAATAATTTTTTAAAATTTTTTTTTATAAAAAAAATTTAAAAATAAAAATTTACTTTTAAACATCGTTTTTTATTTTTATTAATTTTTATAAATAATTTTTTTTTAATAAAAAATTAATACTAAAATATTATTTTTATTCTTTATTTTGTACAACGAGAAAATAGAAAAAAAAAGTTCAAAATCATTTTTATTTATTTATTTTAATTTTCAGATACAAGGGTATTTTCGTCATTTCACAAAAAACTTAACAGAATTTTGAAAAAAGTCAACAAAAAAAAGAGGGGACATGTGAGACACGCTTATAGTTAAGGGGGGTCATGTGTAATTTACCCTAAAATGTATGTATACTTATTTCCAAACCTCAGACAACTAATGTAGATAGTATATCTGAAAGGACATATATAAATATTTATCATGAGTTCATGACGTGTAGAATCGGTTCTGGTCCCAATCTCCATCATACATTAATTAAAACACAAATATTAGCATAAATACAAAGTTTTGGTATGTAATCTTTGCACTGTACCTAACAAACAGGGCACATGTTTCTTGTATAAATAGTAGTAGATCTATCTCACAAATCAAACACAAACCTCTCTTCCTCATTTTCTTCTTCATTACAAGTCAATAGACAATATGGGTGCTTCAACTAGTTTCAAGTCACTCAACAACATTGTTGTGGTTATGTGCATAATGTTGATGATGGCTGGTCTAGCTTCTCATCAGCTTTCCAGCACCTTCTATTCAAGCTCCTGCCCTACGGTCCTTTCCCGAATCAAATCCGCCGTCACTTCCGCCGTCGCCAACGAAGCTCGCATGGGAGCTTCCTTGCTCCGCCTCCATTTCCACGATTGCTTCGTTAATGCAAGTCCTTTCATCTTCTAGTCTGCAAATATTTACATATATATAACCCATGTCAAAACAATATTTTTGATGTTCATACACAATTTTTGTTCAGCCTCCAAAAGTTATTTATCGACCGAAATAAAATTTTGTTAGTTTTGCGTCAAATAGTAAAGAACTCACTTCTACATTAGTAATGTCTGAGATACAAAAATAATTATATTATGATCAGGGATGTGATGCGTCGGTTCTTCTAGACGACACGTCAAATTTCACCGGAGAAAAGACCGCCGGACCGAACGCAAATTCATTGAGAGGATTTAATGTGATAGACACCATCAAGACTCAACTAGAGACTGTTTGTCCCGGCGTCGTTTCATGCGCAGACATTTTGACCGTCGCAGCAAGAGACTCGATTGTTGCTGTAAGTTCAAGAAAATAAGATCATTTAATGTATTAATTTAGTGAAAATAGATAACTAATTGATTATTTGTGGAATTTAATTTAATCAGCTAGGAGGACCAACATGGACCGTCCCATTGGGAAGGAGAGACTCAACCACTGCAAGGCTTAACGCGGCCAACACCAACATCCCCGCCCCTACGCTCAACGTTAGTGGTCTCGTCTCCGCCTTCTCCAACAAAGGCTTCTCTGCTAAAGAAATGGTCGCTCTCTCTGGTTTGTAACCCAGAACTCTAGCTGTACTATCCACTAATTTCATAATTTGTTTGGAAACTTATATTTTGTTGTAATTTATATTAATTTGTTTGGAAATAATGATTTTTCCTTTTAAATTAAAATGATTGAATTATATAGTTATAAGTTTTAGTAACTTAAAAATAATAATAAAATTTTAAAGATATGTAAATAATAAGAATAATTTTATGCACATAATTATTACATTGGACTTATTTTTGATAGAATATAGTTTAAGAAAATAAATACTCAAACATTTTATCTGAAATACAAATAATTTGATGATATGATGTTTAAAGACACCAAAGATGATTTGTTATTTTTGAAATTTGAAATGCAACGTGGTCTTTTTTTAAATTAAAAATAAAGTAATAATAGAAAGCAAGTTGAATGTTGAAATTTCAACAAAAAAGAAGCAACATATATACATGATTTATAAAGGTGGATAGCACAATACCTTTTTTACTTTATGGTCATCAAACTTTGAGTATGTCCAACAACTAAAATATTTACTACATTATTTTAGTATGATTGATGATATTGAACTGAACATATGATTTGTATATTAGTCTTATTAATAGTATTGTAACAATTTCGACTAGTCTTCAATTAATATTTTCATCTCAGTAATTTTGATTAATTTTCAACTCATTGATACTTAACAATATTGTTCCGTGACATTCATTTATTTAGGTGGTCACACTATCGGACAAGCAAGGTGCACGACATTCCGTACGAGGCTCTACGGGGAGACCAACATCGACTCGACCTTGGCAGCGTCGTTGAATTCGAGCTGCCCGAGCAGCGGAGGGGACGGCAACCTCTCCCCCCTGGACGCCACGACTCAGAATGTATTCGACAACACCTACTTCAAGAACTTGAAGAGCAATAAGGGAGTGTTGCACTCGGACCAGATACTTTTTAGCAACGGGTCAATGGACACTCAGGTCAACGCATACAGCACCAATTCGGCGACGTTTCGGGCTGACTTTGGTAAGGCCATGGTGAAAATGGGTAACCTCAGCCCACTCACTGGGACCACTGGCCAGATCAGGACAAATTGCAGAAAGACCAATTAAGACACCAAAGTGTGTCACTTGTTTTTGGGTCTACGTACTAATTAGAAGCTTAAATTAGCTTGGTTTTGTGTTTGTTTCTAGGCAAGGAAATTAATATTGCAAAAAAAAAAAGAATTGAGAATCATTCTTGCTGTAATTGTCCTGGTTTTCACTACAAGACTTTTGTCACAAAGACGGCGCACAAAGCGTGCAGGCGGAAGGCCAAAAAACGCAGGCAGTAGATGAGGACGGCGCACAATGCGAATGCATTGCCTCGTTGTTGCTAACCCACAGTTATAAAATAACAATTGCGCACGCGTTTATTTGGGTACGCAGTTAGGACGGCGCACGTACAAGTGTGCGTTGTCCTTAGTTAACAACTGCGCTCGTGTTAATGTGCGCAGTTACTTCCTAAGGCTTGGGCACATGTAAATGTGCGCAATCGTTAACTAAGGACAACACATCCTTATACGTGTGTCGTTCTTAAGGCAGTGTGTTTTAAAAAAAAATTATTGCAGAAAATTGGAATGTCAAAATCCAATTCTCTGCAATAATTGAACCCTACATTCTAAATATTTTCTATCTGCCATAAGAACAAAGAAACCAACTCAATCTCTTAAACAGTAGACAAATAAAAATTGTAAATGAGACTATTAAAGATTATACAAGGTACTGCAAGATAAAATTTATACAATAAATAGTGTTGGATGTGTTTGGGGAGATTTGGGCCTTACCTAGGAGGAGCACCCAAAAAAATCCCATACACACATTAGAGCCTACATTTGACCCAAAAGACTAGCATATTGGGTCTAGGGTACAATGTGTATATAAACTCTCCTTATACCTTGTAATCTTCCGATGTGGGACTTTTGTTGTGCCTTTATTAAATAAGTGGAGGCCCAAAGCTCATGTAGTTAGTATCCTACATGGAGAAGGAAAACTTAATTGCTTGCCTATAGATATGAGGCAATAGAGAGAAGGAAATAAGACCAATTCAAGAGAGAAATAAAGTGAAATTCGTGCAGAATTTTCTGCTACTTTCTGGGCCGACCAGCAAGGTTCTCGAGTCCGATCGGAGGTTGATCCACCGTTGAATTGTGCTGATTTTTGGACAGGGTGTTCGGAAGACGTGGTACTACGTTCTGACCATTAGAATTTGCGTTTGGAAGTCCGAGTGATTTGATACGATTTTCTGATCGTGCGCCATCGATTCGGTGAAGTTTCTCTACTCTTTCTTGTAATTGTGGTTTGAGTCAAGATTGGTTAATCTTGAGATATTGTGATCCTCTAATTGTATTTAGAGAGAACTCGTCGTACCCATTATATTGATAGTGGAGATTAAGCGGCCTCGAGGGTCCCGTGGTTTTTTCTCTCTCGCCTTGAACAGGTTTTCCACGCTAAAATTGTGCGTGCCTATTGTGTTTTTGTTTGCTATATTTTATTAGCTTGTTTGATTTGCTCTGCTTGATAGATTCCTACGAGATTTGTATTGGTGGGGAGAATTATTTAATTCCGCTGCATCTGATTATTATATTAGATTCGTTTTTCCACCAACAAAGTGGTATTAGAGGGAAGATTATTTAATCGGTATCCCGTGTTAAATAATGGAAGCTAATACAAATAGAATGGTTAGTCTGAATGGTTCAAATTATCATGTCTAGAAAGGGAAGATGGAAGATCTTCTATATGTGAAGGATTATTATCTGTCGGTTTTCAGTGAAGCCAAGCCTGAAAACAAATCTGATGATGAATGGAACTTATTGCATCGTCAAGTATGTGGCTATATTAGACAGTGGGTGGATGATAATGTTTTGAATCATGTCAGTGGAGAGACACATGCACACAGTTTATGGAGCAAGCTTGAGCAGTTACATGCTCGAAAGACTGGTATTAATAAGTTGTTCTTGATAAAGCAGATGATGAGTTTGAAGTATCATGATGGGGCTCCGTTGACAGATCATCTTAATGCTTTTCAAGGAATTATTAATCAGCTTGCAGGAATGGGTATCAAGTTCGATGATGAGGTGCAGAGTTTGTGGCTTCTAGGTACATTACCGGACTCGTGGGAGACGTTCAGGACGTCCTTATCTAACTCAGCTCCAGATGGTGTTATCACCATGGATTTGGCTAAGGGGAGTGCTCTGAATGAAGAGATGAGGAGAAAGTCACAAGGTTCCTCTTCGCACTCAGAAGTCTTAGTGACAGAACAAAGAGGAGGAGCAAGAGCAGAGGCCCAAAGGGTAGAGACAAAAGCAAGAGTAAGAACAGGTATACCAATGCAGAGTGCTATCACTGTGGTCTAAAGGGGCATATTAAAAAGTATTGCCGAAAGCTCAAGAGAGACAACCAACATGACAAAGAGAAAGAAAAGAAGGCAAGTCATGACGATGATGTTGCTACTATTACTGAAGAGTTTCTTCTCTTGTGTGATGAAGAAGATGTTAACTTGGCTTGTGATGAGACCAGTTGGGTAGTAGATAGCGGTGCCTCCATTCATGCTACAAGTTGAAAGGATCTATTTTCATCTTATACATCTGGTGATTATGGCAATGTTAAGATGGGAAATCGAGGCATGTCAAAAGCTACTGGCATATGAGACGTGCGATTGGAGACGAAAAATGGTACAACTCTTATTCTGAAAAATGTTAAGCATATTCTAAACATTCGTTTGAATTTGATATTAGTAGGCAAGCTAGATGATGAAGGTTTTCATCATACCTTTGGTGATGGTTCATGGAAGCTCACTAAATGTGTTATGGTCATGGCTAGAGGTGAAAAGTGTGCTTCGTTGTACGTGACACAAGCTAGAGTTTATGGTGGCATTATTAATGCAGTCGAGAAAGAGAGTATAACTAAATTGTGGCACAAGAGACTTAGTCACATGAGCGATAAGGGAATGATGGTTTCGGGAAAGAAGAATCTACTACCGGGAATGAAAGGTGAACCGTTAGAGAAGTGTAAGCATTGCTTGGTCGGCAAGAAAACTAGAGTATCTTTCAAATCATCCCCTCCCTCGAGAAAGCCGGAGATGCTTGATTTAGTATACTCTGATGTTTGTGGTCCTATGAAATCCAAGACGCTTGGCGGTGGTCTCTATTTTGTAACTTTTATATATGATCATTCAAGAAAAGTGTGGGCCTATATCTTGAAGACTAAAGATCAAGTGTGTGGTGTCTTCAAGCAGTTTCATGCCCTAGTTGAGAGACAGACTAGGAAGAAGTTAAAGTGCATGCGAACCAATAATGGAGGTGAGTATTGTGGTTCTTTTGATGATTATTGCAAGGATCAAGGTATTCGACATCAAATGACGCCTCCAAAGACGCCTCAGCTAAACGAGTTAGCAGCTGAGAGGATGAATAGAACGCTTATTGAAAGGACGTGATGTTTACTTTCACAAGCAGGGTTACCAAGATGCTTTTGGGGTGAGGCTTTGAATATATTGGTTCATGTGTTGAATCTCACACCGTGTGTGCCTCTTGAGTTTGATGTTCCAAATGGAGTTTGGACAGGTAAAGATGTCTCCTACAATCACTTAAAGGTATTTGGATGGAAGGCATTTGTGCATATTCCAAAGGATGAAAATTTTAAGCTTGATATGAAGACTAGACCGTGCATATTCATCGGTTATGGCGAGGATGAGTTTGGGTACATATTTTATGATCCGGTGCAGAAGAAACTTATCAGAAGTCGCGATGTGGTATTTATGGAGAATCAGGACATCAAAGATATTGCGAAGTTTGAAGAAAGTGCTCCGAAATTTATAACTGACTTGATTGATTTTGATATAGTTCCTTCTACAGTTGTGCCAAGTCAAGTTGAAGATGAAGTTCGTGATGACCAGTAGGGTGCAGGTGATGTTGATGCTCCTATAGAGGTAGAGATGGATAATGAAGTCCATGAGCAGTTGCCAGTACCAGATGTTCCACCAGTTGTTCCACTCAGGAGATCTTCTAGGATCGAAAACCGTCTACAAGGTACTCAGCTGATGAGTATGTGTTAGTATCTGACGGGGGAGAACCCGAAAGTTACAGTGAAGCCCTTGAAGATGAGAACAAGAAAGAGTGGGTTGAACCCATGCAAGATGAGATGAAATCATTGCATGAGAATCAAACTTATGAATTGGTGAAGTTGCCGAAAGGCAAAAGAGTTTTGAAGAAAAAGTGTGTTTACAGAGTGAAGCAAGAAGAAAATATTTCACGTCCCCGATACAAAGCTAGATTGGTCGTCAAGGGTTTCAGCCAGAGGAAAGGTATTGACTTTGATGAAATATTTTCTCCTGTTGTTAAGATGTCATCCATTCGGGTGGTTCTTGGTTTAGCAGCTAGTCTTGATTTGGAGGTTGAGCAGATGGATGTGAAGACTGCATTTCTCCATGGTGACTTAGATAAGGAGATTTATATGGAGCAACCAGAGGGTTTCAAAGTAAAGGGAAAAGATGACTATGTGTGCAAGCTTCAGAAAAGCCTGTATGGTTTGAAGCAAGCACCAAGGCATTGGTACAAGAAGTTTGAGTCAGTCATGGGTGAGCAAGGCTACCAAAAGACGAAATCTGACCACTGTGTTTGTGTGTAGAAATTCTCTGTTGATGATTTTATCATAATATTGCTATATGTTGATGATATGCTGATTGTTGGCAAGAATGTCTCCAGAGTTGAGAGATTGAAGAAACAGTTGAGTCAGGTTTTTCAATGTGGACTTGGGTCCTGCGAAGATTATTCTTGGCATCTGAATTACTCACAATAGAGTCGCGAAGAAGTTGCATAGGTCACAAGAGCGATATATTGAAAATGTGTTGCAAAGGTTCAATATGGACAAGGCTAAAGTGGTGAGCTTTCCTCTTGCTACTCACTTTAAGCTAGGCACACGACATAGCCTTTCTACGGAGAAGGAGATGGACGACATGGATAGAGTTCCGTATGCCTCAGCAGTAGGAAGTTTGATGCACACTATGAATTGTACAAGGCCTGACATAGCTCATGCAGTTGGTGTTGTGAGCCGTTTTCCGTCAAATCCGGGTAGAGAGCATTGGGATGCAGTCAAATGAATTATGAGATATCTCCGAGGTACCTCTAATTACAGACTTACTTTTGGAAGTGGAGAACCAGTGCTCATTAGCTACTCTGATTCAGATATGGCATGAGATGTTGATAGCAAAAAATCCACCTCAATTTATTTAATGACATTTGAAGGTGGAGCAGTTTCTTGGCAGTCAAGGCTATAAAAGTCTGTTGCACTTTTTTCTACAGAAGCTGAATATATCGCTACAACTGAAGCATGTAAAGAGTTGTTGTGGATGAAGAGATTCATAGGGCAGCTCGGTTTCAAGCAGCAGCGCTATGTGGTTTACTGTGATAACCAAAGCGCGATTCACTTGAGTAAGAATTCTACGTTTCATGTAAAGTCGAAACATATTGATGTGAGATACCATTGGCTTAGAGATGCACTTGAAGACAAGTTGTTTGAGATTGAGAAAATTCACACAGATGATTATGGTTCCGATATGTTCACGAAGGCCTTACCAAGGGAGAAACTTGATGTTTATCGTAAGATCGCCGGAATGGCGATGCCCTCCACTTAGTTGAATAAGGGGGAGATTTGTTGGGCCTTTATTAAATAAGTGGAGGCCCAAAACCCATGTAGTTAGTATCCTACATGGAGAAGGAACCCATAATTGCTTGCCTATAAATAGAAGGCAATAGAGAGAAGGAAATAAGACCAATTCAAGAGAGAAATAGAGTGAAATTCGTACAGAATTTTCTGCTACTTCTGGGCCGACCAGCAAGGTTCTCGAGTCTGATCAGAGGTCGATCCACTGTTGGAGCTTGCTGATTTTTGGACAGGGTGTTCGGAAGACGTGGTACTACGTTCTGACCGTTGGAATTTACGTTTGGAGGTTTGAGTGATTTGATACGATTTTCTGATCGTGCGCCATCGATTGGTGAAGTTTCTCTACTCTTTCTTGTTATTGTGGTTTGAGTCAAGATTTATTAATCCTGAAATATTGTGATCCTCTAATTGTATTTAGAGAGAACTCGTTGTACCCATTATATTGATAGTGGAGATTAAGTGGCCTCGAGGGTCCCGTGGTTTTTCCTCTCTCTCCTTGAGAAGGTTTTCCACGCTAAAATTGTGTGTACCTATTGTGTTCTTGTTTGCTATATTTTATTAGCTTACTTGATTTGCTCTGCTTGATAGATTACTACGAGATTTGCACAGGTGGGGAGAATTATTTAATTCCGCTGCATCTGATTATTATATTAGATTCGTTTTTCTCCCAACATGATGTTTTTTTCTAACCCTAATCACAACTTAATAATCCCAATTGAGAAACAACAATCAATTTCCCACAATTTTCATACAATTTTTCCAAAATCAGGTTATGAAAATCGAAACCCTAAACCCCAACTGAGATCGAACTGAAAATCTATATATATATATATATATATAATCTATACAGATATATAAAAAAGGGTTTCGATCTTACCTTGACGGGAACTTAAGCCGTCGACGGGAACTGGAGCCGGCGACGGGTACTGAAGCCGGCGATGAGAAGACGGCGACGGGAACGGACTCCGGCGACGAGAAGTGGAGATAGAGAGAAAAATCAGAGAAGAACAAAGAAAAAGAGGAAGAATGAAGAGAGAGGAGGGTGTATGTTCAATATAAGTGTCCGGTTAACGCCTGCGAACAAAGAAAAGTGTGTCGGCCTTAGCTAACACCCGCGCACAAGGTAAGGTACGCAGGCTTTAGGGTTTATTAAATGTTGGCTTTTATGTTGACTTAATACTCCGTCGACTAATCGTCTATGATTCCGTGGTTCGATTTGGCTAAAATTTATTTTACATAGGTAAAACATCATAATATACATATCCAACGGTTTTTATTTTTATAATTCAATTTTCTTACATTCGGGATGTGGACATCGTATATTTAGGGTATGTAAACTCTTACTTCCCATAACCCTAAACCTCTAAGTTCATGACGATTCAATATTGTTAAAATATTTTCTTTAATGCAACCTTACGGAGGGAATCGAAGATATGTTTCTCTATGTCGGGTAAATTTTGAATAATTTTATTTTTTATCGACCTCGATCAAGTACCGGATGAGTCGAAAGACGTGTACATGTATAACGAGATCATCATAGTACTAGTTAACCTGTTTGTCGAATCGACTAATCTTTGGTTCCATTTCATGTATAGAAAACAAACTATCATATGTACACCCACAATTACAAGAATATTTTCAAATCTAATCGGGAAATTGAGGTCAAACGTGTATTGAAAAAAGAAGTCAACACTTTACACTTAAGGACTGCGCACAATGGAAAGTGCGCCGACCTTAGCTACGGTTGCACCTGCGCACTAATACTTAGATGCACAGTCCTTAACTTTTGCTTGCGTATTTGAATGTGCGTTGTTCTTGCCTTAGTTAATGCATGCACACAATGGTAATGCGCTGTCCTTGCCTTAGCTAATGCCCGCGCACGTGCTTTATGTGCGCATGCGTTAAGACAATATGGTGTAGTATTTATTTGTATTAAGTGAAAATGGTAATATGAAAATTCAGTGACAAAATTGTACCAACTAAAAATTTGATACGAAAGTATTCTAAACTAAAAATATATTTAGGTATAGTTACGTGAAATCCAACTATATTGTAGACTTACAATCACTGTTAGATTTTTCATCAGTAACGGCATATATATAATACATACGCCGTTACAAATATATTAGTAACGGCGTATGTAGGTAAATACGCCGTTACAAAATCTTCCCGTTATGTTACCGTTATATTACCGTTCTGCCATTGTGTTACCGTTAATTAGTAACGGCGTATTTACCTGCATACGCCGTTACAAAATCTGTTCTGCCGTTGTCTTATTTATTTTTTAAAATTGTTAGTTTATATGTTAGATTGTAGGATTTGTTTAGATTTATGTTAGTTTATAATTATTAGATTGTAGGATTTGTTAAATTAATTGAATATGTTAGTTTTAGGGTTTGTTAGATTTCAATTAGTTTATAAAATTGTTAAATTTGTTGAATACGTTAAAATTGAAATTGGTTAGATTTCAATTAGTTTATGAAATCGTTAAATTTGTTGAATATGTTAAATTTGTTAGGTTTATTAAATTATTAAATTGTTAGATTTATTGAATATGTTAGATTTGTTACATTTATTAAATTGTTAAATTATTAAATTTGTTAGATTTGTTAAATTAAAATTGAAATTTGAATAATTATTTATTTAATAATTATGAAAATTGAAATGTGTTAGATTTAAATTTGAATATGTTAGATTATTTAATGTGTTAGATTGAATTTACAGAAATGCCCCTAGGGGCATTTCGGTAATTTCTAAGGAAATGCCCTTAGAGGCATTTTCGGTAGTTTGTAAGGAATTTCCCTTAGGGGCATTTCCCATAATTTTAAGGAAATGCCCCTAAGGGCATTTTAGTAATTTTTAAGGAAATGCCCCTTAGGGGCATTTTTGGTAATTTTTAAGGAAATGCCCCTTTGGGGTATTTTCGGTAATTTGTAAGGAAAATGCCCCTCAGGGGCATTTTTGGTAATTTTAAGGAAATGCCCCTAAGGGCATTTCGGTAATTTTTAATGAAATGCCCCATAGGGGCATTTTCGGTAATTTGTAAAATTCAAAATTATTTTTTTGACGATTTAATAAATTTGAATATAATGGCCTTCTCGTCAAGCGATTCGAACCAACGGTCGAAGAAGCCTCATGCTCGGGCACAGAGGCATGAGTTAATGGACCCGAAATTTTTCTTGGCTTACAAGCAATCGGCGCTCGACACACCGCCTTCGTCGCCGCCTGTTGGCGGGGAGTCCCCTGATCATAGGGATTGCTACACTCCCTTACCACCACAACCGACTCATCCGACCCCCGATTTCGGTTGGGGATACTAGGTTGTGCCGCCTACATTCACGGGTTGCGAACCCTCAAATGTAGGAGCATCCTCTACATAGTCTCCGCCGTTGAACCAGTACGGTTTTGTTCCCCTAGAGTGGGACGAGACGCCGGATAAAGAGCTGTATTTCGACTTCCAGCTGCAGCCGAATTGCTTGAATACCAAGAGTTGGATGGCCATGAAGGACATCGATCCAAAACAAGACGTGTGCCCCGACTTGGAAGAAGAGGCAATATCCAAGAACGGGGGACCTTTAGGATTGTTTTGGGACGCGGAGTTACAGCGTTTGTGGAGTATTTTTCCTCCCAGAATCAACGAGGCCTGGAATATTTTGAAGATTAAACACATGGTAGGTAAGTTTGCACGCGAGTGCGACGCTTCCTACCAGCTGTTTTGCGATCTTCCTATGTCCGAGTATCGTAAATTTTGGAGAAAAAATTGGGTAATTTCAAAACTTTCTAAATTTACCGCCCGAATTAAACGTACTTGGATATTTATATTGCAATTTATTTATGTCAGCGCTACTATCAATTGCCCACAAATTCAGATCCCCTCAAGAAGTGGATTCGCGAGACAGCGTGGTCCGCTTATAAAGAGCATAAATCAAATATGAAGGCATGGTACAAACTCTACGTCTCGCATGACTATCTGAACCGCAATGGAATTCTCAACATATTTAGAGGGAAAAAAACACAATGGCGGTGGCTCGTCAAACACTTTGACGATAACGAGGTATTTTTCTTACTTTCATACGCAATTGTATGAAACCTTTATTTAATTCTAATTCTGTGGTCATTACAATTAACTTCATTTCAATGTGTAGGGTGTAGGTGGTCTTGGAGAACATATGAGAAAAATTCGCTTGAGCGACAACAAGATTAACCATCGATCCGGCCGGAAACCATATTGGACTCTTCGGACGGAGAGAGAAGAGTAAGGTAACACAAACATCTACTCCAAGATTGAGACTTGGTTTTTTGTTAACCGGGAACCGGGACAGGATGCTTCTGAGGCGGAACTATTACAGAAGGAGGACAACAAGCCGAAACGCGTAAGTTCTTTTATAGGTTATATTAATTATTAATATTTTATTCTACTTTATTATTTTTTCATTAATTTGATATTTTATTTTGTTATAGATATACCTTAAGAGGGCGTTGCTGGATTGGAGACTGAAGTGATGATGTTAGCGAATCAGCATTGTCACGACCTGAAGCTTGTCGCGGGACGATTAGATGCTCAATTCCCCCGAGGACGCAAAATTCGGGGATTTGGAGATGATTACCAGGTACAGGCCAGACCTAGAAAACGTGGCCAGTCCTCCAGCGGTGTGTCTGCTGAGGAGTTCGAAGATATGCAGACTACGCTCAGACAGTCGACAGAGCAGATTGCCGCACAAAATGAGAGGTTCGAAGCTCAAGAAAGAAACATCGAAGCTCAACGAAGAAGCTTTCAGTGGATGTACGAGCAGATGCGAGCAGCCAATCCTTCTCTGGCCCCTTACGACCTGAACATGTTTTCCAACTTTGGTCCTCCACCTCCACCGTCGTAGTTTAATTAATGTAATTTTTATTTAAACATTTGTAATTTTAATTCATTTGGATTTTAATTTGAATTTGAATTTCTATTTGAATTTGAATTTGAATTTTAATATGCAAAAAATAAAAACCGAATAAATTAATAATTGTAACGACGTATTCTATAGAATACGCCGTTACAATTTTATAATAAAATAATACTTTCTTGTATTTGTAACGGCGTATTATTTGACAATATACGCCATTACTAAGTTGACGGTGTTAAGCCGTGTAAACGACACCGTCAAATTTGTAACGGCGTATGTAGTGATATATACGCTGTTACAAAGTTAACGGCGTCAACAACGATTACGCCGTTAACGGACTGCCGAAACGACGTCGTGTTGGTGTAGCGGCGTCATGTGTACGCCGTTACAAACTATAACGGCACCTTTGTAACGGCGTATCGACTAACCGTTGTTTGTATGCCGTTACAATTTGTAACGGCGTATTTTCATACGCCGTTATTAATAAAAAAAATGACAGTGAATTTCTCTTATTTTAATTTGTACACGACCAACCAAAAATGATTTGGTAAGGAGCTTCCTCTGCCCACAAACTCTTCTAGAAACCATCCAATAATGGCCGAAGAATCTAAATGTCTTAGATAAAAGTGACGAGCACAAGAAACAGTGTAACACCGTCCCATTTTCAGGGGATATTTTCGAGTGAGTTTAGTATTTACTACCGTCAAAATTTCACTCACCTGTATCTACGCGGGCGAACTAATTTAGCCCTTGACAATTTAACAAGCGAATTTTATTTTACAATTCTCACTGTCATCACGGGTTACAAGTGAGTCAGGTCTAGATTCGAGGCCAATGGTCAAGAAAGAGAGAGTCGAAAACTCAAGAACTGAAGTTAAACATGAGCGACACATATATAAAATATTAGTAGATTTAGTTGAAGCGGTAATGATAAATTAAGATGAATGACCATGAAGATGATTGAAGTGAACGAACATAATGATGCAATGTTTAGTGGAATGTGTACTCGATCCCCTACATTTTTTTACTGCAATTATTTGGTTACTTATTCCAATAATTTATGATTATCTTAAATAACTTCATAATTGCATCTTTGATGATTTATCGACTTTTTTCATAAGGTTTTTTAGTGCTTGTTCGATATAATTTAATAGCATTTTATGCATTACTTGTGAGAGATATAGTATACTGAAACAGAACTGCAGTAAGGCGTTGATTATACTTTTCATAAGTAATTTAAGCCCGGGCATATCTTTCGGGATACAATACTGCATAATAAGCCTTTTATATGTATGTGGAGAGATGTTTTTGATTGTAGTGATTTTGCATTATAAAGAAGATAGTATATATAGCATGAAAATGTGACCTTTCATGAATAGTCATATTGTTTTGAACAATAATGTCCCTTCACACAATAACATCTGCACATTGTATCTGAATTAAGATAACTGTATCAGAAACACGACAAATGAATGCACAAGTGTAAGTTCTTGATAAACAATAATTATGATCAACCTATTACAGATTGTCCAGCCTTGGACTACACTCTATATGAACAGAGTACAAACTTATATCTATATATACACTACATTTTTTCTTTAATCTATCAATGTAGGATAAACTACAACTAACAAACTCAAATGTTCCAACAATCCCCCACTTGTTTGTGTAGATTGTGGTTTTAAGATTCATTTCCTAAGTTTCACGCATTATGAAAGTATCTCTCGATTTGAACTTTCACTTAGCATATATATCAAAACTTGCAATAGTCGAAACGAAGATATATTGCACATGAAACTTATCATTAAACATGCTTATGAACTAATCAGCGCTATATATGGCCTTGTGTTGTAATATCCAGTTAATGAACATTTACAACATAAATACATGCCTATTTTGTTGCTCAAGCGGCACCACTTCTATTTTATATAGGTGGAGTTATATATGATCATGTTACTTTGATCATAACTTCCATTAAGGGCATAGCCCATCCTCCTATTCACGTAACAGATTATACTTCTTAACATTACTATATGTAAATGAGGCTAACAAAAGTAACACACGGAAATCACAACAACTTGTTATTACCTTTTGAACTTAAACTAAAATTTTAATTCAAAGTTGGGTTCCCATTGTTGCTTCCTTTAACGGGTTTAAGCCCAATTTCTCTAGCCGTTGAACTTACTAAATCTCTTGGTAATTGTTTAGTAAGAGGATCCGCTAGATTACTTTTAGATTTAACGTATACAATTGTGATCACTCCAGTTGAGATTAATTCTAGTACATAGGCATGCCTTAGACTAATATGTCTTGATTTTCCATTGTATACGTCATTATAATCCTTACAAATTGTAGACTGACTGTCGCAATATAAGAAAATGGCTGGCATCGGTTGTGGCCACAACTCTATATCAAGCAATAAATTTCTTAGCCATTCTGTTTCCTTTCCTGTGGTTTTCAATGCTATAAATTCAGCCTCCATGGTTGAATGAGCAATAATTGTTTGTTTCTTGAATGCCCAGCTAATGACACCACCACCAAGAACAAAAATCCAACCATTTGTTGACTTATTGTCATTCATACTAGTTATCCAACTAGCATCACAATATACATTCAAAGTAGAAGGATACTTGTTATAGACTAATGCATAGTCTATAGTACATTTTAGGTAACCAAGTATGAAATTCTGATTCGTAGCCGAGTCAAGAAGTCGAACACAAAGTCGTAACTTGTGTATCGACTACTTGCCTAAATTGCATACCGTAGTTTAAATAATAACCAAGCAATAAGAACGACACCAGAGATGATTACCCAGTTCAGTGCAACGTCACCTACGTCTGGGGGCACTTTGCCAGTGGAAAGGTTTTCACTATATGGTAGTCAATAGTACAACTTCAAGCACCAACTAGCTATCACACAAGCTATTGTCCTAAGCTACTATAGATCTCACCGTGAACAATCTCGACCAAGGTCCTCTCCCCCTGTCTTTGAGATCCTCTCAATTCCACCCTTCGAGCAAGCGCCTATGCTCGGTGTCGTAGTCTTCTTTGACGGATTTGTGAATCTTCAATCACGAACACAAGAATCCTAACCGATCAAACACTCAATCTTCGCGACTTGATGTTTAATCGGAGCAAAGCCGTTCTTAGCAAACTGATCAGCCTCTCAACACGCCAATGGTGCACGGTTAAGAGCTCTGAGAAATTTAGCACATTAAGAACAAGAACGGACGAGCTGCTAATGGGGAAGCGTAGGCTTTTTATAGCAGCCAATCTTTCTCGAATTAGGAATAGGAAGTCTCAGACTTCCTAAACATATTAGGCAAGCAGAGTCGCCGCCTTTGCTGACGTGTTAGTGACAGCTGGAAGTCGCCTGGCCTGTTGACGTCCTTCTCTTGCGCTCCAAGTCTTTGTGACGTCATTCCTCTTTAGCTCCAAGCGACTTCTAAATAGGAAAGCTTCAGGCCTTTCCTAATCTGGAATGTAATGAGTCGCTCCACATGTCGTGTAACAAGTTGCACTGACTTCTTACTTTTGCGCTAAAAAATTATGCCAACACTTAAACGTAGCAACAAAGTACTATACTAATGGCTCTCCAATGCTCTTTACCAGTCATGCTTGTATATCTAGATAGCTTGCCAACTGCAAATGCTATATCAGGCCTAGTGCAATGCATAACATACATCAAGCTACCTATTGCACTAGCAGAGAACTTTGAATTTGACATGAATCGAGTCTATGATAACATTTGTCTCTAAGTCCAAAACTCTATATGCCTTAGAGTTTTCTGCATAGACAACAAAAAACACCTCTTTTACCTCTTGGTCCAAGCTTTTGAAGGTTTCGACCGATAATTTGGTAATATGCTATTCAACCCCAAGAACTTGAAAAATCTATAATAGGTTGATCATAATTTTGTAATTTCGGTCCAAGATTTTGGACAATCTATAATAGGTTGATCATAATTATTGTTTATCAAGAACTTGACACTTGTTCATTCATTTATGAATTTGACACTTGTACATTCAGTTATCTTGGTTCAGATACAATGTTCAGATATTATATAAAGAGACATGATTGTTCAAAACAATATGACTATTCATGAAATGCCACATTTTCATTTATAATGCAAAATCACTACAATAAGAAACATCTCTTCACATACATATAAAAGGTTTATTATGTAGTGTATCTCGAAGGATATGCCCAGTAGAGGCATAAATTCTTTACGAAAAATATAATAAATGCTTTACTGCAATTCCGTTTCAATATACTCTATTTCTCACATTACCCGCTACCAATAATTGGATGTAATAGGGGACTGAAGTTGGTGAGTCAACCATGTCTGTTTGGTTTAGAGATTCGTAGTGTTAAACATTTTTTTAGACGTGGAGCCAAAAGTGAACTACTAAGAACACTAATTTAAACATGTTTTGAACTTTAATAGTATATTCAATTAACACGAGATGCGAATAGTTTTAATATACGACAAAAGTTTATTGGAGCCGTTAATTAAATATCTTGAAATGCATTTATTAATTTAAATGTTTAGGTGAATTA
This sequence comes from Geranium rotundifolium, assembly GCA_963920655.1. Classification (NCBI taxonomy): domain Eukaryota; kingdom Viridiplantae; phylum Streptophyta; class Magnoliopsida; order Geraniales; family Geraniaceae; genus Geranium; species Geranium rotundifolium. Next base: position 35,810,171 of record OY987313.1, on the reverse strand, counting down.
GATTTAACATTTTATTACATTTAGTTTATTTACTTTTATATCATTTTGTTTCGAATGAAATCTTATATAATTCATGATAAAATTTATTCTCTGTATAACATGAAGTTAAAAAGAACCTACGTAATAATAAAATTACATTAAAACATATTTTAACCTCTACATTCAACTTGTAGTTTTAGGTTAATTAAATATTTAAATAAATGACAAATAAAATATAAATTTGGGTAAAAATTTACTGTCCAAATTGTAGAATTTGAATGTGTACTAATAAAAATAGATGAACCAAAAAAAGAGAGTTGAACAAGTAAAACGTGATGAATTCGGTAGATACACAAAAATGACCGTGATAAAATTTCAATACCACAGATCATACGTTGAGACAAATTACGCTAAATCTTGAGCAATTTAATGATTGGTAAAAATTCGGACGATTGGACATTATACCAAACTTATATTACAAAATGTTCCTGTTTAAATGTATGCAAAACAATAAGTAACTCCAACTACACACAAATGCTCCTCAGAGTTATTGCTTAACATGTAATACCAAAAAAATACAATGATTACAACAAGAATTAATGATTCTCGATTGACAAGTACACGCAACATCGTCACGATACTTCCAAATCGAGAATTAAAATAGTTGTGGGGTCTCTCAAGAGGAAAAAACACACCACCGAATCTTTCAAGTGGCACTTCATTTCTTATGTTTCTTCTCTTTTTTACCGACAACTCTAAATTTCCACCAAAAATTGTCAAACAATTACGCTCTATTATTAGATTACATATTAGAAAATGTGAACCCATAATCAATTTAAGAAACCCATAATTCCCAAATCGTCAAAATATATTAAATGTGATCCAAATTAAGAATATATTTAGTTAGTGTATGATAGTGATCAGACCAATTGGGTTTGAGAAGATAAGAAATCGAAACCGAGTTCCATTGTCGTTGACTTTGAATAATCGTGTGGCCTGCCCAAGCCAACAACTCTAGACGAAATGGAACAAAACGTTAATTATTTTAGATTTGTTCTCACATTTGAATTAGTTTTATATATATTTTTGACTTGTCTACTTCAATTTACTATATAACTCTAACAAAGTCGATACATGTCACTTACAATCTCGTTGTCAATATAAGCTACTTATTTTGTCTTGTTATCTACAGTCGGTGCTTATCATGAATAATTATATATGCATGTAATTAAGCTTGATAGGTTAATTCTCCAAATTATTTATCAAGCTATATTAAGATCCACATATTTTAAATGATCGACTCTAAGTTCTTGTTCACGGGCAAAGTAAATTGAGATTTACTCACCTGCAAAACAAATTGAGGATATTTTTAGAATTTAAATCTTACAGGTTGGGCTGTAAAAATTTTCCTATTTAATTGAGAAATGTTACTATTCTCCTAATTTAATTAGGAACAAATTTAGTATTGTAAAAAAGTTTATGATAGGTTTCTTAATTTACATGGAATTAGAAAATTTAGGCTTGTTTCATTTCCACCTATCTTTCAATTGTTACTCATCTAACTTAGTAGTACTCTTAGTGATCTTCTCAATAAGTTCTATGGGTAGTGTGAAGTCTTTTCACCAACTAACCAAAACATCTAGCCGAAGGTATGCATAATTTTATCTTTTCAGTTGTAGCCACCCTGATAAACATATCCAAAAGATATTTTGTTGTAGCCTAAAACATATGATTCTTGACAAAGTGAATGACACTTTGATTGGCACTATATAAAGTATTGTATGCATGTTTCTTGCATAACTCCTCCAGAAAGTTTTTAATCAAATCATTTCCTTCCCGACTTTTGAAATAGCCATGTGATATGCTTATGTGGTTGAAATACCAACATTCTTTCGGAGTCATGACATCTAACTAAGTTTAGTGCTATCTAAGGTGAAGATGTATAATATAGTACCCTTATGTATATCCAAGCATCCACCTAAATTTGCTTCAAAAAATCCTTCTAGGATGACATCCTTGTTCTTGAATTGTAGTGCAATCTTCGAAATCCTCTTCAAGTAGCGAGTTTAGGCATGTGATATGTTCACTTGATCTATCGCACATTAGACATAATTTTGGTAACAACTTCCACTGCATGCACAATATCTGGCCTTGTGCATACTATCGCGACATCAATATGCCCGCTTTAATCTTTAAGAGAGTTTAAGCATTTTACTTCTTGTCCTTATCCATATGAGGTCACAAGCTCGATATACTAATGTACAAACTGAGTATACACTTAATTACACCTAAGTCTTTCATCACGAACTCTTCGAACATCAATCTTTTCAATTTGTTGATTTCTACCATGTTAGAGCCTGCAATCAACATAAAAGAATAATATGTTATATGATCCCTTTAAATGCTTTACATAGAAACAATAATTTATGCAACATCTTGTGTACCCACTTCTCATCATAAAATTGTCAAACTGCAAACTTCACCGTCTTGGTTAAACCCGCATGTACCAAAATTTGAACTCAGGACCTCACACATGTTAGTATGACTCCTTACCACTTGACTCGGCTATCTTGAAACCCTTTGCTTGTACCATATAGATGTCTTTCTCAAGATCGCCATGTAAGAGCGCAGTCTTGACATCTAGATACTCTAGATAAAGATTCTATGTAGCCACGATACCCAACACAAGTTTGATAGTAGTCAACTTGACTACTAGAGAGAATATATCATTGTAATCAATGTCTTTTTTCTGAAGAAAACCCTAGACCACTAACCTTTCCTTATGCCTCTTGCTGCCATCATGTTCTTGCTTGTGGATGAACATCTTTCAGACAACGAAGGTAATATTAATAGAGCTTGTACCTCATCATCGAATTTGATATCCAGTGCTCTAATGTTGATATTATTGTATTAAATTCTTTCACTTATTAAATTCGTTCACATGATTAGTGACACTAGCACATTCGTTCACATTCGTATTAACCAGTTGGTGAATCAAAAATATACCTTCTTTTACGTTTTCAGCTTTTTTACATATTTGATAACGTCTTAATGATTTCGTAGGTAGTCTTCTCCTTCATGATATAATAGGCAACACTGTTTGCCAAAGACAATCGTATCGGGCTGATTTAGCAGCGCCCAATCCCTGGGACTTATCCCCTCCGGATTGGTCTCTAACAAAAGTTCATACACCTTCTTTCGGTACAAAATGTCCCCTGCTTGCTTCTTCCAATATCCAAAATTCATTTCGTCAAAGTTGTCAATTTGAAATTTACTTTCTTATTCTATTGCTCCCACTTGCCACAAACATGGCTTTGATACCATTCGTTGTGAGTATATAACAGCGTGGAACGACAATTCAAAAAAGATGTGACCTAGAGAAATAATGAAAATCACACACGAACAAAAGATTTGCGTGGAACGACAATTCAAAGAAGATGTGACCTAGAGAAATAATGAAATTCACACACGAACAAAAGACTTACGTCGTTCGACAATTCGCTTGTGTCCACAGCCACACCACTCTCTTATTATTGAGGAGATTAGTGAGAATACAACTGGAGTTACATGAGTAAGAGTGACGATGTTCTTGAACAGTCTCCAAATGGGAGATTGTTATAGTATCTCCAATGTCACTACTTATATTTAAAATAATATAGGTAATGATTTGCATTGGAATTAAGATAGAGAGCCACATTTTCATGTTTAACTTCAACCACACTCTATATTTAAGTTAAAAAATTTGTAGGAGAAAAAAACAAAAAAAACAATATGATAGAAAATGTGACGAGCTCCCCACATTTTCACTCTCTCTCTCTTTATTTGTAAGGAGATCATAAGAAAATATGGGGAACTTCAGGAGTCATAAAATGTCTCATTGGAGTGCAATTTTTACATTTTTTTTGTAAGAAGTCAAATTGAAGATGCTCGTAAGTTACGGTGACATCCTATTCAATTTAGAAAGCCACAATTCTCCTAATTAAATTAGGATAGTTCATTGAGAAATGATTTCCTTTCCTATGATACAAGACTTTATGTTAAGTTTTCTGATGCACAAAAAATTAAAAAATTAGAATTTTATTTTTATTTTTCCCGTCTTTCAATGTAGTGTGGTATTGGATGAAGGCAAATTGCCCAAATACATAAATAATTTATTTTTGTATGATTATTGCATATATTTTTTGGCAATTACTGCTTGCTATAAATTATTGTTATACGTTGTTGTTATGTACCCCGACAAATTCTTTAAAAAAACTGAGATGCTCTACATATTGAAGTTGTGCAGCCCACATGTCGGCATAGTTCAAGAAATCACGGGAAAGAATATACTAACACGCACATATATAGTTTATGAATAAATTATTGAACATAATGAACAGTGACTTGGTTAAGGTTCGGACAAGGGCATGGAAATCATGGCTAGGTTGATGTCCCTCTCCATAAATAAAAAAAACAGTATCAAGAAGACGACAGATTAATTAAACCTAACTATATTGACAATGTCTTATACCACGAGCAACACTTTGTTTAATGTGCCAATCATCATAAGCACAAAACATGGTAGCTAGGTTGTTGGATTGGGACCATATATATATGGGTGAAACAGATACTGGCCTTAACAACTTCAGTACTTGCCTATATATATATATATTACGAGGAAAAATCAGTTACAAACAAAAGAACGTCAAAACTATAAGATATGTGGTACAATGTTTTAGAACTATGTAAAACATGTAATGCAATGTTGTAAAGCATGTTGGACCTGTGCAAAATTGAAGTCATGTAAAACATGTAGTGTAATGTTGTACAACATGATTGAGTCTGCCACGTGTCGCATGCTGAGACAACGCGCGTTGTCTCAGATCTGACGGTTCTACATAAGTTTTGACGTTTTACATAAATTTGTAGCCGAGTGTATCCTTTTATACTATTTTTGTTTTTGATATTACTAAAAAAAATTTGTTCAATTGATTAAACATTTTAGCTTACAATTTAAAAAGGGAGGGTTAAGTCTTACCACTACACATCCTTCTTTATTATACACAATGATGACAAATTATTTTAATTAATATAAATCATTGTCAGAAGCCAGATACATATGGCGAATGAAGGTCACTTTTATAATAAAACTAAATTTTGATATCATGTCTGAAGTAAAACTCACTTAAAATCTCAAATTGATCAGTAGAAGCCTAAACTGTTATATAAACTATAAACAGATTCATATCTTTTAGATGTAAAATTCCAACCACCATATACAGTATTCTAAGTGATTAAATCTTAAAAGTCTATTTTTTCAATTACACGAATAATTTCATCCAAATAGTTTTTATATATTATTCTCGGGAAAAGAAAATACACCAAGTGGAAGGTATAGGAGAGCACCCAAGTCTTTTGACTAGTCTTGACCGCATAAGTGGAATTAGAGTTTTTTTTTTAAGGAAGTGGAATTAGAGTTGATAATTAAGTTCGGTATATGCAAGTCAGAGTTTAAATAATTTTACATTAACCTTGCATTTTATAAACTAGAATAATTCAGAAGCTTCTTCGATAATAATTCCTTTCACACGCCCATACACGACTTCGCCAAAAGCAGTATATATCAACAAAAATTAACAATTCATAAAAAAAAAACACTCTTTAATTTATACACAAACAATAATGAGAGACTATATTACTTGGTACTTTCAAAATTATATTAAAGTAAGGAAAAATATATTATATTTTTAATGAGAAAGATTGAAATATAAATAAGGGAAAACTACACATAGCTACACCCAACTAAAGCCAAAAGACACGTAGCTATCCCCGTCTTTCAAGCTGGACACCTAGCTACACCTAAAGATTGAAAATGGAAACTTAACCCTACCGTTAGATTTTCTGTTAAAATTTTAAGTAAAAAGACGAAAATGCCCTTGGTCAGACTTTAAATTTTCAAATCATGCCATTTTTGAGTTTTGGTGTGTTTTTTCGATTAAGCTTCTCCACAACCACCGGTCAGAGGTCGGAGACGATCGGAGAAGTCGGCCGGAGGTCGGAGACGAGGCCGGCGAGGAACATGGTGGTTGTGGAGAAGCTTGATCGAAAAAACACACCAAAACTCAGAAATGGCATGATTTGAAAATTTAAATTCTGACCAAGGGCATTTACGTCCTTTTACTTAAAATTTTAACAGAAAATCTAACGGTAGGGGTTAAGTGTCCATTTTCAATCTCTGGGTGTAGCTAAGTGTCCAGTTTGAAAGATGGGGATATCTATGTGTCTTTTTGTAGCTATGTGTAGTTTTCCCTATAAATAAACAATAAATCTGAATATATTAAGAATCATGTGATTAATCCATAGTGTATTGACTGCATCCATATATACATACACTATCAGTTTTTGAAGTTGTAACGGCGCACGTTAACGGCACCGTTACAGAGGATTTGTGCGCCGTTACAGTTTGTAACGGCGCACAAAATCGTCTGTAACGGCGCCGTTAACATGCGCCGTTACAGTACAGCCTGTAACGGCGCAAAACGCGCCGTCTGTGCCGTTACAACCTGTAACGGCGCACAAAGGACGTGCGCCGTTACTAACTTTGACGGCGCACGCCGTCAGTGCGCCGTTACAAGGGCTACCGTCACCGTTGCTGAAGGTGACGGTGCCGTCACCATTTGTAACGGCGCACAAACGGCGTGCGCCGTCATTAATTGTAACGGCGCACTGACGGTGTGCGCCGTTACAAATAATGCAGAATAATAAAAAAATAAAATTTAAAATAAATAATAAATATAAAATAAATTTTATATTTATTATTTTTTTAAAATTTTATTTTTTTTATTTAGAAATGAATATTGAATTTGTTGAAAATAAAATTATATTAATATTGAAATTGTTGAATAAAATATTTAATTTACATAAAATCTATGAGGACGGGCCTCTAGGATCTCTAGAACTATTCGGGTTAAATGGAGGTGGAGGTGGAGGGGCGAGATTAGGGTTGAGTAACATCAGCTGTTGTTGGAAGTACTGGAACATCTGCTCGGCATGCTGTTTTTCGGCGGCGGCTTGCTGTTTTTTGGCGGCGTTCTGCTCACGTTTAGCCTGACGTTCAGGGCGAAGTTCCGTAATAACCTCTTCTTGTTGGCTGAGTCGAGTCCGGAGGTCCACAATCTCCGCTTGACTACTATCGGAGGAGGTCGAACGTCTTCTCTGTCTCGGCGGTGCTTCGTAAGAACTCCCGCAACCCCGGATGCGTCGTCCTCTAGAGGGTTCTATGGTAACTCCTCTGGCAAGCTCGATCTCGCGAACATGCTCGGCAGCTTGTCGCATGACCTCATCCTCTTCAGCCTCCTCATTCTTCCAATCCCTAAGCGCATTCTGAATGTAAAGCTGCAAAAAAAATTTGATTAATATAATAAATTTAAATATTAAAATAAAAAAATATATATTGAAACTTACAAGCTTCGGGTTGAGTCCCTCCTCCCCCTCCTGTGCATCATCACCAGGCCTAGGTAAGGCCTTGTGAGCCTTTAGTAAGGCCTCCAACTTTTTGGAGACCTCCACTTCCCCGGCCTTCGACATCCTCTCCCAAAGCTGTCGAAATGGGACTTTACCAGTGTGGTGGTTTAATTTGTTCTCGCTCCTTCTAATGGCATTCATTTGAGTAGCAACATTTTCCTGGAAAAAAAATAAAAGTAAATTCACATCAAAAATAGTAAATTAAAAAAAAATTAAAGTAAAAACATTAAAGTAAAAATTAGTAATATACCTCGTTGGCATCGAAATGTTCAACGAGCCACCGCCACTAGGACTTCTTCCCTTTCAGACACTTGGGAATCCCATTCCGGCACAGTCTAGTAGGGTCGACGTAGAGCTTGTATAACCGCTTCATGTTGGATTTTCGCTCCTTGTAATCGCCTATGGCCGCCTCACGAATCCAACCCCTAAGCTCAACCGAATCGGTCACTTCAAACAAACGCTGAAATTCACAAATATCACGTCAATATTTATAATACGAACATTTGGAAAAAAATTAGAGTAAACGTTGAAATTACCCTGAAACTCCTCCAAAACGCCTGGAACGTCTGGTAGGAAGCGTTGCGTTCCCGAGCGAATTTCCCTATAATCGTCTTCACCCTATCGGCCGAAAGGATTCCTCCTGCGACACGTGGTCGGCCGTTTTCCCACGTCAAGAGCAACGGACCTCCATTCCTCTGAACTGCTCTCTCATCCTGCTCGATGTTGATGTCGATCTTTTGGTCCTTCTTTGCCCTGGCTTCCCAGCTCTTCGTGTTCAGGCAGTCGACTTCCACCTTGTAGTCGAAGTACAGCTCGTACCTCGGAATCTCTCTGTACTCGAGGGGAAGGAGCCTCCACTCGTTCAGCGGCAGTTCTGACTCATTCGGCACAAAGTCAGATTCGGAGGGTCCTGCGACGTCTCCGAGCATCTCCTGGAAACTCCAAGGATCCGGGACCTGGAACTGCCAGCCAACCTCCGTATCTCCCGGATAAGTCGGCTGAGTGGGCTGAGTCGGCTGCGGCGGTGACGGAGTGTACATGTCATCATGTACATCCGGCGTCTGCGAAGCCTCGAAAAATGGAACGTCCATGGTGAACGTTCATGATTCCAAAATTGCCCCTTAGGGGCTAATTTTTTTTATAATTCCGAAATTGCCCCTAAGAGGCAATTTTTTTTATAATTCCAAAATTGCCACTAAGGGGCTAATTTTTTTCATAATTCCAAAATTGCCCCTTAGGGGCAATTTTTTTTCATAATTCCGAAATTGCCCCTAAGGGGCTAATTTTTTTTATAATTCCAAAATTGCCCCTAAGGGGCTAATTTTTTTCATAATTCCAAAATTGCCCCTTAGGGGCAATTTTTTCATAATTTTTTTCATAATTCCGAAATTGCCACTAAGGGGCTAATTTTTTGCATAATTCCAAAATTGCCCCTTAGGGGCTAATTTTTTTCATAATTCCGAAATTGCCCCCTAAGGGGCAATTTTTTTTTATAATTCCAAACTTGCCCCTAATGGGTATTTTTTTTAAAAATTAAAATACCACTACGGGGCATTTTTTTAAAAAATTCCAAAAATACCCCTAATGGGTATTTTTTTTAAAATTCCAAAAATACCCCTAATGGGTATTATTTATAATTCCAAAAATACCCCTAATGGGTATTTTTTTAAATTAATTCCAATTTAAACATGCAATTTCATTGCGCAAAAAATTAAACATGCAATTCTCAACAAACCTAACATATTCATACAATTATTCAAATTTTCATAAAATGATATCACAATTTTCAACAACCGTAACATATTCATACAATTATCTAACAAATATTCATACAATCATATAATCTAAACATAATTAATCATCTAACAATTATTATATAACAAATATTATCTAACAATTATCATCTAACAAATATTATCTAACAATTAAACCCTAACAATAATTAATTATCTAACAAATAATTAATTATCTAACAAATAATCTAACCTTTTTGACGGGAAGGTCCGGCGACGGCGGGACGGCGACGGCGGCGGGGGCGACGGCGCGGCGGCGGCGGCGGCAGATCGGAGCAGAAAGACAAAGAGGATAGGAGAGAATGGAAAAAACAGAGAGGAGGAGGAAGAAAAAAGGTTCTGCCAATATTTATCAAGGATTTTGTAACGGCGCACATAATCGTGTGCGCCGTTACAAAAGTTGAGTCTGACGGCGCACATAACGGCGTGCGCCGTTAGACCTAATCTTTGTAACAGCGCACCCTCTTATGTGCGCCGTTACAAACCGTAACGGTCAGAAAACGAGTCGTTTCTGACCGTTGCCTGAACCCAACGGTCAACTTTTGCAACGGTCAACATATTTGTAATGGCGCACATTGCTATGTGCGCCGTTACAAGCGAAATTTGTAACGGCGCACAACAATGTGCGCCGTTACAACCAAAATATCCGCGGGAAGTTTAAATTTTCGCGAAATTTGAATTTTCGCGAAATTTCGCCGCGAAATTTGATTTTTCGCGTGGCGCCAATTTTGTAACGACGCACATAGCTATGTCCGCCGTTACAAACCTAAACCCTAAATTTAACCTAAACTCAATTGTGAATGATAAGCGGTCTTCCCGTGGTTTGATTTTCTTCAAATTTGTACTATACCACGTATATGTAATTTCCAACTAATCGAACGGTTTCGATTCAACATAAAATATATTAATCTACCGAACGTTTGATCATCAATGAGTTTAGGATTTTTGTGAGTTTTACCTTCCTTAACCCTAAACTCACGCTTTCAACGAAAATGGAATGTGTTGAAAATAAAGTTTTAATCCAACCATACGGATAGGAGCGCAATGAATGTATACTTCATATGCCAAAATTTCATTCAATTCCGATAATGTATGAACCTAGATCTAACCGGTCAATGGGAAGTCAAAATAGTTGACTGGCCTATTTGACTTTGTGTAACGGCGCACATAAGCAACGTGCGCCGTTACAAACTGTTGTAACATTCATTGCGGCGTTACAAACGTCCAAAAATAATATTATTTTATTTATGTCGATCCAAAAGTTAATCCGACCATACCAATTTGAGCGCAATGACTTGTTAGTTCATGTTTCATAATTTCAGGGTTTTATGTTGAACGTATGAATCTCGATCGGGATCGGGAACCCGATTTCAAAGGACAAAAGTCAAGAATCTGATTTTTCCTAAGTGTGGATTTGTAACGGGTGCGCCGTTACAAATCCACACTTAGGAAAAAAAAATAGTTTTAGGTCAAATTGACCGAATTACCCCTAATTCGGCCGGAATTGACTGAATTACCCCTAATTCGGCCGGAGTTGACCGAATTACCTGTTTCAGGTCAAATTGACCTAATTACCACTAATTATGCCGGATTTGACCGAATTACTCTTTTAAGGTCGAAATGACCGAATTACCCCTTCTTCGGTCGGAATTGACCGAATTACCCCTTCTTCGGTGAAATTGACCAAATTACCCCTATTTCGGCCGGAGGTGACCGAATTACTCTTTATAGATCATAGATTAAAAAAACCATTTATTCATAACCAATCAAACATACATATACATATTAAGTATCAGAGTCGGCGGAATCATAATCTTCATGCCCTTCCAAATCACTGTCATCAGTTTCTTCGTCGTCGTGCTCGGTTTCTTCGTCTTCTTCATCGTTCTCAGCTGGAGGTACTGGCGGTGGATACCAGATTAAGTTTGTTAGGTCGATAGTGATACCACCCGGTGTGACGATGTCAATTCGATCTTCTTGGTAAGGTTCATCGACTTCAAACTCCAGGTCGTCTTCTTCATTGACGTTGTCGCATACGTTCTTCTCTATATGCATCAAATCCAACGCATGTCTGACTTTATGAGTTTTCCAATAAGGTTCATCGACTTCAAACTCCAGGTCGTCTTCTTCATTGACGTTGTCGCATACGTTCTTCTCTATATGCATCAAATCCAACGCATGTCTGACTTTATGAGTTTTCCAATAAGGCAGCTCCCAGAAAATGCTTTTATGAGACCAACATATAGGAACACCACCCCCTTTTCGTTTACTGAACTTCAGATGCAAACTAGGCGGTGGGTATTGATGACGTAGAATCGCACTGAGTACAGCAGCCCCTGAATGCCGGGTAGGCCTTCTCCGTGTCTCTGTCTTCCCGTTAAAGGCCTGCGGCTGAAATCGCAGTGGATGTTTCGGTGGTAAGAACCTACGAGCACCTTGGTAAGAGATTCTTGAGTTACTGTGTTCAGAATCGATCTCGTCCAAGCATAAAGGACATGCCTTATAGCCTTTAGTCTGGATGCCCCCCAACATTTCCAAACCCGGGAAGTCACTTATTGTCCATATCACAGCAGCCCGCATGATGAAAGCCTCTTTCTTAGAACCATCCCACGTGACAGCTCTGTGCTCCCACAGATGGTTCAACTCATCAATCAGCGGACGCATGAAGTTATTTAAGCATTTTCCCGGTGATTTTGGACCAGATATCAACATGGTGAGGATGTTATACTTCTTTCTCATAGCCATCGACGGCGGAAAATTCAACGGGATAGCGACTACAGGCCACAAACTGTAACTCGCCGCATTAGGCCCGTATGGAGAGAACCCGTCGGATGACAGCGCCAGCCGCACGTTCCGTATTTCTCCAGAAAATACTGGGTATTTAGCGTCAAAATGAATCCAATCCGCACCGTCCGATGGATGTACTAATATTTCATCGTCCTCATTCTCCCGCTCCCCGTGCCATCGCATCCACTCAGCCGTCTCTGGGGCAAGATATAAACGTTGAAGTCGAGGAGTCAATGGGAAGTACCACAACGTCTTTTTCGGAACTAATTTTTTTCCCACTTTAGCGTATCGTGCTTCTCCACAAACGTCACATGTCTGGAGTTGCGATTGTGTTCCGTAGTACAAAGTGCATCCGTACAGACATGCATCATATTTCACGTGTGGTAGTTGGATTCCCTTCATTTTCTACTTCGCCGCTGCATAGCTAGATGGATACGTATTAGGTTGGGGTAACGTAGAACAATAATCTTTGACAACCTTGGTAAAAGCTTCGTCAGACATCCCGGTGCTCTGCTTGATGGACAACATCTTTAACATTGCTGCTAATGAAGTATCCTCGCTATTTCCGTACAACGGCTTTTGCGACTCCGTCACCAACCGGTTGTATGCTGTCATGGTTGCCTTAGCGACTCCCTCCTCGACTTCGGTTATTATTCCAATGTTCTGTTGTACGTCCTCGTCCTCGTCCTCGTCAATCCTTACATCTCTAGTCGGGTCTACATCATCCACGAGCTGATGCACATGATCAATGTATACTGGATTGTTGTCCGACGTCGAACAAGGCTGATTCGCCGATGTTTCCCTGAAACTGATATCCCAATTTCGGCTCGAGCTAGCTCATTCGGCTTCGCCATGATGGAACCACACATTATACGATCTAAGGAAATCTTTCCTCAATATATGATCGCAAATGGTGTCCATATCGTGCCAAGCAGAATTACAACACCTCGTGCATGGACACTTGAAACGTCCCACACCATCTCTTGGAGCGTTTTTCCTCGCAAATTTTACAAAACTGCTTAATCCTTTCATCCATTCCTCACTCATTTTCATTTCCGACCGTTTTCCATAACGGCAACAAAAGTGGTCAACGGTCAACACATTTGTAACGGCGCACATAACGATGTACGCCGTTACAAATGTGCGCTAGTAACGGCGCACGGATAACGTGCGCCGTTACCAATGTTTGTAACGGCGCACAGGTACAGTGCGCCGTTACAAATGTTTGTAACGGCGCACTTTACCCGTGCGCCGTTACTAATTTCGGTTCTAACGGCGCACATACTTTTTGTGCGCCGTTACAGTTGAAAAAACTGATAGTGATATGAAGAGAAAAATTATTTATCGAGAGATATCATATACAAAATCACCGAGTAATCATGTTAAGTTACTTACAAATTAAATATAATATTTATACTACCACTCAAGATGCGCTTACAAATTTAGGAAACATGCATGAAACTTCACTATGATTTAGAAATCAAATCACTAAAACTCGAACATAAAATACTGTACATGTTCGGAACATACATAACATATCTAGCAGTCAAAACTATTGTGTATTGGCTAGTTTCAATGAATTCAAAATCAATTTATCATATCCAACTGTTTTAACTACAGAGTTGAGGTGTATTAGTCAATAATCTAACACACATATGTTAGATAATATGTTAATCCATAAACGTAAATCGAACAACCATACAAGATAGATACAAGTAAAACACATGATACAAACACAATTAAAATAATACCTCCGTTTTATTAATAATATTTATACAATAAAAATAATAGTATAAATATTATAGAACCTGAAACCGGTACATGACCGGTTGATAGAGACGGAATTGAATATCATCGAGTCACGGTAATCCGCTTTTCTTAAAACAATTATTGCCCCGTATGGGCAACTTGCTCCCATGATAAAACGACGATCGAATTCGAACTCTAACCGGGCTATAGAGAGTAATCAAGGAGGAATTTATTTGACAGAGGTTCGACAACTAAGGTTTTTGGTGTATTTTAGCTCTATCGATTTTTCCCTACTTATAGAAGAAAAATAATCCTTCATTCTTGGAAAATATATTTTTAAGGAAAATATAATTCTACTAGGAAAATATTTCTTTTACGAAAAAATACTCTTAGGGAAAGAACTTATAACTTGGAAGACAAGAAATGAAATAACTTACCAAATCATTCTTTTGGGAAAGTATGATTTTCCATAATTTATTTCTCAATGGAAATTAAATATTAATGGCTTTTCCACGTTTTATCTTTTTATTGAATTTAAAATTAAATTCAAATTCTTATTGTTGGGTCATAATTATGAGCCCAACTAAACGTGGTGGGCTTCGGGTTCAATTTCTCATTCACCCATTTACCCATCTTGAGCTTTTGATATATTGTTGAAAATATCTCATTTAATATAATATGTAAACATATTTCATATTATTTTATGACAAGTCTTGGTATTCCGAATCAAGGCTCACGTAGTCACAAGTTAATACACTTATTAACTTAACCATTTTGTATTTAATTGTACAATTTGTCCAACAATCCTCCACATGAATGAAATTGACCGTGTAAGCATTTCGGCGTGGTGATTACTCTTCACAATCGATATCTGCATAGGATTAGTAGGTTACCCCCTTTGAACTTTCCTTGTGAGGGTATACTTATCTTACTGACGGATGAGTAGACGTGATGTTCTTGAACTCTCTCTCGTTTTGTGTAAGAGATCATATACTTCACACAGATACCAACGAACCCGGTGTTTAGTATCTCATGGTTGGGTTCGTTATGGTCACGAACACCTCCTGGTTCTGCAAGAGCTTAAGAGAACTAAGCCTCATTTGTCTCCCTCGAAGCGACCCCACTTCACTCTCACATAGGTGATATCTTTTGCTCAACTTTGTGATGCACAAAGTATCATTAAAATCATAGCTTAACCTGATCCATTTTTTTGTCACTGTTTGACATTATAGGAATGGTCTCGGGTTTACTTCCACAATGGCCGCACAAGGTTCATGCAATTAGGTTGTCCCTTTGAAACTAGATCTTGGGATCTCCAGTCAACTGGGTTGGGTTTTCCTTCACATGACGCCTTAATTATATAGGTTTGAGCCCCATTCCTTTCGATGTTTATCAACTTGATCTCTGTTTAACCCAACGGTTAGCGAATCCCCAATATTATCTTTTGACCTTACCAAGTCACCATAGATAATTCTCGTAGAGATCAGTTATTTAACGGTGTTATGTCGACGATGCATGTGTGCACTACAAATAGTTGCTTGGTGATCACAATGCACACACATTTTAGGCACAAGCTTTCTCCATTCAAGAATATCCTCTAGGGAGTTACGTAGCTTCTCGGCTTCATCCACAGCTTTATCCAAACCTTCAAACTCAGATTTAAATGTTAATCTGGTTATTTTTGTTTGTCATGAGAATTTCCATGACACAGCTCATTCTGCTAGGGTTGAGACGTTTCTTCTCTTGCCTTTGGAATCAATTACATTAGATATCGAGCAAGCATAAAGTTATAACTCTAGTACGACATGTTCTCTTGCATAGTACGATCCATAGTTACATGTTTCTCGTAGACACCTCAGTACTCTTACGATTCCCTTTTTCATAGACACACATGTTCAAGGAATTAAACATTCTTTGATCCCCTTATCGCATTCTCGTGTATTTCGGAATTTCTTATATTCATACACCAACAATCGATACCACTATGCAAAGCATATGCAATGGAAGTACAGTCCAACGTTTTTGGATCTATTTCCATTTCCTTTTGTAGAGGGTTGTTACTTTGGCAAGGTATCCCCCACATTCTTAGGCAATTATTGGAAGGTTCGTTTCCTTTCCATAATTCCAACAGTATCTTGTCTGATTTCTTATGGGGTTACTTTATTTAAAAAGTGATTGACTGACATATAGTTTCCCCCCACATGTATCGTGACATCCCATCATATGTTAAATCAGACGTTTTTCTTTGTGAAATAAGGAAAGAAGATCTCGTTGGTTTTTGACTTATCATAAATTCACACTTAGAATTTAGGGATTCTACTTTTGTTAACCTACATAGCGCTACGTAGTTAATTTGTCCAAGTTTATATGTCATCCATAAATGACTTGTTGAAATAAAAATAAGAAGCGTCTCTCTTATTTTATTCCTCACTTTGGACTTGCATGAAATGATTTATTCATTTTCCACATGCATCCCTTATTTAGTCAAAATTTATTCCAGTCTTACACCATCTTAGCGTCTTGTGAGCTTAAGAGGTTATCGGACACAATTCTCTTGCAAATGTTCGATACGTGAGTGACATTTCGCAGAACTACTTCTTTTCCAAAAAAAACCTTCATGAAATTGATCAATTAAAATGTTTAATTTCAATTTCGCATATCAAGTTTAGATAATTTAACGTTTTCCCGTCATGAAAATAATTGCTTAAACTCGATTCCACACATACTCGATGAATAATTGAGAACATTCAATTTATTCACATGTGTTTTCGCAATGTGTTTTCGTTGATCACAAAGATTATTCGGTTTATCCTTTTATGTTCTTGAACATGATGGATCATACCGACCTCCAATCAACAAATTCAATATATGTTGATCTCACGTGTTTCATAAAGAAACATATACGTTGTTTAATCTATTTTCCATTTCTCGTAGAATCGATTAATTAATAGTCTTTAAAATAATCGTTCATATATATTTATGCATAGATTAAGCTCTTCGTGTATCAGTTAAAACATTTGATACTGTTCAATACGTCATTTCGTACTCTCGTCAAGAGTTGGATCATAAAAACTCAATTTGGATTTTCCTCGTAGAAACCATGATATTTAAAATTAACACTGGAGTCTTTCAATTTGTTCGTGCGTGTTCATCTATGAACCGAATCAAATTAAATTAACATCACGATATACAATAATTAAGACAATATTATTATATTGAATAATTTTCCTAAATAGTATATATTTGTTGTCATTATAATTGGAATCTGCTTGATTTGTATTTTCATTATAAATGGAACGTGTTTCCACTTTCAGTAGAACGTTTTTCCAAAATCATGAACTTGATCTACTGTACAGGTATTTAAGTGAGTTAATGATATAAATATAAAAAACGTTTCTCTTAGTTTATTCATAATTTGAAATTTACTGAAATTACATATAATTTTCCAATCTCAACTGAGCACTTAAATTTAATGTCATGCATCTCTTGTGTCATGACAACGTCAACTTCAAGCTTCTTTTCCTTTCTTTAGCATTCTGCATTCGAAAGACATAAGCACTTGCTTGTTGCAATTAAAGCACTTCCCATTAATCTTGAGTTTCATGGTAACGCCTCCTCAAGGTTTCTTACCATTTGTGGGATCCCTCTAGACCTCCACCATGTTAGCCACATATTGGCTGGCAGCGTTATATCTTAACATATATCCCAATAACCTTCTCGGATTTATCAAGGTGAAACATAAGCACAAGTGTCATCTGGTAGTTCATCTCAAGTTGGGTACCAGAACTGTTTGAACCGGCACGAATAGCAAATTCAGTTGCATTCGTAGATTCTTTGAAGATTCAGCAACTTTCGCACTTTCGTTACCCATATCTGAGACAACATAAATTCAAATATTATATTTAATTAATGTGTTCACATAGAATATTAATTCAAATCAACAAAGTTTGAATACGTAGATCTCGTGCTAGTGGAACGTATTTCCACAACATAGAGAATCTATTTCCACTACACATAAGACATATTTTTTCTTGTAAGAAACGTAGTTCGCCTACACAAACAGCGTGTTCTAGTACGTTGGAAACTGATTCGATTTGTCATTACGTGTTCTAAAAATAGAACGGAATCAAACCGATTCAGAAGCTCACATCAATGCTTTATGTCAATCGTCTTTACGTGTTTCACTCTGAAACGGATCGATTACATAACAATATTGTTTGAATCGTTCTTACGTGTTCCATAAAAGGAAACATAATCGATTAATCATGCATCGAGCAACGCTAGACCATTATATTCATCAATTGAATAAATTAGGTCATCATCTTGTTTGACCAATTATATCAAATCAGATAATCTCAATTCATGTGAAAATTAATGCAACAAATTTACAACATCAGGTACATGTAATCATTCAGTAAATTTGACATATACACATACATATACTTATATCTCACTTAGCATGTATATTCATATATTCATCTATGATATAATAATACGCATATATACACACATATACAGATCTATAAGCATGCATACTGGTTCTTAGCACACATACATATGCACATCTACGTATCTCGTTAAAATCATGTTAATGTTTATATCAAACATACATACATCTTATATATAACTCACTGAGACATATATATATATATATATATATATATATATATATATATATTTGAATCACATACATATTACATGAGATTGGTCTTTATTATTCAAGTCTTATACATATCTCATGAACAAATAATATGTACATGCATACTAGAATGTTGATGATCATACTCCTTATATATGCACATCATATATAAAAACTATCAATCAACATATATATTAGTATCTTATGCTCGCAAATATAATAACGAACATATACATATTACAAAGAGGCATACTGATCTTAACATATAACCATATAAAGATTAGCATCTCATGTTATTAATCGTATAAGTGTGTGAGTATATATATTACACATATACAAAAATCATCTCATACTTGATTATCTAAACACATAAATCACGTACGTGTGTATAAAATATAAGGGAGAAAAAAAAACTTATCTCTGTACATGTTTATTTTCTCTTCAAGAGATCACTCTCATCCTCTGTTGTCTCTTTATTTGCGTGCCTTCTCATATGATCCGTTGAATTCTTATCAAGATTATTCCAAATATGTATTTAATCTATTCATCGTATATGAATTGCTACACAAAACATATCTTTATAAACTCATTAGACAACCCATCATATCCATCATCAATAATTCATAATCAAACTTATAAGAAAGGATTAATCAAGAAAATTTCAGCATGTCACTTTCAGTAACGTTACTGTATGGAGGGTGTAGCGGGGGCTACAGATATCCAAAAAATATGAAATTATTTTCTTTGGATTTTTCATTCCGTCCTCTACAACTTTGTAGTTTTGGTCAAAACTTGATTCTGACCAGAAGTGCTTCGTTCGGAGCCAAACATAAACGTCGACATCGCAAAAATTTCCTGGACAGCTTTACGATTCTCGTCGAATGCTCAAAAATAAAACTTAAAAATAATAATCATATATGATTATTCCCAAAACAAATATCATGTTCATTGTGTTAATCTTTCATGCAATTTTTACTTAAAAACAAAATCGATTAACCAAAAATTATTAGGAAGAGATATTAAAAAAAAATTGAGTAAACCGTTTCATTAAATCTGTTTGATCAATATCAAATCAGATTTTCCCCATCAAGCCACATATCCGTCGGGTTAGAAACGTCTATGGAAATACTTCAGAACAATTGTCTTAAGATTGTTAAATAATATGTTAGTCCATAAACGTAAATCGAACAATCATGCAAGATAGATACAAGTAAAACACATGATACAAATACAATTAAAATAATACCTCAGTTTTATTGATAATATTCATACAATAAGAATAATAGTATGAATATTATAGAACTTGAAACCGGTACAAGACCGGTTGATAGAGACGGAATTGAATATCATCGAGTCACGGTAATCCGCTTTCCTTAAGACAATTATTGCCCCGTATGGGCAACTTGCTCCCAGGATAAAACGACGATCGAAGTGAACTGTAACCGGGCTATAGAGAGCAATCGAGGAGGAATGAATTTGACAGAGGTTCGACATCTAAGGTTTTTGGTGTGTTTTAGCTCTAGAGATTTTTCCCTACTTATAGAAGAAAAATAATCCTTCATTCTTGAAAAATATATTTTTAAGGAAAATATAATTATACTAAGTAAATATTTCGTTTAGGAAAAAATACTCTTAGGAGAAGAACTTAAAACTTGGAAGACAAGAAATGAAATAACTTACGAAATCATTCTTTTGGGGAAGTAGGATTTTCCATAATTTATTTCTTAATGAAAATTAATTATTAATGGTTTTTCCACGTTTTATCTTTTTCTTGAATTTAAAATTAAATTGAAATTCTTATTGTTGGGTCATAATTATGAGCCCAACTAAACGTGGTGGGCTTCGGGCTCAATTTCTCATTCACCCATCTACCCATCTTGAGCTTTTGATATATTGTTGGAAAGATCTCATTTCATATAATATGTAGACATATTTCATATTATTCTATGACGAGTATTGGTATTCCGAATCAAGGGTCACGTAGTTACAAGTTAATACACTTATTAACTTAGCCATTTTGTATTTAATTGTACAATTTGTCCAACAACATATGTTGGACATGTGCAAACAAAATTGAAGTAATGTATAACATGTAGTGTAATGTCGTATAAATGCAACGTGTCGTAATCTAAGATAACGCGCGTCTCAAATTCGACGAATACATATTTGTCATATATTGCTTAGACATGAGAGAAATTATCTTGGGTATACATAAAGTTATACACTACCTAGGTTAATAAATATGACATAATATATTTCAAAACATATATATGACATAATAATAATACTCTTATTGTTATTGTTTCTATATGGCGTGTGAATACATATATTAACTCTTGTTTTGAAAAGCATTTTATATGATACAAAAGTTTGCATTATTGGTGGGTAGGTTTTGTAGGGTTTCGAATATTCACGCGTATACAAGTGACTTCCACTATGTCTACCCAGTTTACTTTGACCCAACTATTTGGGTTTTATGTAATTTACCATCTCCAAACTCCAAACTTATGAGCATTTTGATCCTCATTTGGATTAATTTTAATTAACAATATTCGGTCGTTAGTGATTATAAAATGTAATTCTCGAGTCCAAAGGATTAATATGTGAGATTGACATTTATTTGGATCATAAAAAATTGAAAGCCATCAAACAAGTCCAAATACGAGATTTGGAAGTATTCACCATTTTCTAAATTGGTAATGTTAATGATGCATTATTGACAATTACATACATGCTCATGACTATGATTTATATGTCTTTTAATTATTTATTAACTCAACGATCGTGTGTTAGACTTAAGAGTTAAGATATTATATGTTAATTTGTTCACTGCACTTATCACATTTCCGCGACCCATATATATGTCAACTCAAAATGAATGTAGAAATCAGAAAATTCAAGGATCATATATATATGATGGGGCGAAACTATATATACTATTATATTTTTAACTATTTTTAGAAATTGCTTACGGATTTCTCTTGCATATGTCCGAGGAATATTTATATAAAAAAATATTTTTCTTCAAAAGTATATATATATATATATATATATATATTGTTATTTTAATTATAGCAATATATGCTTCTAATTCGATAGTGTCTAGGCTTTTCATTTTATTAAATATGCATTCATTTGCCCTTTTTGAATACATATATGACCCACATTTATCACATAATTACTTTATCATAACTAAAGGTGTAAATAAGGTTGAACAAAATTTTATTTTTTAGGATTCGATTTGGATGAAAAAATAATTATACGAATGAGTCAAAATAGGATATTAATTAAAGCATGTTAAATATGACCGAAACTAATTTTACATACAAGACATTAACATTAATCTTTCGCACATACATATAATGTATGAGCCATCTAATAAATATTTCGGTCGCGTGGAGATGATCAATGCATACAATTTATTAAGATTTAATTTGTCTCTTTCAAGATAATATTTTCTTTTACATATAAAAATTAAAACTCAAACAACCAAAGTAGGGTGTATATATATGAAAGAAAATATATGAATATTTACGAAGTTGACGTAGTGAATTGGTTCACCTCTCAATCTCCATCACATACATGAAAAACACAAATTATTGCACTATACAAGTTTTGGTCTAACGTTGACTTTGAACAAACGCATAGAGATGGAGCACATGTTTCTTGTATATATAGTAGTAGATGTTGCTCACAAATTCATCACAAAACCTCTCTTCTCATCACTCATTACAAGTCAATAGACAAGTAATAATATGGGTGCTTCAACTAGCTTTAAGTCACTTAACAACATTGTTGTGGTTATGTGCATAGTCATGTTGATGGGTGGTTTAGCTTGTGCTCAGCTTTCGAGCACCTTCTACGCAACCTCGTGCCCTTCTGCTCTTACCACAATCCAAACGGCGGTCGCCTCTGCCGTTTCGACTGAGGCTCGCATGGGAGCTTCCTTGCTCCGTCTCCATTTCCACGATTGCTTCGTCAATGCAAGTCCCTTTTCTCATTCACACACATACATATACTTTATATTTATTATTTGAATAATATTAATTCCCACTTTTAAATATAGTAATTATCATAATTAACCGAACAATATATTATATATATAACATATGATTTTGGTTCTAAATTCTTGGAAAATAACATTTTATTTGTTTATGTTTTCTATCTCCACCGAATTAAATTCTTAATATCAAAATATATTGGATATTTTTTTTATGCATGTTGTATGTAGTGACCTGAACTATGGTTAAATTTTTTTAATATACACCTAACCTAATTCGATCATCAAAATTGTTTACACGTACGGTTAAGTCTTGATATCGACTAGCTATATGAATATATACAGTATTCGTTTCGCCTTATTTAAATTGAGTTTGTGTGCACAAAAGTTGACTAGAGCTAATAATTGTCAATTTTCCCAAAACAACGCTGATATATTTTTATTGAAATAATTGTATATACTTCAATTTCTAACTCGTCTTGATCAACAAAAAGGTATGCTGGAACTCAATCGTGATCATTGAGTTTTTATATGGAACTAATTATGTTTTAATTGACTTGAAGTGTGACAAAAATTAACGTCAAATATTTGAAAACAACAGGGATGTGATGCATCGATTCTTCTAGACGACACATCAAATTTCACCGGAGAGAAAACTGCAGGGCCAAATACAAATTCGGTGAGAGGGTTTGATGTGATTGACACTATTAAAACTCAACTAGAGACTGCTTGTCCCGGCATCGTTTCATGTGCTGACATTTTGACCGTTGCAGCCAGAGACTCAGTAGTTGCTGTAAGTTTAAAAATCAAAATTTAAATTCGTTCACTAAAAAGTAATAATTAAATTGTAGTTTGGTATTGAAATTGGGAGATATAATTTCAGCTACGAGGCCCAACCTGGACGGTGACATTAGGAAGGAGAGACTCGACCACCGCTAGCCTTAACGCCGCCAACACCAACCTCCCTGCCCCTACCCTTAACGTCAGTGGCCTCATCACCGCCTTCTCCAACAAAGGCTTCACCGCTAAAGAAATGGTCGCTCTCTCGGGTCAGTCGATTTTACATATAAATTTTGTTATTAGAAATGCCAACATTACGTGTGTTCAAAATTTATCTGAACCCATTAAATCGAGCTAAATAATATGTTCAGTTTCAGTTCTTAAAATACCAATTGTTATTGATTTAAACACGAGATTCATTTTAAGTTGTGACGTTTATTCAGGTGCTCACACTATTGGACAAGCAAGGTGCACGACGTTTCGTGCGAGGCTGTACGGGGAGACCAACATCGACTCGACATTGGCAGCGTCGTTGAAATCGAACTGTCCGAGCAGCGGAGGGGACAACAACCTCTCTCCTCTGGACGCCACCAGTCCCAATGTTTTCGAAAACGCGTATTTCAAGAACTTGCAGAGCAACAAGGGTCTGTTGCACTCGGACCAGGCGCTCTTTAGCAACGGGTCGACGGACGCTCAGGTCAACGCTTACAGCGCCAATACGGGGACGTTTCGGGCCGACTTTGCTAATGCCATGAAGAAAATGGCCAACCTGAGCCCACTCACTGGGACTAGCGGCCAGGTCAGGACAAATTGTAGAAAGACCAATTAATTAAGACCAAATTCATTCATTTGTGCTTTTGTTTTTGGTCTACTATAAGAGCTTAAATTGGCTTTCTTTTGTGTGTTTGTTTAGGGCAGGAAAATAAGAATGTACTTGTGTTTCTACTTTCCTTTGAGTGGTTTCAATATTCTGTATGCTTACTCCAATTTATAAGTGAAAGAAAGTATATTTTCATTGACATATCTACTTAAGTGTTATTTTTTATTACTAAATAAATATCCTTGAATCTTTCATATTCAATATCCTATTGCCCTTAGTCAGACGTGTTAGAAGACATGATTACTAAATTTAGGAGGTGTTCAATCATGATTTTAAGAAGTATTTTCAAGAGGCAAATTGTTATCGTCTTATAAAGAGACAAAT
Organism: Geranium rotundifolium; assembly: GCA_963920655.1. Taxonomy (NCBI): domain Eukaryota; kingdom Viridiplantae; phylum Streptophyta; class Magnoliopsida; order Geraniales; family Geraniaceae; genus Geranium; species Geranium rotundifolium. Next base: position 35,785,737 of record OY987313.1, on the reverse strand, counting down.
ATTACCAACCCTATGTGAATATGTTATTCCCGATCCGACAGAATAAAACAGAAAAATCAATAAACTCTTCCTCGAACTCCATTGTGACTTTGTCATATTCCTATATTCAATTGGAAACCAAATCCACTATTTTAAACAGGCCTGAACCTTTGGGCTGCAAGTATATCCATAATTGAATAGGCCCAAAACTAAAATGCCATGACCCTATCTTCAAACTCAACCAGCCTATTTTAAAAGCCCAATATGAAATATTTGAGCCTTGTAGTGTACTGTATTAGACCATCAGTCCAAAATCTGCACTTGTGCATGTGACATGGCCCAAAAGAAAATTAATGTGTTACTATCATCCTAGTGTCAAATAATGAGTAATCAATACATGTTTAGAAAATCACGTAATCGAATAAAAAAAGTAACAGTCTGTCGGCTGAAATCATGGAAGAAAGGGTTAAAATAAAATATTTTAAAATGGAAATATTGGATAAAACAAGTGATTAATGTTGTGAAATGGTCTAAGGAGGTGGTTATGATCAAGTAAGAGAAACTTGTGAGGCAAGCAAGGTAGATAGAGTTTCAAAAATTGACCGATTCGGGAGTGTAGATATAGATAAAGTAGGTAATATTGTTCTCAGACATAAGGATACAGCTGAAATGTTCAGTTTATTAATTATAATGTTTTGTTCAGACATCATCACACCACAAATATAAAATGGTTCTCAAATATCATATTTGTCATATTCATGGCTATTGAAACAACCCATGCGCCGGATTTGAAAGTTACAGTTTCTTTGATTTCATGATAATTTTTGCCGCAAATCATGAGCTTTAATTAGACTTAAAATAGTGTAATTAATGTATATCAAGAAGCTCGGTTACCAAAAATAACTACACACATTAACACATATATTCAAGTTGAGATTAATAATTAAGTATATATATAGTAATTATCGCGAGCATTTGGTCTAGCACTATGATTCTCGCTTAGGGTTCAAGAAGTCCCGAATTGAATTCTCGAAATGCCCCTTGTTTTTAATTTTTTGTCCTTGACTTAGTAAATTGTTTCAATCACTCAGGATGTCTAGATGAAGTGTGTTTTATGTGAGAATAACAAAAAAATTGAATTTAATGATCCCACGAGGTATGAGATTTAAACTCACTCGAACTCGTTCTTTCGTCAATCTATTCTACAGAGGGACAAAATTTTTAAATATTATAGAGACCCAATATCCCGATCGAGCATAATATAGGGAGCTGAAAATATTAAATTCATCCCAACCCTTGTGTTTATCAGTTTGCAATGATATTTATCTCTTGTTGACAGTAACAAACTATCTGTCAAATTATATATTTCCCTATAATAGAATTGCCCCTACGAATTGCTTTTTATCCATGATTATACAATCGGTATTAATAATATATAAGGGATTGAAGTTGTCATTTGTAGACCAAATCAATTATGAACAACATAAATTATATACCTTTGTTTGACAAATTATAATCCGATCTTCTACGAAAGACAAAAACAAGTAGAACGAACAGTTCCCACATTTGAACATACAACAACTATACATTGAGAGAGGGCTATTTTCACACATTTGCCTTTTAATACACTTTTCGTTGACAATCATTAATTATTTTATATATGAAATTAACTTGCATAAACATATAGTTGATTAAGATTATGAGAAGTGGTCATGGATTTGGCCAAGTCCTCAAAGCAACTATAAATTAACACCAATCTCCTTTATCCCCAACTACTATATATAAACCCAAAGGTCCATATTCAAAAACCACAAACTCAATAACCATCTCTGCTCAGCACACACTACTCATTGCCTTTGAGCTCCATGGCTTCACTCAGTTTGTACCATGTTCTTGTCGTGTTGGCTCTTGCAGCCTCGGTTGTCTCTGCCGATTTGTCTCCTTATTACTATGAAAAAGTGTGTCCTCAAGCTTTGCCCGCCATCAGACGCGTCGTAAAGGCAGCTATCGATAAGGAGCGTCGCATGGGCGCTTCCTTGCTAAGGCTACACTTCCATGATTGTTTCGTTAACGTAAGTCTATAATATTCAGTCTGTCCAATTTTATATAAGTGAATGTCTCGTATTTTGAATTAGTATTGATATAATCGTGGTTGCATAACAGGGATGTGACGGTTCGGTTCTTTTGGACAGTACATCTAAATTTGAGACTGAGAAAAATGCACTGGCCAACCTCAACTCCGCCAGAGGCTTTAATGTCATTGACGATATCAAAAAGGAGGTCGACAGAGTCTGTGGCAAACCTGTTGTCTCCTGCGCCGACATTCTTGCTGTTGCAGCTCGTGATTCTGTTGCTTTGGTACGTTCTTTACTCTAAACAAAAGAAGAAATGAATTTACTCTAAATATACATAGTTATATAAGTATATATTTAGCAGTGAAATGAATTTATGTGCAGCTAGGAGGGCCATCATATAAGGTTGCACTAGGGAGGAGAGACTCGACCACCGCAAGCAAAGACGAAGCCAACAAGAACCTCCCTTCGCCGTTCATGGAGCTCCCCGCACTGATCAAGAACTTCAAGGATCAAGGCCTCAACGAGAAGGACCTTGTCGCTCTCTCCGGAGGACACACTCTCGGGTTCGCTCAGTGCTTCACCTTCAGGGCCAGAATCTACAACGCCACCAACATCAACAAAGGCTTCGCCAAGGCTCGCCAGGCCGGCTGTCCCTTCTCCGGCGGCGACACCAACCTGGCTCCGCTGGACCGCACCGTCGCCAGGTTCGACACCGCCTATTTCAGCGATTTGGTGTCCAAGAAGGGTCTGTTGGTGTCCGATCAGGCGCTGTTTAATGGAGGGTCTACGGACGAGTTGGTGAACAAGTACAGCTACGACACTAAGGCCTTTTGGGCTGATTTCGCCGACTCTATGATCAAGATGGGGAATATCAAGCCGTTGACCGGTTACCAAGGTCAAATCCGTTGTAACTGTGCCAAGCCCAACTACTGATTCTTTCTTTCATTTTCATTATTTTTGAATGTGCAATAATACTATTTTAGTGTTCCAAATTCAAGTATAAAAAATGTACTTGTGTATTTATGTAATATGTTTTGTTAATGAAAAACTATTGAATCTTGATTGATCTTGGCTCAAATTGAAGTTATCTTACTACCATGCGGCATGCATGTTGTATATTAGTTTTTTAATTATGTTATAGCATCAGGGTCTAATGGATCATGACGCAAAGCATGTGAACTAGACCAAATATATGAGCGCAATATTTATACCTCAAACGCGTTACGCGTGTATAACTACCACAAATTTTTGGCTCAACCGAATTATTCAATTTGAGCGTCGTCGGCTAGGTGAGCATGTGGTCACGTACGGCTCAGGAGGTTTGCTCAATGGGCGGAACCTTACAAATTAAAGTCGCTGGCAAGCCTTTCTTCGTGAAACATGTGTGCTCAGAGTTGGAATTGGTGTGCCGTATCAGTATGGTTGGGTTTTCTAGCATGAGGCTTTCGATTAGTATATGATAGAGATGGAGAACAAATATAGTTGAGAATTTCGGCTTCGATGTCCTAGCCTATATTTTATTAAGGTGGTCAGAAGGGCTTCGGAGACGGGATTGAGTACTGTAAATCTAAATATGCATTACAGTGAGAGAGTTAGTCTCTCATTTATAGGCTTCTATATGAAATTTATTTCGTAATAGAATTCAAGAAGGAAAAGGAAAAAGGAAGGAGAGGCGCCGGCAGCTTGGGCGGCAAGGCAAGAAGAGGCGGTGACATGGGAAGCAAGGTAGAGGAGCAGTTGGGCTGGACACGGCGCGTCTTAGGCGCAATTGAGTGGTCTCGGTCGCGTACTCAGTCATGGCTCATGAGATCTTGGTCGCTCGGCGTCTTCAAGGTGCGACTAATGGGCGTCACCTTAGACGAGGAGGTGTGTCATCTAGGTGGACCGACTCCAAGTGCTTAGAGGAGACGCGAACTCGGCATTCCCTGAATTGGAATGGATGGAAGTCCCAACGAACTTGGTGGTCACGTTTCGGGGGATTTCTGGGCGAAAAATATCTGAGGCGTGACATCCTCCTCTACTAAAGCCCTTGACGTCCTCGGCAAGGTCCAGCATTATAGTAGTGAAGTAGTTGAGGCAAAATAAATCTTTTGTCCTCCCAGGATACTCGGACATTCTCGACGAGGGGAGATAACCAGGTCGACGGTGGAGCACTTGGTGAGAATCTCGATAATCTCATCTTGGTGGGGGCTTCTAGTGATCCCTAGTCTGGTTCGGCTTGGTTGAGGTCTAATGTCTTTTCTTTGGGTTGATACCAATGGGGTTCGTCGCAGCGGGTTCCTTGGAGGCATAGAGTAGGAGTAGGGGGTTGATGGTTGAAGGCTTCAAGAGCTCCCTTTTTTATTGATCACCGCCAACTATTTTCTTCGGTCGTCTCTCTACCGTCGATTCACTCCTATGCAAGCTCGCGAAGAACCTCCAAATTGCCACTGCCGTCCTAGGCAAAGCTTAGCTAATCCATTGTTGAGTTTCATAACCTCAAACTTGTACATTGACATGAAAGATGGATGCATGACACCTACTTGGCGCGCAAGAAGTGGACATGAGAAGTTGAACAACACACTTTCATAATTGGTTCGGTTACAAGAATAAAGCCACAAGAATAAACATGAAGTATGTTTTATGTGAGAATAACAAAAAAATTGAATTTGAGTGGGATATGATATTACTGATCCCACGAGGTATGAGATTTAAACTCACTCGAACTCGTCCTTTTGTCAATCTATTCTATAGAGGGACAAAATATTTGAATACGATAGAGACCCAATATCCCGACCAAGCATAATAGGGAGCTGAAAATATTAAATTCATCCCAACCCTTGTGTTTATCAATTTGCAATGATCACCATTGAAAATGAGCTCCTAGCCGGCGATACGTTGCTCCCGCCGGGCAGGAGATCCAGTCTCGCCGGCTTGGCCAAGCTGGCGAGATTTTCTCCCGAAACTCGCCGGCTTGGTTCTTGCCGGGAAAGTCTCATCGGGAATGGTCATACCCGGTGAGATATTGCATCAATATATCGCCAGCTTGGAGGTGATCAATATCTCGCCGGCTTGGAGGTAACCTTCCCGGTGAGACTTTGACCAATATCTCGCCGGGTAGGGTTTACAACCTTTCCCGACGAGATTTTGGCAATATCTCGCCGGCTAGGTCTTACAACCTTTCCCGGCGAGATTTTGGCAATATCTCGCCGGCTAGGTTTTACAGCCTTTCTTGGCGAGATTTTGACAATATCTTGCCGGGTAGGTTAAATGTGTATTTTTTTTAAATACGGGTTTTTAAATTATATAATTTCAAGACCCATAATTTAAATATTAACAAACATCAAATTTTTATGATGAAAAGTAAACAACTCAGAATCTCTCGCGCCCAAAGCAAGAATCATACCACTAGACTAAATGTCCTTTTGAATTTACAAAATCCAACTACTAGAGATATAAACTTATCGAACTTGTTCATAGATAAGGAATTGTAGCCACTTTTTTTCAATCCCTTAAACTTGAAGTTCATAATTTGAACTAGAAATTGCAAAAATACATGCAAAAAAAGTTCATAAATTGAAGTTTTTTAAAAATAAACAAATCCACCTAACTTTCAAGCTCCACTTGAAGTAATAAGAACATTATGCAAGAAATGATTTTGTTATTCTTGTTCATATACACTATCGACATCTTAAAAAACTAGCTAAGAAAAAAATATCGTTCAAGAAGTGTTGAACATTCATAGATTAAGTAATTAACATCTGCTTAAGTTGGAGGAAAAATAAAGTAAGGAATTGTGCTGTAGCATAATCTTCATTGACATAGTACACAAAAATGGATGCTACATGTAGTTATCTACAAAATACTGAAATAAACTAACTAACTACATGGTTATATCACAGCTAATTCATTTATATATGAAACTGTACCTGCTCAGCCTTCTCAAAATCACTTTCACTCCAAGCAGCATCATCAATATTAATGGGTAGTGAAATTCTTATTCGTAGCCGAGTCAAGAAATCGAACACAAAGTCGTAACTTGTGGAACGACTACTTGCCTAAATTGCAGACTGTAGTAAATAACAAACAGGTAACAATAACGACACCAGAGATGATTACCCAGTTCGGTGACTCCGCACCTACGTCTGGGGGCACTTTGCCAGTGGAAAGGTTTTCACTATAAGGTAGTCAAGAGTACAACTTCAAGCACCAACTAGCTATCACACAAGCTATTGTCCTAAGCTACTATAGATCTCACCGTGAACAACCTCGACCAAGGTCCTCTCCCCCTGTCTTTGAGATCCTCTCAATTCCACCCTTCGAGCAAGCGCCTATGCTCGGTGTCGTAGTCTTCTTTAACAGATTTGTGAATCTTCAATCACGAACACAAGAACCCTAACCGATCAAGCACTCAATCTTCGCGACTTGATGTTTGATCGGAGCAAAGCCGTTCTAGCAAACTTAATCAGCCTCTCAACACGCCAATGGTGCACAGTTAAGAGCTCTGAGAAATTTAGCTAATTTAGAACAAGAACGGACGACTGCTAATGAGGAAGCTTCACGCTTTTTATAGCAGTCCAACATTCCTAATCTTTCTCGGATTTGGAATAGGAAGTTTCAGACTTCCTGAATAAATTAGGCAAGCAGAGTTGCCGCATTTGCTGACGTGTTAGTGACAGCTGGAAGTCGCCTGACTTGTCGACGTCATTCTCTTGCGCTCCAAGTCTTTGTGACGTCATTCTTCTTTCGCTCCAAGCGGCGTCTAAATAGGAAAGCTTCAGACCTTTCCTAATCTGGAACGTAATACGTCGCTTCACATGTCGTGTAACATGTTGCACTAACTTCTTACTTTTGCGCTAAAAAATTATACCAACACTTAAACGTAGCAACAATCTCCCCCTTTGGCAATTTTTTAGGCAAACATCTTTTTAAGCACATCGTCATCTTGTGGCAGTTACGCACAGCAAGCGATGCGACTAAACACCTTTTTAAGTACATCGTCATCTTGTGGCAGTTACGCACAGCAAGCGATGCGACTTCCGGTGCGGCTTCTGGTTCGTCTTCTGGAGCGGCGACTTCTGTATGTAACTTCTTGTTTGCGACTTTTGGCGCATCTTCTAGAGCGGCGAACTTCTGGCGTAACTTTTCGCGTAGCCTATCGATCTCCCCCTGTTTGTCTAACAATATTTCTAAAGGCAATCATACAAAGAAATTCGAATAACATCAGGGTATAAACCAGCTCAAACCATGAGCATATATCCCAAAAATAAATGTCACAACGTGCAGGAAATTAACTCGAACAGTCCCCAAGGATTTAAGTAGTGTGTTTGAAACAAGTTATGATACGAGATCAGAGAAATGTTTAAAACGAGGTGGAGTCATCGACATCATCTTCATCTTCTGCAGGAGTAGTGCGGAGGTCATTGAGAAGAGCTTCACAGGCAGTTTTGCGGGTTGTCAGAACAGCAATTGACTTTTCCAAGTCATTGATCATATCCACCAGCTCTTCCTCCATCCTCGTGCCAAGGGGTCCTAAAGGTCGTGAGTTGGAACCAGCTTATGTTGCTTTGGCCATGGGAGGAGCGAGATCCTTAATATGCTTGCCCTCGAAGTTTTTGAGGCTTATAGTGAGGGGCGGTGGTTTCTTTCCAGGAACATCCGTCTCTCGAACAATGTGAGGACATTGTTGGAGGAGAAGTCTGGTGATCAATGATGGAAACCCAATAGGTAGCTTGACAGCACATGACTTGGCATGTTTGACAAGGTGCTCAGTGACATATGAACCAAAGTCAAGAGGAGATTGTGTACCTATTTGGTAGATGAGTTTAGCCAATTCAGTTTTGATGCTCGACCCGTGAGTGGAGGGTGCCCAGTTTGTCAAGCCAATGCGGTATAGAATTGAATATTTGACAGTAAGCTCAGCAGCCGCAATAGTGTCCTTGAAGGGCCAGATCTTTTTTCGTCCTCCAGTGATCTTAAAAGCCACTTTGTTCAAGTGCGGGACTTCTGGAGTGACTTCTGGGTCCTCTCTGCCAAGATAAGCATTGATCGTGGCGGCAGATATTTCGAAGCACTCTCCCCGAACAAAGACCTTCCTGTACTCTGCGTCTTCCAGGTCATTAAACTCACTTCAGAGGTTGACAATGAACTCATTGACCAGTGCTGGGTAGAATGGCCAAATGTTGATGACCGAGTTGGTCAGGCTTGAGCCACGGAGGAGTTCCACAATTGTGTTCAATCCCTGAGCTTCTGTGGAGAGCTCTCTCCGGGTAGATGTTGCGAAGGTAAACATATTGCCATTTGACAGCGTTGTCTACAGAGTGGAATGAGACATTGTCTGTCGGAGCCTTTGGAACATTTTTGGGGAGTTTCAGACCTCCCATCGATTTCTTGACCCGTGGAAGTATGACACGAGTATCTTCTTCTAACTCCTCTTCTTTTGGGGCAGAGGTTGTTACTGAAGTCAGCGACTTCCTTTTTGACTTCTTCACTGGTTTAGGAGCCGATGCTCATCCTTTCTCTATGGTTCTTTTTGGGGTTAGTCTTCTTGGCACTGGTGGTTCTTCTTCTTCATCAATCAATTTTCTTGTTGGTTGTTTCCTTCTCTCAAGCCTTTTAGGCACAGCTTCTTCTTCCATGGTCTCTGTCGTATCTCCTTCTTCTATATTGACAAGATCGTCTACAGGTTGAGGAACTTCTGGTAGAACTTCCGTATCTTTATTCAGCCTTGGATCACTGTCCGGAGCGACAAGTGGACTGACGACTTTGTTAAGTGGTGACTTCTCTGGTGCGGGTGTTGATCTTGGAGGGCTGGATCGATCCTCACATCTCGCACCCTGAATCTCGGGAACGGGAGTTCCTAGAGCTTCTTCAGATATATTAGGGTCTACTTCAGAAGTGGCAGTAGGATTACCTTGTAAGGGCGTAGAAGAGTGAGAGCCTTCATCCTCTAGGTTGGCAGATTCGGGTGCACTGTTGTCCTTTTCTTCAGTGGGGATTGCCTCCATTGGTGCATCCTGAGGTCTCGCCGAACCTTCCCCCGAGAGATTTCTTCCACGAATCTTCACTCCATATTTGTTCGTAGTTGATTTTGAGGCCGACAACTTCTTGGCAATCACCTTCGCCCTCATCTTTGCTCGTAGTTTCTTGGAGGTAAATGGTACGCGTCCACTTCGGGTACCGACCATTTGACAGAGGGCTTGATCAGAATTGTTTTGGGGAGAAAGAACAACTGCCAAGGTTGCAGATTTGATTTTGGTTTTTCGTGGTGCCCTAGCGGTTTTGGGAAGGTGGAGGGGATGTGCAGAGCCTTTTCTGCGTGGAAGTTGAATGGATTGAGAGCTGATTGGTTCGTCGTCAGTTTTCAATCATTCCCTTTTTGAATTTTAAAAAAAAATTTCAACTGGGCTTTTGACAAAGGAATTTTTGGGCCCGACTTGATTTTGTGGACCCTGATTGGTCCTGATAGAGAGAGAGTCAAAATCAACTACAAGCTCCCTCTCTTCTGTCTTGACTTCTGGTTACTCCAGACAGCAAAGTCCAAGGGATGACCTTAGACTTTCAAACCTGTTAGCATCTAATGCCTTTGTAAAGATGTCAGCGACTTGTTTCTCAGTAGGTAGATATTCGAGGTTTATCTTCTTGTCTTCTACAAGCTCTCGAATAAAGTGGTGCCTGGTGTCAATGTGTTTTGTTTTGCTATGTTGAACTGGGTTCTTCGAGATATTGATTGCACTAATGTTGTCACAGAACAAAGTCATGACTTCTTGCTTGACATCATACTCTGCCAGCATCTGTTTCATCCAAAGAAGCTGAGTACAACTACTTCAAGCTGCAATGTATTCGGACTCAGCAGTAGACAAAGCAATACAATTTTGCTTTTTGCTGAACCAAGACACAAGATTGTTCCTAAGATAGAAGCATCCTCCAGAGGTACTTCTTCGATCTGGTGTGCTCCCCGCCCAGTCCGCATCACAGTATCCAACAAGAGTGGGAGAAGTATCAAAAGAGTATAGCAAGCCTAATTCAGAGGTTCCTGAAATGTACTTTATTATCCTCTTGGCATGAGCTAAGTGACTGACTTTTGGATTGGCTTGATATCGAGCACAGACTCCCACGGAGAAAGCGATGTCGGGTCGACTTGCGGTTAGATAGAGAAGACTTCCTATCATGCTTCGATAGAGGCTTTGATCAACTGGTTCTCCCAGATCGTCCTTTGTGCATTTGACATGTGTGGCAATAGGGGTTCTTTTGTGTGAGGCCTTTTCTAGCCCGAACTTCTTCACAATGTTCTTTGCATATTTGCTTTGGGAGATAAATATTCCATCTTTCATCTGTTTGATCTGGAAGCCTAGGAAGTATGTGAGCTCACCAACCATACTCATCTCAAACTCAGACTGCATATGTTGTACGAAACGTTCCACCATCTTGTCTGACTTTCCTCCAAATACGATATCATCGACATATATTTGAGCAATCATGATGTCCCTTCCTTCCTTCTTTACAAAGAGAGTTTTGTCTACTCCCCCTCGAATATAGCCGTTCTGCACTAGGAATTGTGTAAGACGTTCATACCATGCTCGTGGAGCTTGTTTGAGGCCGTAGAGGGCATGTCAAGTTTTTCTGCTTTTGGGTAGAACTCTTGAAAGCTACACCTTTATGTTTCTTTTCGATAAGAGGTAGGGAGAGCTCGAAGGTCATCAGGGATCCCATGAGTTCATCAAACTTCAGCGTCTTCAAGTCATGAACTTCTTCTATGGGTGTAATCTTCATCTTGAATCTGGGACTTAGGGCTCTCAGCGTTTTTCTGACCAAATCTTCATCGGTCATAGGCTTGCCAACTGAATATGATTCATTGGCTAGATCCTTGACGCGCACATTAAACTCAGCTATAGTTTCGTCTTCATTCATGGTAAGGGCCTCAAAGTTAGTTGTGAGGTACTGTAACTTTTGCTCTCTGACTTTGGATGTACCCTCATAAGCAACAGCAAGAGTGTCCCAAGCAATTTTGGCACTTGTGCACGTGTTGATGAGTCGAAACACATTCTTGTCTACTCCATTAAAAATAACATTGAGTGCACGAGAATTACCTAGGGCGGCTTCATCTTCTTCCGCGCTCCACTCTTTTTCGGGTTTAATGCTAGTTTGATTTCTTTAAGCATCAGCATAGTGAGGTTCCTTCCATCCATTGACGACAGCCTTCTAGGTTTTGCCGTCGAGAGACTTCAAAAAGGCACACATCCGTGCTTTCCAGTACCCATAGTTTGTTCCGTCGAGCACCGGTGGTTGATTGACATATCCTTCTTCCTTTGAATCCATATTAGCTACTCAGAATTTTGCAGGAAAATCACCTAACAGATAAGGTGCCTCCTCTGATACCAATTGAAATTCTGATTTGTAGCCAAGTCAAGAAGTCGAACACAAAGTCGTAACTTGTGGAACGACTACTTGCCTAAATTGCAGACTGTAGTAAATAACAAACAGGTAATAATAACGACACCAGAGATGATTACCCAGTTCGGTGACTCCGCACCTACGTCTGGGGGCACTTTGTCACTGGAAAAGTTTTCACTATAAGGTAGTCAATAGTACAACTTCAAGCACCAACTAGCTATCACACAAGCTATTTTCCTAAGCTACTATAGATCTCACCGTGAACAACCTCGACCAAGGTCCTCTCCCCCTGTCTTTGAGATCCTCTCAATTCCACCCTTCGAGCAAGCGCCTATGCTCGGTGTCGTAGTCTTCTTTGACGGGTTTGTGAATCTTCAATCATGAACACAAGAACCCTAACCGATCAAGCACTCAATCTTCGCGACTTGATGTTTGATCGGAGCAAAGCCGTTCTAGCAAACTTAATCAGCCTCTCAACACGCCAATGGTGCACGGTTAAGAGCTCTGAGAAATTTAGCTAATTTAGAACAAGAACGGACGATTGCTAATGGGGAAGCTTCACGCTTTTTATAGCAGTCCAACATTCCTAATCTTTCTCGGATTTGGAATAGGAAGTTTCAGACTTCCTGAATAAATTAGGCAAGCAGAGTTGCCGCATTTGCTGACGTGTTAGTGACAGCTGGAAGTCGTCTGGCTTGTCGACGTCATTCTCTTGCGCTCCAAGTCTTTGTGACGTCATTCTTCTTTCGCTCCAAGCAGCGTCTAAATAGGAAAGCTTCAGACCTTTCCTAATCTGGAACGTAATACGTCGCTCCACATGTCGTGTAACATGTTGCATTAACTTCTTACTTTTGCGCTAAAAAATTATGCCAACACTTAAACGTAGCAACATGTAGATTAGGCACAGCCCTGCTGACACAGTACAACTTTCTGACTTGAACTTCCACCTGAGACAGCAAATAATATAGGTGTTGTTAACAAAAATCATTGAAGAAGAAGCAATGGAATGACAATACCTTCTTCTGTATAGCACCTACATGTGTATCAAAATAATTCAAGTATCAAGCAACTCATATAATCTACATATGTATCAAAATAATTCAAGCATCAAGCAATTCAGTATTACATTACCTTAAATTTAATTCAGAACCTAAAACCCGTTTAACCTAAAATCAGTTAATCAAACCCTAAATCCAATAGACCAAACCCTAAATCAATGAATCAAACCCTAAATCTCAAAACTAGTTAATCCAACCTTAAATCCTAAAATCAAACATCCCTAAACTCAAAAATTACAAGCACTTACCGGTAAGTCGAGGTGTTCCGGCGAGAAGGCGAGAACCGGAGTTGAGGCAGATTTCGGAGATGGAGACGAGAAGGCGGAGCTGAGTTGTGACAAATCCGACCAGAGATGGAGACGAGGAGGCTGCAAAGGAGACGGTGAGGTGGTAGAAGGAGACGAATAGGCGGCGGAGACGTCTGGAATTGTGAGAGAGAGGGAAGAAATCACAAGAGAGAAAGTGAGGAAAACTCGTCTAAGTGTTGGATTAATAGAAACTCTTTCACGGCGAGATATTGTCAATATCTCGCCGGCTATAAGGTCACGTGCATTTAAATTAGACATGTGCCACCTAGCCGACGGGATATTGACAATATTTCGTCGGGAAAGAGTTTATATTTAAAAATATTTTTATAAATATCAAACCTTTCCCGGCAAGACTTTGACCAATATCTCGCTGGGAAAGAGTTTACATTTTAAAAATGAAAATTTAAAATTTTAGATCGAGGTCGATTTGAAAATAAAATTGTTCGAAATTTTACCCGACATAGAGAAATATATTGGTCAAAGTCTCGCCGGGAAAGAGTTTATATTTAAAAATATTTTTATCATTAAATTTTATAATTCTAGATATAAATTTATAATTAAATTATACATATAGGGTTTAGGGATTGCTTGCAATATAAATTTAGAATTAAATTTTAATTTCATAATTAGAGGTTAGGGTTAGAAATTTGTGATATGGGGTTTAGGGTTTAGGAATTTGGAATTTAGGAGTTAGGGTTAGGATTTGGGGTTTAGGAATTTGTGGTTAGGGGTTGAGATTTGGGGTTTAGGATTAGAAAATAAATTTATGTTATAAACGAGATTGTTTTAGGATTAAAGGTTGCGGTTTACAGTTTATAATATGAATTTAATTATATAACTTTTAAACTTGTAAAAATATCTCACCTAGCCGGCGAGATATTGGTTAAAGTCTCGCCGGTAAAGAGTTTATATTTAAAAATATTTTTATCATTAAATTTTATAATTCTAGAAATTCGAAATTGTAAAAACCTAGCCAGCGAGATTTTGATCAATATCTCGCCGGGAAAAAATATGTGTTAAAACGTTGACCATTGACCATCCTAACCTAGCCGGCGGGATATACAAAGTCTCGCCGGCTAGATTATACCACACTAGCGAGGTATTCAAAATCTCGCCGGGAAAAAATATGTTCTAAAACGTTGACCATTGATTATCCTAACCAACCCGGTGAGATATTCAAAGTCTCGCCACCTAGGTTATACCAGGCCAGCGAGATATTCAATATCTCGTCGGGCTGGTGGTTACCAAGCCGGTGAGATATAAGTCTCGCCGGCTTGGTGTAACCAACTCGGCGAGACTTATCAATATCTCGCCGGAAAAAACTATATTTCCAGCCGTGGATATTTATCTCTTGTTGACAGTAACAAACTATCTGTCAAATTATATATTTCCCTATTATAGAACTGCCCCTACGAATTGCTTTTCATCCATGATTTTACAATCGGTATTAATAATATATAAGTGATTGAAGTTGTCATTTGTAGACTAAATCAATTATGAACAACATAAATTATATAGCTTTGTTTGACAAATTAAAACAAGTAGAACGAACAGTTCCCACATTTGAACATACAACAACTATACATTGAGAGAGGGCTATTTTCACACATTTTCCTTTTAATACACTTCGTTGACAATCATTAATTATTTTATATATGAAACTTGCATAAGCATATATAATAAAGATTATGAGAAGTGGTCATGGATTTGGCCAAGTCCTCAAAGCAACTATAAATTAACACCAATCTCCTTTATCCCCAACTACTATATATAAACCCAAGGGTCCATATTCAAAAACCACAAACTCAATAACCATCTCTGCTCAGCACACACTACTCATTGCCTTTGAGCTCCATGGCTTCACTCAGTTTGTGCCATGTTCTTGTCGTGTTGGCTCTTGCAGCCTCGGTTGTCTCTGCCGATTTGTCTCCTTATTACTATGAAAAAGTGTGTCCTCAAGCTTTGCCCGCCATCAGACGCGTCGTAAAGGCAGCTATCGACGAGGAGCGTCGCATGGGCGCTTCCTTGCTAAGGCTACACTTCCATGATTGTTTCGTTAACGTAAGTCTATAATATTCAGTCTGTCTAATTTTATACAAGCGAATGTCTCCTATTTTGAATTAGTATTGATATAATCGTGGTTGCATTACAGGGATGTGACGGTTCGGTCCTTTTGGACAGTACGTCTAAATTTGAGACTGAGAAAAATGCACTGGCCAACCTCAACTCCGCCAGAGGCTTTAATGTCATTGACGATATCAAAAAGGAGGTCGACAGAGTCTGTGGCAAACCTGTTGTCTCCTGCGCCGACATTCTTGCTGTTGCAGCTCGTGATTCTGTTGCTTTGGTACGTTTTTAATTTACTCTAAAAAGAGACGAAAAATATACATAGTTATAAAAGTATATATTTAGCAGTGAAATGAATTTATGTGCAGCTAGGAGGGCCATCATATAAGGTGGCACTAGGGAGGAGAGACTCAACCACTGCAAGCAAAGACGAAGCCAACAAGAACCTCCCGGCGCCGTTCATGGAGCTCCCCGCACTAATCAAGAACTTCAAGGATCAAGGCCTCAACGAGAAGGACCTTGTCGCTCTCTCCGGAGGACACACTCTTGGGTTCGCTCAGTGCTTCACCTTCAGGGCCAGAATCTACAACGCCACCAACATCAACAAAGGCTTCGCCAAGGCACACCAGGCTGGCTGTCCCTTCTCCGGCGGCAACACCAACCTGGCTCCGCTGGACCGCACCGTGGCCAGGTTCGACACCGCCTATTTCAGCGATTTGGTGTCCAAGAAGGGTCTGTTGGTGTCCGATCAGGCGCTGTTTAATGGAGGGTCTACGGACGAGTTAGTCAAAAAGTACAGCTACGACACTAAGGCCTTTTGGGCTGATTTCGCCGACTCTATGATCAAGATGGGGAGTATCAAGCCGTTGACCGGTCACCAAGGTCAAATCAGGTTCAACTGTGCCAGGGTCAACTACTGATTTAGTTCTAGATTCTTGATTTTTTTTTCATTATTTTTGAATGTGCAATAATGCGTTCTCAATCGATATTGTTTGTGTTCCAAATTCAAGTATAAAAATGTACTTATGTTTTCTTGTTCCATCGGAATCAAAGTGTATTCATGTAATATATATGTTTTGTTAATGAAAAACTATAGAATCTTGATTAATCTTCGCTCAGTACTATCTTTACTATCAGCTTGTGCCTTGAAAATGGTATGTCGTCCTTAAATAAGAGCTGCAGAGTCTGTCCGCTGCCCTTAAGTCAGTTGCAGATGATATAACTATGTTACAATTTCTTGAAATCTAAAATCCATAATATAATTTCTTTAAAGTACTAAACCAGAAATAATAAAATCCAAAATATTAATTATAACAGTAATGTCGGGAATTCAAAAAGATAATGTCGTGAATTTAAAATGATAATGTATTGAAATGAATTGTGACGTGCGGTTAATTTGAGTAAGAAATAGAAGATTAATTAGAATTTGAGGAGGTTAGAAATTTCGGCATCGGGATTAACACACAATCATACTCGACCGTTGATAGGGTCAGAATAGCTCTTCCTTACCGAGTCAAATGTACTCATTCTTAATCTTATTTTGTCCTGAATTTTATAGGTTTATCACTCTTTTGCCTCACGTGTGTGTTGAGTGTATTTCAGGTGAAAACATGGCATATTTGGATCAAAATGGAGCTAAAGGTAAAACTACCTCGGAGAAGCCAGTAGCTGAAGGGGAACGGAGGATCCAATCACAGCGGAAGCACAACGATGAATAACCCCGTTCCCGGTCACAAGATCCATGCTAGTATTGGATTAATCAATGAAAGGGTTTCATGAATCCTACCTCTTGCTCAAAACCTCAATCAAGTTCTTAATGATCGATCCAAAGTGTCTCCAAATAAATTCACTCTCTACAGCTAGTCCACACGAGCAATCCTTGTACGAAGCAAGAATGATTTTGACCTACTAGAATCAAAACCACCCTAAGAAATCTGGTCTCATCCGCTATAGAGAGAAAAAGGAAAAAGGAGGCTCTTGAGAAAGAGATGGAGTATAGGGTTTTGGAGCCCCTCTTATCCTTTCTACTACCGACCTAGATGTCGATCGACGCCATAGGGGTGTCGATTAACACACCATCTCCTTGGGTGTCAACACAAACGTGTCGATCGACACCTCTGTTCCCTCATTGGCTTCTAAAGCTTCATGCGTCGGGTCTTGCTCTTGGTGTGTGACCATGTATGCTCATGACTCATTGGCAAATATGCAAGAAATCTCGTTTCATCATATCCATCATAAGTGGCCTCTAGTAAGACATTGTGATTACCCAATGATCATGAGATCGACGATTCGACTTAACCTCATGTCATCCATGTCATTATCCCTTTGTCACTAGATATCCTGATTGATCATAAGGCATAGAGTCGTCATCCTTATTTAACCAATTATTGTTTCTTGATATGTGAGTTGACTGAAATAGATTTCACGTATCATCATCATGGTCATGCATTTCTTTTAGGGCATACTCATCAAGTGGCTCAAACAGATATCGTTCCCATACCAGAGTATGAGGGACAAATCCCTTAGCCGTCTTTCGTATCACTCATGCAGCCCGTCCCTGAGCCAATCATAATCCTTATCGCTTCCTTGTCACATGTAACATTAGGCATACGTCAAACTCAGATGTTGACTACAAAGACTCCTTGGTCTAAGGATACAATGATAAGTTACGACAACCGAGTATGCTCATGACAACATCTATACTGCATACTTAGGTTGAGTCGTCCAATATCATTTCCCAAATGATATATATGATCTAACTCCAGCGATCTCATTGCCAATGATCAGTAGAGCGTGATCATAAAGAGTCATCCTCATACTGGTCGCTTCTAATGAAGCATAACTGACCATTGAGCCATTAAATGTGATCCATGTGGATCCATAGTTATACTATTAGTGATGACACACTCAATGATATAGATTAAATCACATTCAACATATTACTTCAACACATCAGTAATATAATGTCGGTTTTATTTCATTGCAACTGATGATAAAACTATTACAGACTACTTTGCATTGGATTAGGGCACAAATCCTACAGTAGCCGAGTCCCCTTGTTCAGTCATCAGACTCGTCTGACTTCTTCAGGGACTCGGTCGATTAAACAAAAACAAGGCAGAGAGCACTCAGGATATGAAGGCCACCAGCCGAGTCCTAAGACTCTACTAATTTAATTAAATATGGGCAGAGAGTAAACGGATTTGGAGAGCTCTGTAGCCGAATCCAGTAGTCGATTTCCCACTCGGCTACCACGAATTTTCACATGGCTAGCCACGCTCGGCATATCGTTGATGTGGGTCCTCTCGGGGTCCATTTCGACACCTTATTACCCACATTTAGTGCCGAATCATTGATGTGGGTCCTCTCGGAGTCCATTTCGACACCTTATTACCCACATTTAGTGCCGAATCGTTTCTCGTAACGGGCTTAAAGAGCCCATTTATGCTACTTTCACGCCTTCGGGTATGTTTGGTGTACATGTGCAGGATGCAGGTGAAAATGGGTCAAAATCGACCAAGAAACGGAGATTTCTGGCAACAAGAGAAAAGGAAGAAGGAATGAGGAGTTACAACGATCGTTACAAATACATGTGACGATCGTTACAAAAGCACCAAAGAAGAAGAACTTACAGAGGCTTGTAACGACGCTGCAACGATGGAGTAACGGTGACATAACGATGATGTAACGATCGTTACATCTCTTGTAACGATTGTTACAAGTCCCAAACGTAGAGAAGCTATAAAATCCATACACGATTTCTGGAGGAGGGTTTCGTTTTTCTTCGAGTTTCAGCCTCTCCTTCCAGTTCCAGACGATCTCCAAGCCCTAAAACCTACTACCCATCACCTGGATTCAATCGAGACTAGCAAGGAGACTTCATTTCGAGAGAAGATCAAGGATTCAGCATTCGATCCGGGACTTAGTGCCCAGAGTTTGCTCGTTTTCTTCCCTATGCATCTTGTTTTTAGATTTATATTTTATGTAATCCACACCATGATGAGGGGCTAAAACCCTAAATCATGAGTGCTAGGCTTACGATACTCGTTGTGTAATTCATGTTTGACATTTGATTGATACTTTATGAGAATTGAATTCTACTTGTGCTTAATTATGATTGTGAGAATAGTTAACTCGCAGTCCTAACCTAGGTTTGGATGCTATACACGAGAGGGATAGTGGCAAATTGAATTAAGTAGGATTGAGGGATCAGTCCCCCGGACTCGATCGCTTGGCTCGAAATTGTTATCCATAAGGCTGTTAGCTTAAGGTTTTACGTTTATCATGTAAACACATATTTGCATTGAGTGCCATTGTATAAATGTGGTAACCCTCGTAAGATAGTAAAAACTCTGGTTAAGTAGACCGATTCCAACGTCGAGAGACGCGGTCGGTACTTAAAAACATAGGTCATTTCTCACTTATTTTTATCTTAATTGAATGTCTGAACTTGAATT
Organism: Geranium rotundifolium; assembly: GCA_963920655.1. Classification (NCBI taxonomy): domain Eukaryota; kingdom Viridiplantae; phylum Streptophyta; class Magnoliopsida; order Geraniales; family Geraniaceae; genus Geranium; species Geranium rotundifolium. The sequence goes on along the minus strand of OY987313.1, from coordinate 35,766,421 downwards.
GGCATTGAGCCGTCGGTCTAGCACATGTAGTTGCTAGTTATTATTGATTTCAAATCATCGTTATTATCATTTCTCACACATTTCACCTCTTATTGGACCTTGTCCATTTTTACGCTGTTAATTACAATTTGAGTATAAATCACTTAGGTACGAACCCTCGTTTGATCCTTGTGGAATCGACCCGGATATTAACCTTGTGCTCCTAGCACTCTAATTAAATGTAAATGTATTATCCACATATATTTCTAATCATGTTTCTGGTTCTAAATGTAAAACTATTATCTACATTTTTTTAAGGGATAATTACACTTTGATCATACTAAAATGACCGATTTTACATTTTACTACAGCTAAAAAAAAAGTTTACATTTTACAACAGCTAATTGCGTATTTTTTACACTTTGCACTAACGGTGTTAGATTTTGGATGGAAAACTTTCATGTTGTATGAAAAGTCAAAATTGCTCTCAATTATTCACCAAAATTTCAAATTGATGCCATTCTTCATCAAATTATAATATCTGTTAATAATATTTATTAGTAATAACAAATAATTTATTATTATTAATTATAATTATTTAATAAAAATAAAAGTGAATCATTTTTTCAATTATAAATTATTAATAATAAAAATTAAAAGTAAATTAATAATTAAAATAATATCAATTAATAGTAATAATAATACTAATTATAAATAATTATTATTATTATTAATATATTGAAATTTTCAAATAACATAACTCTCTCATACGAGTTTTATTTCGGGTTCATATATTATATCAAATCGAAGAGAATTGGAAGATCAACAAATTTGAAGAAATAAGTATTTGTCTATCTATTATTAATAATTGATTTAATTTTACGTGATAAATAATTATTACCAAAAATATTAATAATATAAATAATTAATTATTAATAACTTTTATTTAACATTTTGCTCTAACACTGGTAAATGTTGGACGATTTTTTTTTAAAGAGTAAAAAATATGTTGTCGTTGGATGGAATTTTAGACAAAAACTTATTTCTTCGAAATTGTTGAACTTATGATTCTATTCGATTTGATATTTTATGAGCCCGATATAGAGCTCGTATGAGTGAGTTATATCATTCGAAAGTTTCACCATATTATTAATAATTAAATATATTATTAATAATTAATATTTTTTAATTATTAAATATCAAAATAATATCAAGTATTAATAAATAAATCTTTCATTAATGTTGTTGATCCTTCGGTTCTCCTCGATTTGATTCACTATGAGCCCGAAATGAAGTTCGTATGAGAGAGTCATGCAATTCAAAAATTTCAATATATTATTAATAAATAATATTATTTAATTATTAGTTAATATTATTTGAATTATTAATAATTAAACCGGGTCTGACCGGATTTGAGTGGAGGTTGGTCTTAGTTATGGAAGAAAACCCTAAGGGTATTTTGGTCTTTTTTTATAAAATAAAAATTTTCATCCAAAATCTAATAATGTTAGGGTAAAGTGTAAAAAACGCAATTAGCGATAGTAAAATGTAAACTTTTTTTTTAATTGTAGTAAAATGTAAAAGTGATCATTTTAGCAGGGGCAAAGTGTAATTATCCCTTTTTTAATGTTTCTGGTTATATTGTAGACATATTCTCGAAGATGTTTTATTTTAGGCAAAACTTATACAAATCAGCACATGGAGTTGTATTTGGATATCGCTTCACAAACACCGACGGCGTGGATGTTGGTAAGATTTATCTTTTTTCGAAAATGATAAAAGTTCTACACTATAATTCATTATATTTCAATGCGAAATGACCTACATTACCTCGTTTACATTTTCTCTTTATTTCAAACAGCTTGGCGATACAATTTTGAGGTTATGGGGGCCGGAGAGGTGGTTGCAATTAGGATTTCTGTCCGGCCCGCCTAGTGGTACGAGCTTCGACACGATGCCGATGCCGATGCCGATGTAGCTGCTGCTGCCGCTGCCAATGATGATGCCCCTCCAGATGACATTCTGCAACAATAGTGTCAAACCCTAGAATTTTCGATATCAGTTTTACTAATTTGAATTAGTTTTATTTGAATATTTTATAATCTTATTTTTGTACGGTTATTATCAAATCACAACAATTTTCGCTTAGATTACTTAGTTATCCATGATCTTATCATTCTACTCGACTTGACCACCCGATCCAGCGTCCTTGATTAGGTTGATATAAGGGCTCCCTTACCGAAACTAGCTGAAAGACTAGAGATGAAGACACTTCTCTAAGAGGTAACTTACACTTCTTATGTACAAGGTGTTGTTGGAATTGAAAAGTCAAGTCGAATCTGACACCAGCAAAGGCGATTGGAGGGTCGAAAACGAGCCGACAAAAAAGACGGTGGGTAAGGAGAAACTTGAGCCATATGGTTTATCAGAGAAATACCCAAAAATGACATGATATGAAAATTATGATACATATTTCTTTTTGTAGTTGAGTGTCTCGAATTAAAGCTGAGGATAACTAAATAGACTTGGACCTAATTTGAAATGCATGTTGGTCTTTTATTCCTAAAAATAAGTGAAAAGTTCACTTACATTCTTCGTAGTTTACAGAATTTTCACTTAATTAATTTGGGATGCATGTATTAGTTTTTGGTCAAAAAGTCTAAAATACCTTCAAAACCATTCAATTTTCAAAATTGTGCAATTCATTCTCTCTCCATCTAATTTCATTTCTGATTTTCTTCCTGCCATATTTTTAGCCATACCCGACGACAGATGAGCATACCCTCAACTAACCATCTTGATATTCTTCTTGCCGTTTCGTCGCCGCTGGTGGCTGGACAAGGAGGGGCGGCAACGCGGTGGTGGTTGTTGCAGATGTGTAATCTAGAAATGTTCTAGAAATATGCACATTATTCCGATTTATTCATACAAGTTTTTGTTTCTATTTAGTCCCTGTGCTATCCTTTTGATCCTATTTATTCCCAGACTATAAAAAAATAGTTCCAGTTTAGACCCTTCGTTCGACTTGGAACAGAATAATATTATTATGGGACAAAATAAAATTCGAACTAAGTAGCTTGATAGCGCATAACGTTTATAACTCATTGATTTGTCATTCAGATTTCAGATATTGAATTTTTTGGGTCAATGCAGAGGGTAAACTGAATCTCAGGGCAGATACTCAAAGCCAGTGTTGCCAAAAAAGAGGAAGCGCTTCGAGGAGGAATGATTGATCTTTTTGCCATTGTAAAAAAGCTTAAAGAGGCTACGATTGTGTTCTGCAACCAGGAAAATCCAAAGAGGTAAATCCCGACTTCAGTACCTTGAAATTTGCATAAGCTCAAACCACTGCAATCGAAACGGCAGATCAGAATCATGAAATATTTAGTGTACAAGGCTAGTGAGGTCTTGACATTGTAGAATTATTTTACCTGTCTCAGCAAATTCGCGAGGGTTCTTGGGAGCGCTTCAATGTTTTTCAACACTATGTAGAACGGGAAAGGGAAAGAATCCATGTAGTTTGTCTGCTCGCCATCTGCTCCAAAACTCTACAAGATATAAAATGAGGTTTTTGTTAATGTTATTGTTTTTCTTCAACAATTTGGTACTTGAGAGTTTGAAAATGGATCAAGAGTAAGAAAAATACCAATATGTCTGCTATTGGTGTTTTAGGGTTATCCAGAGGAAGAAACGCCACCATTCGCTTAGCACTGAGCGCTTCTCGAACACATCGCTGAGGTATTATCCAAGAAAACATTGAGACATAGAACGTGTCGATGTTCTAAAAACGACTGACTAGGGCCTAGCATATATGATGTCAGAAACATAGAGTTTTACCGTTTCAGGGAAGTAACCATCAGCAATGATCAAAACAAGCTGCTGAAGCGAGTTGTGTCCAGATGGTAGGCGCGCTCTAGCAGCAGTAGCGTCCAGCAAGTTGTATTCAGATACTTCATCAGTTCTACGGCTGGGTCATCTCTGATGGTGTTTTCTTGCTCGAATGTCAAATTGGAGATCATCTATCAGAAAGATTGGTCAGTCACACATAGAAAGTGAATGAGCATATATATATATAACCTTGACAGCTGCCTCTCCGGTGAAGGGTTGATCAAAATCGTGCAGTAGCTTAATGTTACCCACCGTCCAAAGCTTGCAACAGCCAAGCTACCGACCTCTAGCCGAGAGATTGCTCGGCACACTGTCACCAGAGCTTCAACAGCCACATCCCCACAACAGTTCTCAAACATACTACGAGTCATCCACGGCAATAACAACTTGGTACTCGCGTTTGTTAGGTCTGGTGCGTCTCAGCCACATTTTATCTTTCCGGTAGTGACTTGCAATGTAAGAAATCACCTGATCATATAGTATTGCATCAAAAAACAAAACGGGTTAAGAGGAGTATACAACAAATTTAAGTGTCATAAGAGCAGCATTCTAAGAAATGCTAGATGCTAGTCGAGCGGATGGGACTTCTCCGGACTAATCGGATTTATAAAATAAATAATATAATTTGTAATATTTCTTATATCATATCATATCGACTGTCGGTCAACCTGTCAACGAATTAAAGGATGTGAACAATGGATGGTATGCAACGCTTAAGAGAAAGAGCTATATACTAAATGCGGAGGCAGATTAATAAAATAAGGGTTGCGTACACACCAACGTACGCAGCTACGATTCCCAAATGGTGAAGTGGTCTTTCAAAAATAATAAATTTACCAATAAAATACTTATAACATATTTTAGTTTTTTGGCATTTTTTAATTTTTATTAAACAAAAAAATTTGAAAAAAATGGCCCAAGTCCGTGGAGACCAATTTTTAGAAGAATGGATAAGTGAAAGAAATGTGTTTGTTACCTTTTTCATGTTTATGCGCTTCCCAGTCCTGTAATGGCCTTGAAGCTTGCTGGCCAAGGTAGGTTCCAGAACAAGGCGCTACTGCTCAGCCAGCTGCTGAGACATCATAGTCGTGCGTAATTCATATCTTCTCCAAAGAGCGGTAGCGTTGCTTCCTCGAGATCTCGAGCTTTTCCCATTTCAGTATTGCAAGCAGAAAGTAAATGATGTCTCTCCTCGTTGAAGTAAGACCTCCTCACGAGTCAGGTTCGAGCCCTTTCCTCTTTTGATTCAGTAACAATCGGTCAGCCTCAGGGGAAAAAGGAACAGGTAGATTATTCACGCTTCTCAATCTCAGGAAAAAATCACAATCAAATTGAAAAGAAGTAGAGAGTTGGGGTTACAGATTCTGTGTGTGAGACATCTTCTCCACATGTTTTCTATTTCGACATCCCCACTCACAGAACCTAACAAGGAAGAAAAGTGTATAGCTTTACCTGAATATATCTCGTACATATTAAAGGCTTTACATCTCTAACCGACATTCTGGAATAGCTCAGTTGGTTAGAGCGTGTGGCTGTTAACCACAAGGTCGGAGGTGTTCAAGCCCTCCTTCTAGCGATATATTAACATGTTTCAAACAAGAGCTTGCATTTTCCTAAAGTTCTTTTTTCTCAACTTCGACACTCTGAGCTTCTTATGTTTCTCCATAAATGCTTGCTTGTACCTCCATTTATCCACAAAACTACCAAACTGGGATCGAATTTGACTCCCTTATCTGTATCAGCTGAAAGGTTTTGTTTCACTTCATTCCACAGCAGTAACACACATACCAATTAATCAGAGACAAATATGTCTGGTCATTTGGTTCAAATTGCAGAAATATCATCCTTCTCAAAGTTGTTTTCTACTAATCCAACTTTACAGAAGGCATGAATAATTGAATTCCAGTCATGAGTACCCACTTCGATCCTAGGGTCCTCAACAACTTCATCTAACAACTCGGGCCGGTGGTTTTCTACTAATCCTGTCATTATAGTTAAGTAACTCCTCATCAAGTCAGCAAGTCTTGCTTCCCTCATGTCCTTAAGCAATGAAAAGGCCTAAGTTGATGGACTTAGGTAATCCTGGGGATTGAGGTGTGGAATTTTGGGTCCCGAAGTGTGAGTGAGGTATGATCGCTAAATAGTTTGGGGTGGATTGAATGAATGCATGGGCTTCATGAGAACTTGCCATGAATTAGCTACTCGTGAGTGATTACATAGGTTAAGGACCGATTCCGAGAGGATAGGACTTGCTCAAACGAGCATTCATCACAAGTAGGATCTTGTAGTCTAGAATTGTCGGTCTTCGAGAGGTGATAATTGCACTTGATCTCGAGAGAGTTAAGAGCGGTTGAGCATTAGGCTAGACTCAATGTCGAGAGACGAGTTTAGTTTCTTAAGACATAGACTTACCATCACCACACTTAGACGTGTACTCCACCACATGACCGTGTGCTTATTTGATACATTGAGTTAGGATCGAGCTCGAGTGAGTCGTAAACATCTCATGTTAGGTTGATTTCCAAGTCGAGAGACGAAATTGACACAATACGGTTGAATATCCTCACATTCAAATTTGCTAGAACGGTTGCCTCAAATGTTGGTTTCCTTAGTACCTTGCATGAATTAGCTTCATAAGCCCCTTTGTCACGTGAAAAAATTAGTAGTGTTAAATAGTTTGCTAGTGAAGTAATTGATAAAACACTAAAACACATTTTCATTAGTTTTGCACTCATAGTTCATTACACTTCAGAACGCATGATCACATGACAAACAAGACCTGCCCCTTTGTTAGTCTACATTACTAGGGTTTCATTACTTACTCTATATTACTTGTGTTGATTCGTGTCGCTCGTGAGACGCCTATCGACTCAACAGGGTTCTTCGTTCTTATTCCTTAAACTCGAATTATTTATTTATATTTATGGATTTTGGTTCTAGCACCATGATCATGGGCTAAATACCCGTGATCATGGATGATAGATCTTGAACTGAATTATGATGATTTTATAATTATGGATTGAATTGTTGATGCATACTTTTGGGTGAATTAAAGTATTTAATGCTTGTGATTGATGTTGACGAATATTGATTGCTTGTTTGAGTCACGTTGTCGTGTCTGAGAGGGCCGGTGGGTGATAGACATGCTTTAATTTGTCGGGGTTCAACTCTTCGTGTAGTTACGACGATTTTAGTGATTGACTTATTTTTAAGGAACTAGAAAAAATGTCATGAAGAATGTCGAAGCATCATTTGTGACATCTTGTGTGACATTGTGGATGACATCTCGGCAAACATCCTGATCAACGGAAATCAGGAAAGTCCAGATTCTGCACGAAGTGACGTTTAAGAAATTCCAGAACGTCTCCGATTCTGGAAAGAAGAAAGACGGTGATTAAGAGGAAACCCATTAGGGTTAGTACTCATCCTTGATTGCTATAAAAGCTTAGGCTACCCCCTTAGTAATCGTGTGGTTCTTTATTTGTTTCCTAGCAATAATTTGCAAAACTCTTAGACATGAAGGTTTGCGGGCTGAGAGGTTGCAGATTGTGCTAAGGATATTGTGTATCACCATAACTATTGAGAGTTAGGTGATTGAGGGTTTACTGATCGCGTGAGTGAAGACTGCACGCAACCACAACGTTCAACGACGACTTGAACCGACAGAGCAAGGCGATTGCTCGAAGAGTGGAATCAAGACGGAGTCTTGGATTCAGGGGGAGACCCTGAGATAGGTTGCACTGTAATAAGTAGCAAAAAGTATAGATCTAGGGATGATCATATGTACTTGTATGTTCTGACGAATTACTGATAAGTGAAACCTTTCCACTAGGCTGAGAGCCCATAGACGTAGGTGACGTTGCACCGAACTGGGTAAACAATCTGCTGTGTCATTGTTTATTTAGCTTTATATTTACTGTCCTGCGTTTTCTACACAAGAAGTCATACACGGTGTTATAGCTTCATACATAACATTGTGTGTGGCATCTTGCACGACTAGCTGATCAAAATTTCAATTAGTATCAGATGAGGCACCTATAGCTTTAGGTGAGTTCCTAAACAAATATTTTGATCAAGATGGACAATACCAGAGAAGGAGGATCCATCAATCGACCATCAGTTCTAGATGGAAGTAACTACGGCTACTGGAAGGCTCGGATGTGTGCCTTCATGAAGTCCCTTGACAACAAAACATGGAAGGCTATGATTAATGGTTGGAATGCCCCACAACTCAGTGACAATGATGGTAACCCTATCGGTCCAAAACCAGAAAAAGACTGGACTGATGACGAAGACGAGGAATCACTGGGAAACTCTCGAGCTCTGAATGTTATTTTCAACGGTGTTGACAAGAACGTATTCAGACTAATCAACACATGCACAACTGCCAAATCCACATGAGATATCCTGGTTGTTGCATATGAAGGAACAACCAAGGTTCGAGAACAAAAACTGCAATACTTGACAACCAACTTCGAAGCCCTTGTCATGAAAGAGGACGAATCAATTGCAGAATTCAATGTTCGTATTCGTGATCTAGCCAATGAATCCTATTCTCTGGGAGAACCAATGTCTGATGAAAAAATGTTTAGAAAAACCCTGCGTGCTCTTAGCCCTAGATTTAAGATGAAGATCACCGCAATTGAGGAAGTTCATGACCTCAAAATCTTAAAATTCGATGAGCTGATGGGGTCTCTGATGACCTATGAGTTATCTCGGCCCAATATCGACAAAAGGAATAAAGGAGTTGCTTTCAAAAGCTCAACACACAAGCAACCAGAACCTGAGGATTCTGACTCCGAAGAAGACATCGATGCTACAATGGCCCTTCTCACAAAAAATTACAACAAAGTCATGAGAAGATTCACTCGAATGGGCGGACGGAATGTCACAACAAATGCCAGAAACAAAGCTCCACAAAAAGCTCAAACAGGAGGAAGTCTTGACAGACCAAACAGGAGTGAAGAAGAAAACAACAAGAACAAAGGACCTCAATGTCATGAATGTGAAGGATTCGGTCATCTTCGCAGAGAATGTCCAAATTTCCTCAAACAACAAAAACGAGGTTATAATGCCACCCTATCAGATGATGACAATGAAGATAGTGGTTCTGAAGAGGTAAGAAACTTTGTTGCATTCACTACTACTACTTTTGTATGTAACATTGATAACTATGCCAATATCAATGATGATCACCACAACCAACTCCAAACGAGAATTGGACTAAAGAGCAACTAGTCGAGGCATACAAAAGCTTACATGCCAGATTGGTCAAGGAAACACTGATCCTTGATCAACAAGGAGAACAGATCATCAGTCTTACCAACGACAAATCTAGATTCCTAGAGACAATCGTGGAGCTAAAACGCGAAATCACCAGACTTAGTGAAGAAATTAGTCTTATGACTAAATCAGTAAAGATGATGAATCCTAGCACAGAAAGCCTTGAAAAAATCCTGTCAGTAGGAAAGCAGTCCAAAGATATGACAGGACTAGGGTACACACACAATATCTCCTCATCAGCAGTCATGAAATTTGTCCTACAACAAGGCATGGTTGACAAGAAACCACAGGATGTCACGACACATCCTACAAGACAACCTACAACAAATGTCACGACATCGTCGATAACGTGTTCCTGTCAAAAAAACTACCAAAAGACATCCTCCCCACAGACAGCAATACTACAGAAAACCAGCTCATCAATATCAGTGGATATGCCATTACTGTGGTCAACGAGGTCACATCAGACCATTTTGCTTTCAAATCCATGGGAAGAAGCAAGCTCAATTATCACAGAAGCAAAGGAGATATCAAAGGCATCTCCCAATCCCTCAGAAAACATCTCGCCTTGAATGGAGACCAAAGAATCTAGTCTATCGAGCTAATGTTACATATACCTCCTTGAGTACTTCAACCAACAAAGACTGGTATCTTGATAGTGGATGTTCTCGACACATGATAGGTACTCCAGAGTTTCTTTCCAATCTCAAATTATATACAAACTGCTATGTTACTTTGGGAGATGAGATTCGAGCTCGAATCATTGGAAAATGAGTACTCAAGCATCCAAGAGCTTCTTGCCTAACTAAAGCATTACTTGTAGAAGGACTTAAGGCAAACCTGATTAGCATCAGCCAGATCTGTGATCTGGGTTCAGAAGTGAAATTTACTAAAGAAGCTTGTATAGTTAAAGATTTCGATCAAGTCACTAATCTACAAGGAATCTGCTCAATGGATAAATGTTACATCTGGTCGCCCGAATCACATATCGAAGCATCAAAGTGTCTTGTCTCCAAACCAGAAGAAGCCAAACTGTGGCACATAAAGCTTGGACATCTAAATCTTAGAAGTATGCAGAAGGCAATCTCAGAACAGGTCATTACTGGAATTCCAAACCTAAAAATCGTGGAAGGAAAGATCTGCGGAGAATGTCAGATTAAAAAGCAAACTAAGATGTCACACAAGAAGCTGCAGCATATCACCACCTCTCGAGTGCTTGAGCTAATACATGTTGACAGCATATCACCACCTCTCGAGTGCTTGAGCTAATACATGTTGACCTCATGGGACCAATTCAAGTTGAAAGTCTTGGAGGAAAACGCTATGTCTTTGTGTATGTAGATGATTACTCACGATACACATGGGTTGACTTCCCTCGTGACAAATCAGATACCTTCTCGATCTTTAAGAATCTATGCATCCAGGTCCAACGAGAAAAAGGGGAGACAATTGGCAAAATAATTCGCCTTCGTAGTGATCATGGTCGAGAGTTCGAAAATAGCAAATTTGCAGAATTCTGCAACTCATAAGGGATAGCTCATGAGTTCTCAGCACCAATCACTCCCCAACAAAATAGCATTGTTGAGCGCAAAAACAGGACTCTACAGGAGATGGCTAGAGTTATGATGCTAGCCAAGGACATACCGACTCACTTCTGGGCAGAAGCACTTAACACTGCTTGCCATATCCACAATCGAGTCACTCTCTGACCGGGTATGACAGTAACTCATTATGAAATATGGAGGGGGAGAAAGCCTAATGTTAAGTACTTTCATATCTTTGGATCCACTTGTTACATTCTGGCTGATAGAGAGCCTCGTCGAAAACTTGATCCAAAGAGTGATGAAGGCATTTTCCTTGGTTACTCAAGGAATAGTCGCGCGTTCCGGGTCTTCAACAAACGAACCAAGACTATGATGGAATCAATCAATGTTGTTGTTGATGATGACTGTGAAGATGCCCCAGAAGACGCGACAGACGAAGACGGAGTCTATCCTAACAATGTTAGGAAGGATGCTATTACCGATGTCAGAGAAGATGCTAGCAGCAAATCAGAAAACAATGATGCTATTCCAAATGTCAATAACGATGAGATAGTTCTTGAAACCAGCAACAAGAATCCCTCACGAAGAATTCAGGCTAATCATCCTATCTCTGGAGTAATTGGAGACCTAAATGAAGGCATACGGACTCGGTCAAAAACTCCTGAGAACTACAACGAGTTGATAGGTAATATATGCTTCGTTTCAAAGATTGAACCCAAAAATATCAATGAAGCCATCAATGATGAGTATTGGGTCAATGTTATGCAAGAGGAACTGATCCAATTTGAGAAGAACCAGGTGTGGGAACTGGTGCCCAAGCCAAGTGAAGGAAATATCATTGGCACAAAATGGATCTTCAAAAATAAATCCGATGAGCTTGGTAACATCACTCGCAACAAAGCAAGGTTAGTTGCTCAAGGGTATACTCAAATTGAGAGAGTCGACTTCGATGAGACCTTTGCTCTTGTAGCAAGACTTGAAGCAATCAGACTCCTACTAGGGATATCATGCCATCTACAAATTAAACTTTACCAGATGGATGTCAAAAGTGATTTCCTGAATGGAGATCTCAACGAAGAACTGTATATGTCACAACCTAAAGGATTTGTTGATCCTCACTCCCCTGATCATGTGTATAAACTCAAGAAGGCCCTCTACGGATTAAAACAAGCACCAAGAGCCTGGTATGAAAGGCTCACAAAATTTCTGATTCAAAACGGCTACACTAGATGGGGAGTCAACAAGATTTTATTTGTGAAGAATGAGGACGGAAATTTGATGATAGCCCAAATATATGTCGATGACATTGTCTTTGGAGTGATGTCAAGAAAGATGGTAGAGCAATTTATCCAACAAATGCAATCAGAATTCGAGATGAGCATGGTGGGAGAGCTTACCTATTTCCTAGGCTTCCAAATCAAACAGCTAAAAGATAGCATCTTCATCTCTCAGAGCAAATATGCGAAGAATATTGTCAAGAAATTTGGGCTAGAGAAAGGTTCACATAAACGGACACCTGCAACTACACATATCAAGCTAACTAAAGATGATCCAGGAGAAACCATCGACCAACACCTATACAGAAACATTATTGGTAGTCTTCTCTACCTTACTGCCAGTCGACCAGATATTGCCTACTCTGTAGGAGTATGTGCACGATATCAAGCTAATCCCAAGGTTAGTCATCTATCACAAGCTAAAAGAATTATAAGATATATCTTTGGGACTACATACTTGGGTTTATTATACTCATTCGACATATCCTCTACCCTGGTGGGGTATTGTGATGCTGATTGGGCTGGAAACACAGCAGATAGGAAGAGCACATCTGGAGGATGCTTCTTCCTTGGCAATAACCTCATATCATGGTTTAGTAAAAAGCAAAATTGTGTTGCCCTGTCCACTGCTGAATTTGAGTATATTGCTGCTGGGAGTAGTTGCACACAATTACTATGGATGAAGCAGATGTTAGTCGAATACAATGTCAGACAAGAAGTCATGACTTTGTATTGTGACAATGTCAGTGCAATCAACATCTCTAAAAATCCAGTTCAACACAGCAAAATCAAGCATATTGACATTAGACACCACTTCATTCGCGAGCTGGTCAAAGACAAAAAGATTATCCTAGAGCACATCCATACGGAGAAGCAACTTGCTGACATTTTTACGAAGCCATTAGATGCAAGCAGATTCGAGTACCTCAGAACGTCACTCGGTCTCTGCACCATCAACAAGTTATAGAAGTTGCAAACGGTTGAGAGGAGTTAGTTGGTACCTCTTCATGAACCGGTCCAAAATCCCAACACATGTCATTGGGCCAAGCATGTCAAAAGCCCATATAAAGAGAGGAAAGGTTGCGAGATACGCTTTGTCACCAACATATTTGATTTGAATTGACTTGTTTTCAAAAGCAAAACCTAGTCTGCCTCTTCTCGTTTTCGCTCTCGTCTCCCACACCTCTCAAACCCTGTAACGAAAACCTCACTACCCACACAAACATGGTGAAAACAAGGAGCACTCTAGCGCCAAAGAAAGCCACTGACAGTCGACAATCCAAACCCAAGAAGGCCGAGGCAAAAAGCTCCAAGAGCAGCAATCCAAGCACCAACAAACATGGACTAAAGACACAGAAGAATGCCGAGGGATCCTCCAGAGAAATCCCACCTGAAGAAGCACCAATACCCATTTTTTCCCGAGTCCCCAAACGGACCCAAACCGGAAACTTTGCATTCTCCATGACGGATCTGACAGGGCCAGAACGAGAGACTGATCTTGGCCAAGGAAGTCGAGAAGCTTCCATGCAGATTATTCTTGTTCCAGTATCAGCAAGTTTCCCAAGTATCGATTCTTTCGTTGTATTGAACACTGACACCTCTAGAAATAGCGACTTGTTAGAGTCGCTACTGGAAAATCAGGACCCTCCTCAAGAAGGTGTGGTTGAGGAACTGATAAATCCTGATGGGGAAAAGAATAACTTGACCCCAGTCAGTCATGGATTAGAACGGATTGCTGAAGGAGAAGGGGAAGAAGAAGAAGGTGTGAAAGATGTCATTCCTGAAGCCACAAAGGAGGATGTGGTAGGAGAAGAAGAAGTTGCTGACTCGAAAGAAGACGAGGAAGAACCTGAGAAAGAAGAGACCAGAGACGGGGATACCGATCTGGAAGAAGCAGTGTCGAAGTCAATGGCACAGAAAAAGCACCTCTGGATGCCAGAGGAGATGTTACAGAAAATGCCGTTGAGACAGCAGACACAGTGTTGTCGACCCTGAAAGAGAAGGTATTAGAAGAGAATGAAAGTCTGGCAGTGATGGTCAGAAAACTCAAAGAGACCAAGAAGAGAAAGGAGGCAAAAGATGATGGAGGCCCCAGCAAGAAGAAGTTGTCTACCAAAAATAAAGGAAAGAACGCTATCTCCAAGAGGAGATTAATTGATAAAGAAACTGATGACGATGCAGAGGAAGTTCCAGTAAAGGAAGCAATGAAGGGAAGAAGCCTGAAGAACACCTCAAGTGTTCCGTACGACAATGTGTCTTTTCATTCTGCTGACAGTGCAAAACGATGAGAATTTGTGTTCTAGAGAACGGCATATCCCGAGAAGACCCTGTCTTCGGAGTTAATGGGACTGGAAGCCATTGTCAAACTCCTGGAACAGGCATAACTCATGAAGACCGTCACTAACATTGGTAACCACTATCCCTTTTTGGTCAAAGAATTCATTGCAAACTTGCCTACTGGATTTGGGACTCCGGATTATCCGGATTGTGAGAAGGTATATGTCAGAGGTCTGCGCTTCAACATTTCCTCTGACATCATTAATACCTTCCTGGGAAGAAAGTGTGTTCGTTCTGTGCCCCCACCTGACCTGAACAAGGTCCTCAAGGAGATTACTGGAGACAAAAGCAGAATGTGGCCTACCAAGGGCACCATGACAGCCTCGGACCTCACATCTAAGTACTCCATCCTATTCCGAATCAGAGTAGCGAACTGGGCTCCCTCCACACACGCATCCTCCATCAAACTGGAGCTGGCAATACTCATCTTCCAAATAGGTATTGGCTCCACTCTTGACTTTGGACAGTTTGTTATTGATCATCTCATTAGACATGCCAGATCCCAAGCGGTGAAGATACCTATTGCTTTTCCCTCCCTTATCTCTGAATTACTAGTCCACCAACACCCTGGTGTGTTGAAGACAACTGATAAGGCTGGAAAACGCGGAGGACTGATTGTGGTGAGCCACAAGCTGTTCGAGGGCAAGCATGCTCCTGATCTTGTCAGGCCAGAAGCCAAACTGACCAAGGCGACAACCAGTCGAGCCACAAGTGTCGCCTCTCCAACAGAGACGACCAGCAAAGATGCCATCATGCTCAAAAGAGAGATAGTTGTACTTGACGAAGACATCGTCAACCTGAAGATGGCGCTGAAGCATCTCTCACAGCGAAGATCTCATTGTGCCAACCTGCTGAAGTCAATGCCTCCTCCAGACTCGGAAAATGATGATTCCTTCTCTCTACCCAATGCTACTGAAGACACTCCTCAAGATGCCTCTACCGATGCTACAGAAGAAGAGACTGCTAGTTCCAGCAGCAGTTCTATTTGATTTTAAGAACTTTCTGGTTTTCGTACAAACTGAACGACTTTTAATTTGTTTTGAACACTGTTTCATATGTATTCTCGACTGCTGATCGAGGATATGTGTGAGTTAAGTTTGTGTTTTTCTTTATTCTCTGCTCTATTGTTCAAAATATTTTCTTTAAGATTGGCTCTTTTTGAGCCAGCAAGGGAGAGTAAGAGATAAGACGTATGACGACGCACGCACGCCGATCCGATCGCCGCAAGAAAAAGCTGACGACAGCGCGAAGCAGAATGCCATAAAGAATGATGTCGACAAATGCAACGAAAAATGCGACGAAGAATGCTAACCTTAAAAATAGCCAAAGGGGGAGATTGTAGTTACGACGATTTTAGTGATTGGCTTATTTTTAAGGAACTAGAGAAAATGTCATGAAGAATGTCGAAACATCATATGCGACATCTTGTGTGACATTGTGGACGACATCTCGGCAAACATCCTGATCGACGGAAATCAGGAAAGTCCAGATTCTGCAGGAAGTACGAAAACGTTTAGGAAATTTCAGGACGTCTCCGATTCTGGAAAGAAGAAAGACGGTGATTAAGAGAAAACTCATTAGGTTTAGTAATCATCCTCGATTGCTATAAAAGTTTAGGCTACCCCCTTAGCAATCGTGTGGTTCTTTATTTGTTTCCTAGCAATAATTTGCCAAGCTCATAGACGTGAAGTTTTGCGGGCTGAGAGGTTGCAGATTGTGCTAAGGATATTGTGTATCACCATAACTATTGAGAGTTAGGTGATTGAGGGTTTACTGATCGCGTGAGTGAAGATTGCACGCAACCACAACGTTCAACGACGACTTGAACCGACAAAGCAAGGCGATTGCTCGAATAGTGGAACCAAGACAGAGTCTTGGATTCAGGGGGAGACCCTGAGATAGGTTGCACTGTAATAAGTAGCATAAAGTATAGATCTAGGGATGATCATAGGTACTTGTATGTTCTGACGAATTACTGATAAGTGAAACCTTTCCACTAGGCTGAGATCCCATAGACGTAGGTGACGTTGCACCGAACTGGGTAAACAATCTGCTGTGTCATTGTTTATTTAGCTTTATATTTACTGTCCTGAGTTATCTACACAAGAAGTCATACACGGTGTTATAGCTTCATACATAACATTGTGTGTGGCATCTTGCACGACTAACTGATCAAATTTTCAAATTTTCGCTCTATATTGCTGTTGTAGGAGCATATTAGATGGGTGAAATGTGGAAAACGTTTTCTCAAGTATTATATCATCAATTATTTTGTCTCCACCCATACGACGCATGGATACAATTCTAAATACAGCGGAATTGTATTCATTAATAGTCTTGAAATCTTGTAGTCTAAGATTAGACCACTCATGTAATGCACAAGGTAAGGCAATAGTCTTCATCTGCTTGAACCTTTCTTGTAACCTCTTCCACAGATCAAGTGGATCTTGAATATCCAAGTATTCAGCTCGTAGACCGGAGTCAATATGATGGCGTATGAAAATGATAGTCTTTGCTTTGTTCTGCACGGACTCTTGGTTGTCGTCTACAATAACTTTTCCAAGATTCATAGATATTATGTGTAGAGTAGTTTTCGGGGCGCATTCAAAATAATTCTTCACATCGAAACCGAGGGCTACATATTGGCACTTCACCAGGTTCCATATCTTGAAAAAATTTAACCGCAATAGCACAATTAAAATATGTCCCAAAATATTTATCCTAAATATGACATATTTTGCGGATATTTAGAATTGCTGGTTCTAACTTTTAAAACTTGGAAATGACTTAGTAATAGGGAGAAGAAAAGAGAGCCTCGGGTTACGAATTTTAGTGTAACTTTAAATTCATCTGCAATATTGGGCCTAGAGATTGTGGGCCGGTTTCAATTAGAACCAACCACTGCGTAACGAGATAGTGGGCCCCTTTCTTCCATTGACCGTTGACGTGGAGAGACGAAACACTGCGTTTCCGGCGATGAAAAAATTCGGCAAATGTGAGGAACAAAACAATAAAGCAAAAATAATGCAGATCTGAAAAACAATGGAAGCTTGAAGGAGATTGGGAATTTTCTCTGTAGAAAACTTCCATCTCATTCGCCATTGTTGGATCAGGAGCTTCTCCGCCGTTGGATGGTGTGTTCCATATCCGGAGTGGTACGTACCATTTCCATTAGTTGTTGGAAATATCAATTACATTCCAGAAATTGGGCAGATGATTTTTGGGGGTTTCGTCTATTTTGTCTGTTGATTTCATACTTCTCATAGTTCTTTATCATTGTAACATTGTTTGTTTTCATTCAATGTTAATATAGCCTCATTGATACGAGTTTGTATTGTCATGGAGACAATCTCTACTGTAATCAAATTTCAGGAATGATGGTGATTGTGTTTGATTTCCTCATCATCTTACTTTTAAGGCACTAATCAGTAAGTGCTCTTGAAACTTAAGACTTCTCCAAAACATAGCCAGGACATACTCAATCACCTCCGTCACTGCATTGTGCTTTAATTCACTTACTTCCCTGTCGTTCACACCTCTCAACCAACCAATATACTTCCTCGTCAATTTTCATTGAAGAATATGGTTGACTAAAGGGGATGCTGGTTTCTTGTCCATTGATTTCTTGGAGAACAATGGTTGCCACCATTTCCATGTATTTAAGGTACGACCTTTAACCTATTTACTGTGTCAGTGTTTTGCTCAGTATTTGTTTTGCAAATTGAGCACATGGGACATGATAGTCAATAACTACTAACATGCCTGACTATTAATTAGATCAAGAGAGAAGGTTCATCAACTTGTGCGGATTGTTTAATCTCTCTTGTCAGTCTTTGTTTACAAAAACAAATGAAGAATGGGATCTTCTATTACATTTCTTTTGTTGGTTTGGTGCATTTGGTAGGAAGCATTTCACACTGGTAAGATGATCACATGGACACTATTGTCATGCATGATTGATTAGTTTCAGATAGTAAATCTTGTTCTCTACTTAGTTCGATGCACTTGGCACTTCTCAGAGTAAGACTTACATGATTGAATACATGTTGACTGACATCACAGAGTTAAAATTTAGCTAAGTATTGTCGAAAAGCTGTTGTTCTTCACAAATAAGAGTATCTTCATTATAAAATCTCGAATTGCTGCATGCAAATTGCATATTGGCATTTTTCTGCATACCTCTTTTCTGATGACTCATCTGATACACTTCCTAGTATTTGGATTGCATGCTTGTCATATAATTGTATACTGAGCAATAATATTTCTGGGGGAAATGTGTAGTATTGAAAAGGTGTTGGTGTCATTAATAAATGGAGCCTTTATTATATAAATCTGACTGGCCATAAATAGGTAACGAGCACAATACAGGGCCAGAAAAATCCAGAAAAGCACTGAGGCTGAAATTAAATATCAAGGTAGGAACCTGTAACCATCTTTCCTCTTTGCATTAAATAATTGCAAATGGTGACATAAAGAAACATCTAACAAAACTGTTTTGCCACAAAGTAGTATAATAGTAAATCTTATCTTAGAAACTGTATCAAAAGCAATTATCCTTGTGAAAAAAGAAGTAATAAACATCAAAATCTCGAGTTCCTACCAGCTAGCTTGAGGTGTATTGTAGAATAGCATCCAATTATCACATGATTCATAATGAAACGATAGACTAAAGTGCATATATTTGCCTAACAGGGCATTGAAGATTTCAACAAATGAATTTGGAACGCACTGAAGTTTCTTATCATTGGCATGGACCGGGTAATTATTGGCTACTCATTTAATTACTACACCATTTGCATGCTGTGTTTATCATGAGATTCAGCTAACAACCACATTATTCTGCTGATAATTGAAGATGATATATCAGTGTACCCTTAGCTCTAGATATGAAAATTATGATCATAAATTTACCAGTCTTGTGAACCTCGCTCAAGCACACAATTACATTATTTTTAGACATAGTAAATCTACTGCCATACACTAGAAATAGGAAATCATAGAAGACAATACATAATAGAACATACCATGGGAGATCCATGAACAACTAGCTAACCCCTTCATAATCAGTGGCAATGCTGGTGTTGACGTTGACTCCTCAACCCCTTGCCAATGCCAAAACACAGAGTTGAAGTAGGTGATCTAGCAGCTTCCTCTTCTTCATAATCCATTCTAGAATCAAACGAGGAACCCCTGCTTGAAAACTTGCTCCTACGCCCATGATACTTTGAGGAGGACCATGGCGGGGACGACGAAGAAGATGACGATGATAAAGAGGTGGGTGAATTAGTAGACCCGTCGGTTTTCCTCTGGATGATTTTCAGGAACCACAAGGACTGCAAAAGATTGGATCTTGATTGGTTCTTGGCGGGCTTTTTAGTAGAATTGGAGTAGTAGGAAGGAGGCGGGGTTAGAGGAGGGAGAGAGGACTCGCACGAGGCGTGTTTTGGAGTGCCCGGTTGAGACTCCCACATGAAGGGTACAGCCCCAGAAAGGCCTCCATGGTAGACTCTGAAGGAAGGGTTGGCCATGGAAGTTTCCTTGGAAAGAAGCCTAGAGAAGAACTTGTCGTCCTGCATGACTTGGACTTGGACAGTCTTCTTCTTGGGAACTTCAGGGCTAGTACCATACATTATTTGGAAATGATAGGATAGTTTGGTTTAGGCTCTTGTTTGGTACAGTGTTAGATCTGACTCTGAGGAAGAAGGAGAAGGAGATGTACATATAAATAGAATATTAGTGAGACTGTGTTACACATGCATTTCTATAATTGACTTAACTAGCCTGTCAGGATGGGTATCCACATGGTAATTTTTTAGTGAAAATAAATGTTTCTAGATTCCATACCTAATACCCTTTTGACTATTTCCATGAATTCTCTTCTGCTTCTCTCATTTTTACTCTAGGAATGTTGATTCAAGCCTGTTTTAGTTGAGGAATGTTAGTTTAATGATAGAGAATCTCTCTGGTGTGATGTCTAATTAAATTCCTAGAAAATGACTCTCCCCTTTGTGAACCTTGAATCTGAAACTAATTAATCTTGTTCCTTGTTTATTTGGTTGGTTGATGAGGATATGATTCTGGTATCAGATTTCAAGTTACTATTGCAATTGAGTTGGTGCCAGCTGCGTGGTTTTTGTTTTTAGGGAAACGAAAACAGAAAACATAAAAAATAACAGGCCCTTGTTGATTGGTTTGTGCATTAAATGAGGGAGAAAATGACTTGGTTGTGTCGCTATGGTCCTCTGCACAGTTAGTGATGGCAATCTGGGTCATGACCCATGATCCGACACCAAAGTTAAATGAGTTTTGGGTTTCGTTTAATAGTACGTGTCATCCCATTTGATATGTCTATTTAATTGTGACAGGTTCGTGTTAACTGTTGAACATGTGAAGTTTCATACTTATTATTCACAGATTTATACGTTTTTGATATGGGAAGCTGACAAAAGTTTAGTTGAACTGAATGAATGATACAAGAGTGATTTGATTAGAGAGATTAATTGAATTCATTTGGTGAACCATCAATTTATCATTGCATTGTGTTGTGTGAAATCAGATTCATTGATATAAACATGTTGTTCGTGTTTAATTGATCTATTTATTATGGTACTGCAGCTTTGACAATATATGAACCTGACGTGAAAATACGGACTGGCATCTCTATACTGAAAGAAGACAGGAAGGGTTGTCCGTCCGTGGGGTGGGGATGATAATAAATTTAAGGTCACTCACCCACCTAGTCCTTCGGTGGGGCTGTGCAGTGAAGAATGTGGAGATTTGATCTCATCGGCCTCTTTAATGGGCTGTTAAAGTTGTATTCAACTCTAACCTTTAAAAGGGGTAAGAGAAAAGTTTGAAGGCCACACGTACAAGAAACGTGAACAATGATGGAGGCGTTAAAACTTACAGTCGAAACTCGAGAGAATATGAAAACAGTTTGGCTAACTATACAAAATGTTAATTTTTTGGTTTTGGAGTCTGATACGATATACTTATGTAAAATTTACATGGTATGAATGGTAACCTTTTATGATCTCTTTTTTGACTCATGTGTGAAAGTTTAGTCTTCTTATAGTTATAATCTTGTTGTTTGCGGTATTTGTTGATAATTTTGATTTATTATATTTGGTATTGTGTTATTGGTGATGGCAGTTTATATTTAGTGTTATGGAAAGTGTGTTGATGAGTGATAAAAGGCTTGGTGCGCGGAGGTCATGTGCTTAATTATGTGATATACCTTTTTTAATCAAACGGATCTGTTACTTTCATGTTCCTCTGCTATGGTTTCCACGTGATTTACCATTAATTCAGATCCTTCTATTCTATTCAAATTTTATACCAAATATAGATTGTTCATTTAATTTGTGTTAATAATGACCCTCATCACTATTCCTGCCCATACCCTCATTTCCGAAAGAAAAAAAATATTAATTGGAAACTCTTATTTTTAAAGACTCGATCGGAGGTATTTTAAAAATATTATAATTCAATTTCAAAATATATCAAATATTTAAATTACGTTGTGTACTAAATTAATCATATACATACATATATATAGAGGAGAAATCATAATATTGTATATAGAGTACGTAGTAATTATGTGTGAATTGGAGGGACACCGCACGTGCTGATGTGGCATGGTGCTGACCGGTCTGCTGACGTGGCATATCCAACAAAATATTTCCCTTCTAAACCCTCACTAAACCACTCTCCCGACAGAGCGAGTTCGGTCGCTAATTGTCTATGAAAGAAATCATCTTCGCCAATACTTAGTGAATTTCAAAAATAACACATCAAAATTATCCCATTCACGTGTTAAGAGACCAAAATCATTTGCAGCTAACTAATTTATGCCTCAATGCCACCGGTTCGATTTTCACCGTAGATAACAACATCATGTGGTCCAAAATGATGTGCATCTCTGTATGGTAATTGTGGGTTTGTAGCTGAACATGCCCCATAATTTTAATATTTTAAAGTAGGGAAAATTCCACTTAGCTACCCTGTAGTTTACCATTTTTTCACTTACATACCCCAGCTTTTCATTTTAGCTTCTAAACCCCCTGAAGTTTACAACTTTTTCACTTACATACCCCAGCTTTTTATTTTAGCTTCTAAATCCCCTGAAGTTTACCATTTTTTCACTTACCCACCCATCTTTTCATTTTAGCTTATAAACCCCCTAAACTTTACAAAATTGACACTTCAGGTTACAACATCAAAATTATAGAGGAAGATGGGTCACGCGTTGATCACGAGTAGGGATGACAACAGGGCGGATTTGGGGCGAATTTGGCAATCACCGTTCCCATTAGAATCAGATCGGGGATTCCCCATTTCTAATAGGGACGAGGATTCCCCGTCGAATTCGGGGATTCCCAATTCTCCGTTTCCAACCCAAAGAAATGTTAAAACATTTATTTTTAATAAAATTTCTAAACCCCCAAATCCGCCCCAACGCGTGACCCATCTTCCTCTATAATTTTGATGTCGTAACCTGAAGTGCCAATTTTGTAAAGTTTAGGGGGTTTATAAGCTAAAATGAAAAGATGGGTGGGTAAGTGAAAAAGTGGTAAACTTCAGGGGGTTTAGAAGCTAAAATAAAAAGCTGGGGTATGTAAGTGAAAAAGTTGTAAACTTCAAGGGGTTTAGAAGCTAAAATGAAAAGCTGGGGTAGGTAAGTGAAAAAGTGGTAAACTACATGGTAGCTAAGTGGAATTTTCCCTTTAAAGTAATATGTTACTCGTATTTTAACGTGGGCCAGCCCAACGAAACTGAAAGAATGGGTTTAGAATAAAGTGATGAGAAAGAGAAATAGGCCCAATGGGCCCAGATTCATCGCAAAAGATAAATAACAAAATTCAAGGAGTGATGAATGGCTTTGACAATTGGTGTAAATTATTAGGCAATTAGTTAAAGTTGGGATGGGACGGGACGGCCCAACACTCCACTCACAAAATCGACAACCGGAATTTTACACTTTTCACTGCACATTCTCATAATCCTTACATGTTATGTCGACTACAAGTTTATTATAATTTTTTTATCAACGATAAAATAGAATTAAAAGAGGGTCAAATTCTAAAAAAAATTACAAATCTCAACAAAAAAATGATGAGAAGGAATACATAAAAAAGGTAATTAAATATGAGAAGTTGAAGTTAAAAATTATTTATGAAGTTGCAGGCTTTGTTTTTATTCGTTTGAGAACAACCTCTTACACTCTCCTGCACTTCATGATTTATCTAACTTTTGATATAAAAAGTTAAGACAAATTTTAGAATAAGTATTGAATTTAATATAAGACAGATTATAGAACATTGAATTTTATAAAAAGGGTAATTACATATCTGTATCCCCGTTGAAACCTCATTCCAAGATCAGTCCCTCAAGTTTGAAAATGTTTTTCTCAGTCCCCCAAGTATAAAACGTTAGCACTTAAGTTTGATTCTGTTAGATTTAATTGATTTGATCTATAAAAAGCCTAAAATACCCTTGGTTTATAAGTTTCATTCTGAGATAATTTTTGGAATAATTATGAAATTATCTTTTTACCCCTAACTGAATATTCAATTTAACCAATGGATTGAGGGTAAGATGGTCTTTGCAAGAAAATACATTAAAAAATTAAAAATAACTTTGTGAAACTACTATTTTGTCCTCAACCCTATTCAACCTTTCTATCTTCTTCTTCTTCGCATGGTTGAGAAATTTTGGATATGAAATTGGCTTCTTAGCCATGGCGTCGCTGGAAAACCTCCGCTGACATCGACCACCCTCTCTGCCGATTTTTATCCCCTTGTCGCTACCCTTATTACTGACCAACCCTCTCTCCGCCGATTTCTATCCAAGAAATTGGAGTTCGATTCGCTCGAATCCCAACAAGGACGAAGAAGGCGGTGGTGGAGGCGATGGGCAGCGAGGCCGACGCCACCGCCGTAGAGGCGAGCCCTTTCCGGCGAGAGTAAGCGACGCCGCGGGAGCTTTGACGATGGGGTCCAGTTCCGACGAGTTTGGGGCGGCGCTGCAAGCTTTGACTTCCATGGCGGTGCCCAGAAAGCTTTTCTACTCTGGCACGCTCGCCACCAGAGGAAGGGGCGAGTCCCAAGGTCCTCGACCAGAAGATCCAGATCCTTGAAATTGGTTCGTTTCTGGAAGGAGAAGCCGCTTCCAGGTCCAATGTTGGAAGTGGCGATGAGGGCGGCGAAGGATGTGAAGTTGATGACGGGAAGGATGACAAGAGGATTGATGGGGTTTTGGGTACAACCAGTACACTGAGTATTTAGCATAGTGGGTTCATGAGTATACAAAGATGTTCTATTTGTGCATGAGATTATAAATTCAAATTTGTTCTAATAAAAATGAGATGAACTGCAATATTGATTTTGATTGAAATTGATATGAATTAGTATGTTTGTTGAACCAAGGAATGGAGAATGAGAGAACCAGAGAGTGGAGAGTGAGAGATGGGAGGTTGAAGAAAAGGGCATTGTAGTCATTTCACTTACTTTTATTTTTATTTTTTGTTTCGTTATTCGAAAATACTAATTTACCCTTGAACGTAAGTTAAGTTTGTTATGCAAATGAGGGGTACAATGGTAATTTTACATTTATAAAATAATTATACTCTATACAAATTATAATAGGGGCATTTTGGGTATTATGAAAAATATGAACATTATTGCTGTTAGATTTAACTGAAGTTGGACTGAAGTGTTAACGTTTTAAACTTGGGAGACTGATGAAAAAAATTCAAAATTAAAGGACTGATTTAAAAATGAGGTTTCGACGAGAGTACTAATCTGTAATTACATGTTATAAAATAATGACTTGTAACAAGGAAGAGTATCTAACAACGTTGGTGTTATTTTAATGTAAATAAAATCGTATCATACAATGATGATGTCCGAAAGTGCAGTGGAGTGGAAGTCTGTGAAGTGTAAGAGGTTAAATATTGTGCAACGGTCACTACCAGCATCAACTGCGTTGGTTGGTTGGGCTGTCTGATTCCCCAACAGCTCTAAATACTCAACCTTACCCTGCTAAAACTCTATACTTCTAATTTTACTGCCAACGCATTTCTTTTGTAGTTATATCTGTTACTTAGTTCATGGAAAAATATGGTTGTAATTTATAATCTTATACTCTCTACAATATATCTAAAATTGGATGAAAATGAATAAAATATTATATTACAAAAATTAAAATAAAATAAAGAGTGGTTTCCACTAGAATATCTCCCCATACAACAACAAAAATTAACAGTTCTTTTTGTAAGATGTGAATTCTTTTTTAAGAAAATTAATATAAGAATACTTTTGTTATTTCCATCTAAATTTAGGTGTGTTGTATATAAGAAAAAAACTTACAATAATATATATGGTTGATAAAATTAATTAAAAAATAAATGTAGTGGGTCAACTGCTATATAGTTACTTGAATTGAAATTCAAGAATCTGAAAGTTTCTCAGGACCAAAACTTTATAATAGACCACAGTCCACATTTCAAAGCCAAAGTTCCTCAAACGGTCACGCTTGGACAGTGCACATCAATACATAAATATTTTTCCCTGCCAAGGGCAAAATATTTCAAAACAATTCCCACCATCCGATGCGAAAATATACCAAAGACCAAGGGGTGTTCACGTAATTTCAAGCGGACAAAGAAATCGAACGTTATGGTACCCTTTTTCACTGTCTTTATCTACTCCGTCCGTGAGGGTTCGCTACTGTTTTCTGTATTTTTTCTCTTCTCCGTCTCTACATTCTCTCAGACATTACGTCGAACACCTAACGCGCAACGCCATTATCATCACATTTTCACTTCCATTTCTACGGTTTAACGCTCTGGGGGTTTCTTGTTTTGAGCTTTTTCCCTGGTTTTCATGGCCTCAGCCCTAGATTTTGGTGCGCGAGAGGCGGAGATGGGTTCTGGAATGGACATTGAATCTGTTGAAGCGACGAAGAAGGTAGAGAATGGGGGTGATGCGAAGGGGACGGAGATGGAGAGAAGCTTCAGAGCGGAGATCGACACTTCGGCGCCGTTTGAGTCCGTGAAGGAGGCTGTGAGTCGATTCGGTGGGATTGGTTACTGGAAACCCTACAATTTGAACAAGTTTTCAGAGCTTGAGGTAGTTTTTTTCTCTGTGATCCTTTTTCTTTCTGTTAAATTTTTATTATTTTTGGTTTGCTTGTGGCAGTAATTAACATTTTTCTAGTAATTTCTTGTTCATGTGGGTGTTGAAATTGCATTGTGATTTTGGGGGTGAATAGTTGTTTGGTTCATGTGCTTGGGTTTTAGTGCACTGAGAATTGTTTGATAATCTGGGTTTTGAAGGATTGAGCTTTTTTTAGCAGGAAGCTGTTTTCAGCCAAAACCTTCTTTTGGACACTAACTTTCCAAACAACCCCTTAATCGTTTTCATTTTCCAGTTAAAAATTGTTGTTTCAACTCTGGTTTTCAATTTCCAGGAC
Source organism: Geranium rotundifolium (assembly GCA_963920655.1). Taxonomy (NCBI): domain Eukaryota; kingdom Viridiplantae; phylum Streptophyta; class Magnoliopsida; order Geraniales; family Geraniaceae; genus Geranium; species Geranium rotundifolium. The sequence goes on along the minus strand of OY987313.1, from coordinate 35,739,639 downwards.
TTTCAAATTTGTTTGTTGATAATGATCCGTTGACCAAAGGGTTTATCTTTGTATGGTTTGCAAGCAAACGTAAAATTTGGTCTTGAGCCTTGTGAAAATGTGAGTTTTGGTTGACTAGTGTTTGGGGTTGTTTTTTTTTTCTTATAACCTGCTTTCAGACATCTGCATTGCAACAAATATTTGGATAACAAGGATTGTTGAGATCTCAAAAGGTTTAGGGTTTTCCATATTACTCCTTCAGTCTAGGAATAAGTTTTCTATTTCCGTTATACAAGTTAATCAGTCCTAAAATTCACTATTGATCACATTTCCTATGACTCTTTTAATAGAGACAATAGGGGTGAATGATGGAAAGTCAAAACACTACGAAAAGCAAATTATTAATTTATGCCCATTGTCAAATGGGACAAGTGGAATTATATTATGTCATATTCGTAAGTATATTTATCCGCTTAAGCACATAGTCATTTAAGGGAGGGAGGGTGGGTGTCCAAACTTCACATATCCATTCAGGTTTATATGCAATTGTGTATAAATGCATGGCTACACTGAAAATAAGCTGCTCCCGGGTTTCATTAGCATCAGTTACAGTTAGGTTTTGGGTAGTTAGGCATTCATGTTTCGGAGTACAGATTCTTTACACCATTTTGCACTCTCTCCATCTCTCTCCTACCTTTTATTTCCTCCTAGTTTTACCGGTTTCTGCTGCCCTGCATTAGAAAGAAACAACAAACTGAAAATGCTGATAATAAACCCCGAAAATGCTGACATTGTGAAAGTGTCATGTTCATGTAAGATTATAAGCCTCTACCATGTATATATGCTGACGTGTTTATATTGTTGATAGCATGACAAGGAAGAAGTTGACATTGTGAAAGTGGAGGAGCACACAGTGCAATTAGAGAAAGATCTAATTATGAAAGAAAGAGAGACATTGGATGTCTTAAAAGAGCTTGAATCAACAAAGATGATTGTTGAAGAATTGAAGCTAAAGCTACAGAAAGAAGCTTCTGATGTCAGTCTGGCCATTCAAGCCAATTCAGATGGTAAAAACATGACATGCACTGTAATGGAATCTGAAAAGGAAAATTGTGAGAATCTCAATCAGAATCCTGCTGGCGGTTTGATCTCCTTCCCATCTTCAGCTCCGGGTTTAATCTTAATGGAACTGAAACAAGCTAAGCTGAATCTTACCAGAACAACTACTGATCTCGCTGGCATCCGAACTTCTGTTGATTCACTCAACAAGAAGTTAGAGAAAGAAAGAAGCTCGCTTGAGAGAACCCGAGAAAGGTTGACTTTGAACTCCTCGAAAATTTCTTCTCTTGAGGAAGAACTAAGCCAAACAAGACTAAAGCTACAACAGGTTGAAATCAAAGGCGATAGTACTGATGATAGTCCCTCGGACATCTCAAGGGAGATACAGCGGTTGAGTTCCGAGGCAGAGGAGTTCAAGAAAACAAGTGAAGCTGCAAGATCAGAAGTTCTGAGAGCATTGTCGGAGATTGAACAGACGAAAACTAGGATCAAAACAGCTGAGATCAGGTTGTTTGCAGCCAGAAAAATGAAGCAAGCTGCTAGAGCAGCAGAAGCCGCTGCCTTTGCAGAGATCAAGTGCCTATCAAACCGCGAGAACTCAAATGGAGATTCATTGCAAAGTTCTGGAGTTACCCTTTCGATAGAAGAGTACTCTATTTTGACCTCCAAAGCTCAAGAAGCCGAAGAGCTTTCCAAAAAACGAGTACTAGAAGCTATGCTTCAAGTTGATGAAGCCAACACATCCAAAATGGAAATATTGAAAAGGGTGGAGGAAGCCACTGAAGAAGTCAAAACTAGTAAGAAGACGCTGGAAGATGCTCTGAGCCGAGTAGAGGCTGCCAATAGAGGGAAACTCGCAGTTGAAGAGGCTCTTCGCAAATGGAGATCTGAACATGGCCAGAAAAGACGTTCTGTGTATAACTCCACTAAGTTCAAAAACCCATCTCACCAGCGGAGGGAGTCACGCCTCATTGATGTCAATGGGCTGAATCTAGTTAGTGACGACGAGCCATCACCTGTTCTCAAGCCTACGCTTTCAATCGGTCAAATACTGAGTCGAAAGTTGCTCCTCCCACAAGAGCTCGAAATGAATAAACATGAGGGTATGAGCAGCCTGAAACAGAAGGTGTCATTGGGCCAAATGCTTAACAAACAAACAGGAGACATACCTGCTGCTGCTGCTGCTGCTACAAAGGTTGAGAAGGAAAGTGGACAGAAGCAGTTCTTGGGGAAGAGAAAGAAGTTTGGGTTTGCTAGGTTTTCATTGCTCTTGGCAAAGCAAAGCAAGAAAAAGAAGAAGCCAACTCTGAACTTGAGGTAAAAATTGAGGGTTGGGTTGCTTAAACAAAACACTAACCTCTAAAAATGTTATTATTCTGGTTGCAGAGTATTTTATCCTTGGAAAGCTCATGTTGTTTGTCTCTTAATGCTGGTTTGGTTTGCAATCTATCATCCTTATGGTTTGTTGTAAAGATGTTTCGGATATTACATATTTATGTATCTTCAACCTTTGTTTTCATATATTTGTGGTATAGTTTTCTTCTAACGGTGCCTGCTGGTATATATCACGCAAACTCACAGTGTGCAGGACTGTAGTTTTTTTTTTTGGAATATAAGAGCTTTATTTGCTTGTGCAGAGTCATATAATGTGAAGCTAGTCCGATAGTAGAAGGATGTGAATCAAAACAACATCGGTCAATAAACATCTTAAAATTATTATGTATTTCGACTGTTCATAATTTTTTTTATAGTTTGTTAATGTTTATTAGGAGTATCTACCTGGGCTAAATCTTTTTGCCTCATCTATACGGTAAAAAAAATTCAAAGTAGATTTTGTTGGTTTCGTTTTCATAACTCAAAATTTTAAGCAAATATAAATTGTGTTTTATCATAATCTTTACAAGTATATGCTAGTCAAGATTATGCTCTTGATATAAACAATAATTTAAAATCATGTAAATATCAAATATGTTGTGATATGACATTCACCATTACTTATCTTAGAAGAACTCTAATAGTAGAGGTTGTATGAGAGTATTGTTGCTTATCTAAGTAGGATTGTAATTATAGCCTTTGAATATGATTAGTCTAGTAATTAATCTGCCTATAAATATGCCGCTCTCTATAATATTAATGCTATGCTATCCTATTCAATCTCTTTTATTGTTTACAGCACATTGTCTTCACGAAAATTTTTTAAACCTAATAATAATAATAAGTTAAGGAGAGGAATATCACAATATATTTTAAAATCCAAATAAAAGAAACAGATAGCTGAAAATAACTTATACTTCAACTTCAAGCTGAAGAAAATGACAGAGAGAAGCATATAAACCTCTATGGGCCATAATACGGCCCAATAAGACATTCCCTAGCTAAAGTCCCTTTCACATTCCAACAGGATCCTGACACGTGGGTTTAAATGAAAACAAGTCAGTCCCATGTGGAGGCGACCGCAGGGTAGCTAAACCCTAGTTAGATGGTTCGATAAGAGAAGCCAACCACACTTCAACGCTTGTCGAACCCGTCACTCAACTTCTGATCCCAACGATCGATCTCCGAATCTCTGTATCAGGTAAATTTTTCTGAAGGATTTTCCTTGTTTGGATGCCCAGAAAATCTCTGGGAACGAAGTTAAGCTTTTGATTTCCTGAACTGCACTTCTATCCACTCCTCTTGTTGCCTCGATTGATTCGCGTGTAGCTCTTTATTTTGCATTTCATCTTTGTATTTTATTTTTCTGATTGAACGCTTGATTTTTGTTTTGATCGGGCCTAACGATTATCTCACGGTTCGGATTATTTTCTTTCGGTTTTAGTTTTGATGAATTTCAAATAATGATTTGAGATTTTACCATCTGATTCGTTGACTTCTTTGTTAATTATTGAATTATTTGTGGAGACCTTAGCTTAGCATGTGGTGCATCTCCTGGTGTGATCAACTGTTGAAGCCTATCTCTCAATTAGGAGCGTATTGGGAATTTCTATTTGTATTGATAGGAGTTGAGCTTTCTGTTGCTTTTGAGCAAAGCTATTGATAGAGTTCTGATGTATAATAGCAATTCGAATTATAGAAGATCTTGAGGTCACTTTTGGATTCACTTATATTGATTTCAAATCCATGATTCCAATCTAGCATGTAGACTGTGATTGAACGGAAATTCAAGTAAGATTTAGATTGATAGTTTGTTTCCTGAGTTCATTTCAGTGTTTAACAGAGCCATCTCTGTGTGACCTTTGCTTGAGCTTAAAGTTGGGTTGATGCTGTTATCTCAATGAGAGGGGAGACATAGGTTCCTTTGATCATAATAGTGTAACACTTGTCAATTTATCATATATGCCCTTACCTAGGTAATATCTGTGGCAATATGAGACTTGTATACCCTGAGTTTTGCATGCATCAGAATCTTTTATGTGTGCTAAGTTTCTGCTTAGCACATAGGAATATCTCTGCAAGTTGCCATGATCAATCTAGACTCAAAATGCTAATTTTCTTTAGTTATATTATATCTTCAGTGACTGACTTTTGGCACTGACAATTCTCAGTTCAGACATCATGGATGCAAGAACTGGGCTTGTCTTCCTCTTTATGCTATGTGCTGGCTGGGTTTGCGAAGCTAGACAACTGGTGTCTGAATCATCAGGTATTTCTTCAGATAATTTCTGATTCTCTTGACTTAGGTTAGCAATCTACCCATATGTTCTCAACCTTAATGTTAGAAATTTCACTATATCTAATTTAATATGCAGTCTACTTTTGACTTTATTATGCCTGATAATAATTTCTCCTGCTGTATGATTTGTTAATTGTTACTACTAGAAACTAGTTGTTTCTTTGTAATGCTAACACAAAATATTGTAGAAAGATAGGGATAAATCAGAATTATCTTCTTATATGAACTTTTTTCCCCCAAATGTCAGTAGAAGATAGATTTCTGTCTCCAATATATTTCTCACTATCGTGTCATTAAGAGAAACTAAGGTTGTAGCTTATATATTGGGTTGTTATAACCATATCAATTACAGGAAGATTTTGTGATTGCTCACCTTCTGAAGAAAGCAGTTGTTACTTTGACCATATATATGTTAACCCCCTTTTACATTCTCTATAAATTTCTCAAGTTGGTAATCTAGGTTTTGAATTCTGTACTTGCTTCAATGTAAAATAAGTGCTCACTTTTCTTTATGGCAAACTAGTTGTTAGTTTATTAGAGCACATAGGGGTAAGTGAGGAAAATTCCAACACTATATGACTTATGCTTGATTCTTACAAGAATGGAAAACTGGACATTTTTTTGAAAATGAAGTCGGTACTTTTTTATGAACTTGAAATTTTCTTCATGCATATAAATTTACTGCTCATCTCCTGATTTTCAGTTAGAGAATCAGTTCCTCAAATATATTCTAATCCAATATGAGAATGTTTCTTGGATTACTGTTGCTTGTCTTCCTAAAATAATGACAGTGCATTTCCTGTTCAGTTATTCAGGTTGTTGAGGAAGGTAACAAGAATACTCTCCCTTTGGAAGAAGTCTCCAGGAATGAAAATGTTTGCACCTTGTGTGAGGAGTTTGCTTCCCAAGCAGTTGATTACATTTCTGAGAACAAAACTCAGACTGAGATTATTGAGACCCTTCACATGACGTGTTCTCGAGTGCCTACGTTCAAGCAACAGGTATCTTTAGTTGGTTCAACCTCCTTTTCTCCTCTCTTGAAAGTCTTTATTTCGTAGTTTTGATGGTATCACCCACTCTGATTCTTTTTTCTTTTGCATTTGTTTGACCTTTTTGTATTTTAGTGCCTACCAGTAAGATAGTATTCATGTTTCCGTGCCCCTTTCCTCAGACATTGAAAACAGTTGCATCTGCTTGCTATCCAGGGTGCCATTCGGATCAAATAAATGACCCTTTTCCTTTCATGCTTATGTTTTTTCATATTTTTTAATTAATAAATGTGTAAAGTTGCAGAGAGGTGCATGCTATATTAGTATAAGAGAGGTGCATGCTATATTAGTATAAGAGGTCAATCATGTGCATTTGTTTAACCTTTCTGTATTTTAGCATCTACCAATAAGGTAACATTCGTGTTTCTGTGCCCCTTTCCCCATCCATTGGAAAATTTTGCTTCCAATTGTTATCCCGAGTGCCATTCGAATTGAATAAATTGTCTATGTTTTTTCATGTTCTTGAATGAATAATTGTGTAAAGTTGCAGAGAAGGTGCATTCTATATTACTATAAGAGGTCAATCACGTGCACCTAATTTTGAGCATCATAAATCTCGTGCAGTGCTAGTGTAAGTAAGTATGGGGGAAGCTCTGAGAAGCTTATTAGTTAGTCTCATATACAAGGAGTTTTATGGATAAGATAACTATATTAGGTAGTTACCCGCTTGTTGCATGCTAATTGTTAAAATTTACAATATGTTTAGGCAATATTTTGTTTATATTACATTCAGAGTATAATTTTAGCATCTGTTTTACTTGTTTTCAAATTGTAAACATCTTCATAATTTGCAACCTGCAGTGTATCACTTTGGTGGACTATTATGCTCCTCTCTTTTTCTTAGAGGTTTCTTCAGTTGGACCTGAAGATTTCTGCCGAAAAGTCAATCTATGTGGAAAAACAGCAATCTCTTCTTTACAACAAAACCAAGATAGCTGTGGGGTATGCCACAGCGCTGTTTCAGAAATACTGTCTAAACTGGAAGATCCTGACACCCAGGTTAGTTCATGTGTCATTAAAATGTCATTTTAAATAGTAATTATTCTAAGTTTGTAAGTAGATGGATAAATTTTTACAGGCAATTAACTATTTACATATTAACAGATTAACAGATTAACTAAGTTTGCAAGTACAAAGTTACATATTAACAGATTTTATTTTGTATTTTGTGCTAAATTTCTCTTCTAAATAAAACACATTTGGTTGTTACAAGTGACTAGTTTTGAAGGAAAAAATTTATATAAGTTACAAACTTTTTTGTGATTTCTTATAAAAGAACAAAGTCTGGAAATGAAGTTAAGGATGACCTTGAATTTTAATTAGTTACCATCCCTTAGTGGGTTTTAGCACATGGATGTGATTGAGGGCATGTGCAGAAGTCAAGCCATAATTTCAGTGATCGCTTTTTTTGGTAGTCAAATAGGTCACTCATTTTGGGACGGAGAGTACTATAGTCTGATGGCACATTAGACAAGGAGTTTTGTATTTGTACCCTGGACATGAAAATATTTGTTATTTGAGAACTTAAGGTTTTAATGTTTCTTATGTTTTGGCAGCGACGGATACTTGAACTACAGATACTTGAACTGCTCAACTCAAATTATATTTGCTTGCTGATGACTTATTTTCTTTCTTGCATTTTTTCAGCTCGAAGTAATTGAGTTGCTTCTGAAGGCATGCAATTCTGCAGAAAAAAAATATGTGAAGAAGGTATGGATAAATTTATGAAATCTTTGAGTTTGGTTGTCTTAAGTAGATTCAGTACCTATTTGCATATACCACTTACCTGCATTGTGATTTGAAATCAGACGTGAACTCTTAACTGGTAGTTATTTCACACTGAGCCAATAAATCAATTGAGATTCTTCCCCTTCACCTCTGTGTGCTTTTGTGAGATTTTACATGTCCCTTGCTTCTTGCAATCAGACCAAATCATTAGATTGATCACCCCTTTTATTTTCTTCAGAACCCCTAATCACGTAATTTAGGTGGGTGCCTATAGTTATGTAAATATCATTCTGAATTGTGTATGCAAAACTCCAGTGTTTAAATATATAAGGAATAAGGGACAAGAAAACTATACTTTCTGCCGGCTAAATATTAATTGAGAGTTAGTGCTAGGCCCACGTGCGAGTCCAAAGTCCTACATCAGATAATTAGGAGGTTAAAGAAGAGTTTATATACATACTAGACCCAAGACTTGATAGCAGTGCTTCAAAATAAAGCTAGGCGCTAGTCGGGCGGATGAGGCCTATGGAGACTAATTGGATTAATTAAGCTAATCTGAGATTCATAGAGGATTAATTGGAAACCACAGAGATTAATCGGGGACTACTCATACCAGTCAGATTTTTCACACTAGTATTTTGGATTAAATGTGGGATGCTCTTCCTCGGTAAGGCCCGGTCTTCCAATAATTAGCTCCTAATAACTTGCTTTATTTGGCAGTGTAAGAAGATGGTGTTTGAATACGGGCCTGTTATCCTCGTAAACGCAGAGCAGTTTCTGGAAACAACAGACATATGCACCATTCTCCATGCATGCAATGGTACCCAGCAAGGGTCACATTCACAGGTAGTTGATGAATCTGGGCACTCTGAAACTCAATAAAGCCAGCGAAAATAGGACTTTGAAGCACACATTCTTCAGTCAGTTGTAACATATTCGTCCACTCCACGGGTTTGCATTCAAAATGAAATGAAGTTACTACTCGGATTGCGCTTTAAGTTGTAAAATATGTAATATTATAGCTAAATTCTTGTGTGAAATTATTTGTGTCGGAACTTCATAAATCAAAGTTTGGAAAGCTTGCCCTTTGTTTATCATTTTCCATGGTTGAAGAACTTTTTCTTGCCTTACCACTATTTTCCTTCCTGTTTTTCTCGGTTTATTTTCCCAGCTGCCAAACATGCTCCAGGTTTGGATTGGGGGTTTTCAATAGGAAAATTATTATCACGCATCAATAATTGAGCTATCATCACCAATTGCGTGGATGTCCATTTCTTGGTATATATGTTAGTAGGGACACTCTCTGGTCCGCAATATATAGTTGATATATACAAAACAGTGGCCTTAAAAACTCATCCTCGTGTCATCGATTCCTAGCGAACCTTCTGTCGTGTACATTTTAGTCACATGGGACATGATTACTAACCTCCTTTCACGAAATGTATGGGTTACTTCCATCTTTCTCGTTTCCGACCAAATCATCATCAAAGTTATTGTCAACGAGTAGGCACTTATTACAGGTTTGGGCCACACTTGCTTGTCATGTCCAACAAGTCACATAAGCAGAAGCAATATATTATGTTGTGTGCATTGTTTATTGGTCTTTAGAAGTCTGTTTTTGATGCTTATGAATTTATTCTTCGATTTATGATGAATTATTAGTTTTTTTTATTATAATTAAATAAATTGTAAGGTTTAGGCATTCCCATCCATAGAGTATATGATGAAGATGGATTGGATAATACGTTAAATCTAATATTATTCAAATTATTCAAGCTTCAGACATTCTATGAAGACACAAGTTAGGTGATTAATTGGAACACCAAACCAATATTTGCCAGCTAATCTGTTGTTTAGGTGTCTTTTCCTTTTAAGTTGGTTACATGACAAAGACAAGAATATAGTGCTGGGATTTGTTCATGTTCTTAATGTAATATTGATTATTCGACTCTATCTTGCTCTATGAAATTATTAGAAGCTATTCACTGTTTTATTTTTTTCGAATGTCTATCTCAATTTTAAATAAAATAAAATTATACTTGTAATGAGAACGTCGTAATCGTACGTTAAGAAGGATATAATCTTACTTAATTACAACTGACCTGTCGCATTTCTCACCTACGTACAACTGATTATAATGTTAGTTTATACTATAAAAGTATTTTATTGACAATTATAAAATTGTGTTATAAATTCAACTACTACTATAGTTTTAATTTATACAATAAAACATGGTTTTGAGTGAAGTAAACAATTGTTCACTTGAAAAGCCATTACTTGTTAATTTCCTTTTCACAATTATTATTCTGAAACCTTTTGAAGGATGGTACGTGGCCACATATGATTGGAGTTGAAGATAGAAAACACTGGAACACGGCAAGAGAGACAAGAATGAATGATACCGACAAAACTGATTCCTTGGAAATTGCGAGGGAGGAATCGACGCGTACACGTGTGTGGTGGGCGATGCAATTGCGGGACGACAGATGTCAAGTAACGGTGGTGCCCTCAGATTCAATCGAATTTAATTAATGGTTCAGTGCATGTGAGTGACCTCTTGGGATTGTCAATATCGCCAAAAATAGTAAGAGGACCTTTCGCCTTCCAATACGACGTGTCGTTTTACAGGACCTGAGGCGACCGTTGGGTTGGGTGGAGAAGCTTAAATTCCCCACACCATCCTCCTTTAATGACCATTCAACCATATTTTTTTAAATTCTCATTTTTAAATATATTTTTCATCACTTTTAAAATTTTAATATCTATTTTTAAAACTAAAAATACCAAGGATGTAAGGCTCGGAAGAGCGGATGGACCACCAAATCAGAAGTAAGCAGTAATTGAATAGATTTAAAGTGAAAATGTTATATATTTAAGAAGAGTCGACTTAATTTATATTGAGTCCTAAAACAAAAAGAAAATTCTTAGAAATAAAAAAAATATAAATATTTAAATTTGACTAATATTATTTAGTTTATGTTGATCTCAAGTTCGAAGGAGTCTTAGAAATTAAGTTTGTGTTTGACGCATGAACAAATAATTACACTTAAGTTAAATTGTAATTTTGTCAATTCATTTATTTTTCTTCATGAAAATTTTATAACTTAATTATAGTAAACACCACACAAACATATATTTCCCGAAAAATAGTTTACATAAAATATGCATTATATATATATATATATATATATATATATATATTTGAATAGAGTATTTGTGTTTTTTTTATGGAAAACACGACATACTATTAAATTATAAAGCAAATTAATCCGACATTACACTCCACAGCCAAAACACCAGATGGTGTAACAGATCTCGCACCATAATTTTAGCTACTATTAGTTAAATCAAACTTGACTAATTCATGAGTCATGAAATTACAAAAACATCGAGCAAAATAATAGACAGTGCAACGACATGCCTTCAATCTCAGGGCTTACACTTCGAATGGGTTGAGACTCTCCGCAAATCCATTACAAGAACCTCCCCGAGAACGATGAGCACAATAACTAATAGTGCAACGAAATACCTCTTGCAAACTTGCGGAATCTACCTCGAATGTGTTGAGACTTTTCGCAAATCCGTTACAAAAACCACCCCGAAAACACTTAGAGCAAGCTCCTAGTAAACCACCCCAAATGAACCTACGAAATAAAACGATCGCCTCCAATCCTCTTCCCAAATCAATAACCTCGTGTCATCTGGACCCTCAAATAGCACAATGGGACGCCACGAGTACGTATTGAAGCTTAAGAAAACCAAGACTCCCTAGTTCGATATGCTTACATAAATCTGCCCATCGACGCTAGAGAACTCCTAATCCCTCCTAGTACCGAGCCATCAACCAACTAAAACAACAACAATCAAATCGACAGAATTTTCCTACCCTACCTCCGATGAGCCCCTCCCGGATACATCTTCCGTCGATCCCGCAGCAAGATCATCGCCGGATTTTCTCTGCCCAACCACAACTAACCCCCTCTCGAACCAGTCTCCACTCGCAGATGATATCAAAGTAATACCCCCAACCGTATCATCGCAAACCACCGACCTCATAAACTTGACCTCTCTCCCACAAAACTACCACCTCCTAAATCCCAGTACCTTCGAGTCCCAAAAACACATAATCGTGAGAGCAGCGGCCTCCAAAATCGTAAAATCACAGACGCTGATCAAAAGTCTCGCCGCGTACCTCGTCAATTAGGCGAGACAAACCATATTCCTAATGGTAGAGGATAGACCGCAAATGCTGTGGACCACAATGAATTTCTCAATTGAGTATTTGTGTTTTTAGTAAATATAAAATTATTTATTTAAACTAAATAAATGTATTTTATTTTAAATTTTAAATAAAAAACTTTATTTTAAAATAAAAAGCCCTCGTGTATGATCAGAGCCTAAGTCATGGTCTATTTGGCTACAGATACTTAGAGCTGATCGGCCTGAGCATATTTATCCATCATTTTACTTATTTAAATTATGATAATATTTATGCAAAGTATTTTTAACCAAAATTTAACATTCTAGACTATAGAACTTAGAGTAGTATCAACAACATGCCTATATATATATTTTTAAAGGTAAAAACGAATTTTATTAATTAAATAACAATTAACCCGACATCAAGTCGAACAGCTAAACTTACAATTGGTAGAATAAACTTCTCACCATAATCCCAGCTATTGTTAATTAAAACAAATATAGTCAATTCGTGAACCATTTGATTACAAGCAAAACAAAGAACAAATGTTTTGATAGTGAAAAGTACGCAACACCGTTCGCTAATGATTTCTCTAAAATTAGTCAAGTCGACCCGTTTAACATCGTGTAAAGTCAATCTCTAACGCATACGGATAGAAAATACTCGTGATCTCGCTGAAATCCTATAAGTTTAATTATTGTGATTAGAGCTCAGATGTAATTTGATCTCTTATTGAATACCTACTAGTCTACTACCTAACAAGAAAACGATACTTATTGTTTTAAAAATTGTAGAATTTATTTATGATAATATTTTTTATGCAAGTATTAAATACCTACATATAGATATGAATACTAGTATAATATTTACTATTAAATTCAACAATACACATTTAATTAGATTTGTACGGTTTCATTTATGTTTTTAAATAAAAAGTGGCAACATCTTATGTAGACAGACGGTAGCTAACATCAAATAAAGTTGATAAACTAGCCGCCCATGTTGATATTAGGCTGATCGAATATAAACAGCAAATAAAAAAAATCATATATAATTATGTGATAAGTAAATAATAATTGGAAGTGAGTGTGGTCTTTAGATTGACCTATCATAATTTAATAAGGACCAACTATATTCTTAACTAGACTTAATGGCTGATTCAAAAAAATATTAATTAAGGGGACAATTTCAACTAAAATTTTATTTTTATTGATGACATAATAAATTGAAAAACAAATTCAAGGATAAAATAATACATATAACAAAAATTAATTTAAGTTTGACTTTTTATTACGTAATTTGAGTTCAAATTTAATTTTCACATATATATATATATATATATATATAAATGTGAACAGAGTCGACTCACAAGTGTTACAAACTCTGATAGGTTAAATTTAAGCATGACTCATTTATAAAATGACTCAATCTTACACTCAGACTCGACTCAAGTTAAATCACAACTGATACATTAGATTTATAACGTAGTAAGAGCTCGAGTTGTTCGTTAACTCTTTTACTCATTTACCATAGCAATACTTCATGTATGGTGATTTATTAAAACAAAATTAAGTATTTTTTGTTTTTTACATATGTTTTTCAAAAAAATATTAACATTTTTAATATTTACGTCTCAAAAAGTATAAATTAGTTTGAATTTTTCACATTAGTTTGCAAAATTAAATTTTGTTGATGTCTTGATGGTGATAAATTGACCCAAATTTTAGTTGGTCATAGTAAATTGTAAATCCAGTATATTAATGTATGTAAAGTGTAATTTCCTTTATCATTAATTGCATGATCAAGTAGGTTATCATTTACCGAAAGATTAAAGAGATAATGACACTTTGTTACATTATCACGAAACGACAGTCTCATACCTTAATTAATGAACTCTTTTTAGTACTCTGACATTTTTTGTAATAATCTACAGTAGAATGACTAAAATGTCATTCAATAAATTTTAAATTTTCAAAACGTGCCATGAACAATGAACCGGCTGAAATTTAAATTCAGAATTAAACCGTTTCAAATTAAAAATTGTCTAAGATGACATTCAATGGCTTTTAAAATTTCAAGAAATGTCATGAACCTCTAACACATTCAACCTACCAAAATAATCTTTTTACCCTAACTTATCTTCAACCTCTCACACAAAAGTCCTTGTCGTAAACCTTCACCTTGTTCTTGTTTGTGGGAGTGAGTCATACACGTTCTCGAACAATCAGTCTTGAAACTGACCCATGAACTCTTATTACTTGTCGTCATGAAATATGGTCCACAAAATCGATCCGTCATTGGTCCGCAAACATCTTCAAATGCATCTATGTCGAGACCTTCCCTCTGACTTTAGCCCCAACCCTAAAGATCTAACGAGACTCATCGCCTCGGCCACTGTCACGATAAAATTTTGATTCTTCATCGCCACGACCTCCCAGTTTCTTCTATTTGAACATTCTCCTTTGTTCCCTCCACCGTGCACCTTGTCGGAGCCACCCTCATCTCCGCCGCAACCCCGACCGACCCTCCAATTTGATGAATCTCAGGTGGATATTAGGATTGAATTCGAGATGGGTCATCCTTAAATTCGTTGAATTTAGATGGGACGAGATCAAAAACGAGGACGGAGAAGAAATTGAGATCGATCTTGAAATAGCCATCAATGCCATAGTAGAGAGAGGGACACTGTCTACACCTTCATTCTTTTTTAATTTTTTTATTTAGTTTGTGAAATGACTAATAAGCCCTTAAATTTAATTCTAAATTCGAGGGTATAATTGGAATTGTGTATTAAAAATAAACCAAATTAAACTGGTTAAATTATGATTTTTTAAACCAAAAGTAATTTAGGTATTTTTGAGAACATGTTGTCAAAAAAAATGTAAGGTTTTAAAAATGAGTATTAGTTAGGATACGAGACTGTCATTCTATAAAAAAATCATGTGTAACAAGAGTCATTACCTTTAAAGTAAATAACTTTTTAGACAAATAAATAACTCTTTAGACAATTTTAGACATTGTCTACGTATATATTATGATTAGGGGAGGAACAAATGTCATTTATAACAAAATTTTACGTTTATCTGCCAGACAACATTTTTATTGATCAATTATATATAATGATTCTTTTAATTAATTCTGAATCTTCTATTACTTTATAGTCTTTATTAAAGTTACCTTTTTATAAAATAAATTTACAAAAATTGAAAGAAAGAATCACACATTGTTTATGAGACGACAAATTCAAACTTCAACCGTTAAAAAAACAGAGGCTCAAATTTATAAGCAGCCAATCAGATTTATTATTTATATAAATCATATATCATATTTTTTTTCCAATAAAATATTTCAACACATTCTTCTTATATGTAAAATTGTGGAGTACATGAAACTCGACCCGACCATGGACTCATGACATAATAATTTATTTATTTATTAATTAATTCATAAAATGTGGTGGCATTTTGGTAAAAGCACATTCAAATAACGAGCGGTCGAAAATATCACAGTTGAGATCCATGAGATCGATATATAAGGCCTCTCAGGGTTTTTCACGTTTCGCTAATAACAATCTCATTTCTTCACTGCTTCTTCTCTCAGATCTCGATTGTTCCGAGCCGTCACCAACAGGTAAATCGATGCAATCGCTTTTCGATTTTTTTTTTGCAATGGATTGTAATTGTGATTTGTATTTTGCTTCTAGATTTGATTAGTTTTGCGATGAATTTTAATTTTCAGTATCTTCGAGACCTGTTTGGTTCCCGAGAAATCGAGAATTTTGAAGCTGTTTTGTTTTACACTCTGTGTTAATCGATGAGTGAGATGTTAATCTATTTGGCTGATGTGATAGACGATGAAGTGAAATGATGATGATAGTATTGGATCTCAATTTCTGGAAATAGCTTCTGTTAAATCTCAATTTACTGTTCATTTTCAATTTTCATGTTGGAGTGGAAACAATTGTGTTTTGATTGGTTTTTAAGCAATGTTTGAAGCTATGAGTTTTTTTTCTTCCTGATTTGAGATCTCAAATAGAGTTATAGATCTTGAGAGAGAGAGAGAAAGAAACAAGACCATATTTTTGGTGATTTTATTGATTTACTGTCTTATCTTTGCCTTCTTTGATTTATTTGTTAATATGTTTGACAGAAGTTTGGTTCATGTCTTAAATTCCTTAATTTTGTTTTGCAGAAGCTCTCTACCATCTATAGTCCTAAATATTTAGGGTAAGGTCTAAATTTGTGTGTTTTATATGAAATATCCTTTAGAATGTCATCTCTTACTTGTGATTCTTCAGCTCATTATCTTGCTCTGTCCTGTATTTTATCTTTTAGTTGATTATATGACTCATGAGTAGGCTGGTTTTATATTTATTCATTCTGGTTTATTACATTTCAGGTTTGCATTTTGAACTTCAACCCACCAATTCTTTGTAGAGTTTCATCACAAAAACCAGGGAATGCTGAAAGATGTGCTTGAAACTCGAGAAGTCCTTCGCTGATATTGATCATGAGTTTGTAGCTCCATTTGGGCTGCACTCGTTCATTCTCGATGAGATTGGAGATCTAACTCGCTGCTCACATCATTTCCGTGCTCACATATGCATAGCTACAACCTCACGGGAGCGTTCCATACAAGATAACTCCGAAGACGGTTGAACTCAAACCTTTGATATCGATACATATATAGTAGGCCCCTATCACATATATTATTAGTATCGGCAGGTAAGAGTTACCCACTTAGAGTGTTGGTTGGAATGGAGAATAAAGGGGGAATTTTGATGGGACAGTATGAACTAGGGAGATTACTAGGCCAAGGAACATTCGCAAAGGTTCACTATGCAAGGAACCTCAAAACTGGCGTGAGTGTGGCTATCAAGATAATTGACAAAGAGAAGGTTTTCAAGGTTGGGATGATGGATCAGATCAAGCGAGAAATATCAGTGATGAGACTGGTTAAGCATCCAAATGTGGTGGAGCTCTACGAGGTAATGGCCACCAAAACCAAGATTTACTTCGTCATGGAATACGTGAAAGGTGGTGAGCTCTTCAACAAGATAGCCAAAGGGAAGCTCAAGGAGGATGTCGCGAGGAAATATTTTCAGCAGCTGATCAGTGCTGTCGATTACTGCCACAGCAGAGGTGTTTGTCACAGAGACCTCAAACCAGAAAACCTGCTGTTGGATGAATTTGGGAATTTGAAGGTTTCAGATTTCGGACTGAGCGCTCTTGCTGAATCTAAACATCAAGATGGGCTGCTTCATACAACCTGCGGGACTCCTGCCTATGTTGCTCCGGAAGTGATCAACCGAAGAGGCTATGATGGCGCTAAAGCCGATATATGGTCTTGTGGGGTGATATTATTTGTTCTTTTGGCAGGTTACCTTCCGTTCCAAGATTCAAATCTGATGGAGATGTATAGAAAGATCGGGAAAGGAGAATACAAGTTCCCCAATTGGTTCCCGAAGGAAGTGCGCAGGTTGCTGTCCAAGATCTTGGATACCAACCCGAACACAAGGATTTCCATTGCAAAAATCATGGAAAATCCTTGGTTTCGGAAAGGACTGAGCCCGAAACCATCAACAGTTGAAACAGAAGCGAAAGAGTCCACGCCTCTAGATGCTGATGTAGTTTTCGGCCCTAATGAGAACATCAACACCTCCACAGAACCAAAGCAAGAGCTGACAAAACCTTGCAGTAACTTGAATGCCTTCGACATCATCTCCTTCTCTACTGGCTTCGACTTGTCCGGTCTCTTTGAAGGGGTCAGCCAAAAGAAAGAAGTGAGGTTCACTTCCAACAAGACCGCTCCATCCATCATCTCAAAGCTTGAAGACATTGCCAAGCGCCTAAGGTTGAAAGTGAAGAAGAAAGACGGAGGGTTGCTGAAAATGGAAGGATCCAAGGAAGGCCGAAAAGGGGTGCTGGGCATTGATGCTGAAATATTTGAGATCACCCCAGCATTTCACTTGGTGGAGGTGAAGAAATCAAGTGGGGACTCATTGGAGTATGAGAAAGTATTGAAACAAGACATAAGGCCAGCCCTTACAGACATAGTCTGGACATGGCAAGGAGAGGACATTCAGCAGCAGCAGCAGCAACCAAGGCCTGAGCTACAGCTACTTCTTCCAGCAGAGGTTGTGTCTTCTTGAGAGTGGTGACATAAAGATTTAAGTGTCCATTTCTTTGAACTACTGTATTTGAATATATCTTATGCCTAGAGATGTAATTTAGTGATTTTGGACACCACCCATGCTAGTCTCTATTTGTACTACTTTCCTTGCAAACTTATTGTTCTTCAGTAATTAATTTAAATTGGATTTGGCCACTCAAAGGTGAAGAAGATGGTTTATAGTGTCATGCTTTGTTGTTCTTCTACCAGCTAAGATCTGGTCTTCAATTGGAAGATCCAAGATAATTCAGAGTAATGAATATTCAGTTTTTATAATTGAGACAATTGGGCCTGCTACTGAGGCTAAAAAAATATTTTCAGGTCAAATAAGTACTTTTTCTTACATGTTACTCAATTCCATTTAATTTCTATTGTCATTAATTTTTTTAAATGACCAAAATACCCTTTGATATTGAAGTGTCCATATAGCAAAAAAGTTGGGAGAAGAAACCTGTCAGACAACCGCACGACCATCCCAGCCAGAATGCTCTGGCCAGAAACGATCCTCTACAGCCGAGGCTACCATGAGATGGAAAGCTGGCCGTTAATCACGCTCTGATCGTGCGGTCATGGTAGAGAGTACGAGCCTATAACAGAGATCCTGTTCAAGTAAGGTCGTGACCTCAAATCATGCCATGAAGCTTTATAAAACACTCTCTTGTTCACTGTTCTGGCGATGTGGGAAACAAGAATATACATACTGGGCTAGTTTCTATGTTACCCCAAAGTCAAGTGAAGTGGGCTGAGAAAAAGCCCATTTCCAAGTGCTCACATGGGACAGTTTTATGAGTAAATAAAATTTGATGTAGTTTTTTTTTTTAAAAACTTGTTTAAATACTCGCGAAGGTTCAATTTAATAAATAGAAATCATTATTGTTCCTTGAACGTTCAAATGATTATTAACATGTTCGCTACAAAATGACAAATAACACTTTCGAGTATTGTGATAAACATATTTATTTATTATAGATAACTTTCTCCGTGTGTCTCTCAAAAAATTTATTCTCACTTACGTTACTTAACATTTTTTAACTTCGCATGTCACCTTCAACTTTTTTGATCTCAGTGTTATTAACTTCGTTAGTTTTTCTTATTATTATTTTATTTTCAACACTTTGAAAATGACCAAAATACCCTCTCACTACATCTTTCTCCACCCAAGATTCGAATCAGTTTGGCTGAGCTGGTCTTGTTCTCCGACGTGCCTCGTCGGAGCTATGATGAATCCGAGATTTCTAAACTCCTCCTGATTTGCTATCAAAGTCTCGAATCATGTCCTCTATTCCTTCCTTCCAAGACCTGCGAGCTGGATTCTTCCCCCGTCGTCAACTCCACTACTCTGCCCTGATATCTCCCCGAACCATAACAGATCTGCAAAATCAAGATATGCTTCAAGGCTTGCGGACCTGCCATGCACAGATGAATAAAGCTCCATTTCAGTCCATCTTGGAGAAGCTGACGCCCAAACAAACCTTACTCTGCCCCATCTACAACTCCGACCACCGAAAATTTGAACGCAAAAAGAGGAGGTGCAACGGGGGTCCTGTGGAAAAATTGAGACGGTTTTTAAAGGGTCCATGCGATGGCAGGCAGCGAGTCGGTGGCATTCAGTCACTCGAAGGGGAACGTCGTCGAGACGTTGGGGACGAATCCCAAACAGTAATTGAGCTAGACCAAAAATTTGAGCCAAACCATAAATTGAGCCAATCTGAAAATTTTGAGATGGTATTTAGGTCTGTTACAAAGTTTTAAAATTAAAATAATAACCAAACTAGCGGAGTTAGTAACAATGAGACGAAATAAATTTCAGGTGACATGCAAAGTTAAAACAAGAAGTTAGGTGACCTATGTGAGAATCTAAATTTGTAAAGGTATTCAGATGGAATTATCCCTAAAGTGTACTATTGAAATACAAACCAAGGATGACAAAAAATTTAAAACCCAACATGCAACCTATAGACCCGACCCTATTGGAAACAGGGCGGGTCAGCAATATGGTGTAATAAGGCAAATAACAAGACTAACAAGTGAGTATCTAGTCGGGTCATGTTCGAGGTGACCAGTACCTGCCCATCCTACTATGTGTTTAAAATATTGATATTATAATTTATATTTAATAAAAACATTACCAAACTAATTATACCATAATTAGAAATTTCTAGAGCACTTCTTAATGGTTCTTTTGTTTCCCAAGTAGACTTGACCGACTTGCTAGATTGAAATTTCATACACTGGGATTTGAAGGCTTCAAACACAATACTGAGGTGGACGCGGAACTAATTTAAAATGTTGTAGTAGTTTTTTTTTTTGAAATTAGAAGGGACTCTAAATCAGTTTAGTGCTTGCTTTTATATTTCACATTTGCCATAAAATTCTATCTACTTAATTTTTAGTTTAAAGATGTTTTGTTATACCATGATTTATTGCATAAATAGCTAGTTAGTTGTATGTAAAATTAATTGAATAATGAGCAAATAATGCATAACATGTTATAAGAGAATTGGAAAAACGTCTCATTTCAGGGTGGGGCCAAGAACTTGCAAATTACCCGGAACAGACATGGTGAGATTCAAGGCACGTTAAAAAGCAAAATATCGAGTAATGAGACGAATTCAAGATATGGGATCTAATATCGAGATGAGGTATGAGATTACTAAACTCACCTCAATGTCATCCCCAACATAAACACTCTTATAATATGCGCTGCAGGCAAAAAATATGTGTTTCTGGTCACCATTATAATATACCATGCCTTTCTTAATTCTTACCGCCAAAGCTTTGGTTAATAGAAAGGTAATTAGAAAATAAATAGCAGAATTTTTTTGTAATTTGTACACATGACAGAAAGTACAGATAGTATAAACTCTAAAGGTTAAAGCTGGATGATGCATGAGTAGACATGAATCTACCTTATATATAAAGAAGGAAGATACAATGCATACATAATTCTCAACTCCCATCTCAAAAAGAAGGCTGTGTTAGCTTTCAGCCCCTTGACTTGAGAACAAGGTGTATTGAAAATGTTCACTTAACTGTCACTTTCTTTCTTAATTAAAATTCACCAAAGTGACTGTACATCTGGGGTGGGAAACAAACTTCCAATCCGGGGCCTCGCGGCTACCGGTGACTTGCCAACACCTTCTCCTGAATCTGGAACAGCCCACTCGCTTCTGCACCATAAGTACAAGCCACACCAAAAGTCATATAACCCTCCCTTGAATCCCTTGAATATCAATTAACCAAACAATCATTTCACACAAGCTGTGACCCAATCATGTGAATCTTAAGGATATAGGTTTAGTACAATGAAATAGACATGCAAAATCACACCAAAAGTCATATAACCCTCCCTCAAATCACTTGAAACCACACCAAAAGTCATATAACCCTCCCTCAAATCACTTGAAAACACCAGACAACATCATATCAATTAACCAAACAATCATTTCACACAAGCAGCAAGCCAATCTCGTGAATCTTAAGGATGGTATACAGCATCACAGCTAAGATTCACAACCTGTGACCTAGGTTTAGTATGATGGAGTACACAGAAAAATACCTTCACATGCAAAATCAAGTAATGGTATCAAGTTAGAAAAAAATGAAAACTGAGATATGCACCGGACACCAAATGCAACATTGCTACGATAGGAGCCATAATAGCCATACACTATCACAAGCACATCTGCATATTTATGCTGTCAACAGGAAATGCATACCCATGACATGAGACAGTAAATACACACATTTTATTATCATCTAAATATGAATTCTAAAAGACAAATCCTGAAATGTATATTCAGTAAAAGTAGAGATGTAGAGATATAGATAGAGTATTGGAAACCATGTTCAGAATGGGATGTGTCGAGTAAGCTAATTTTCTACCTATGTTTTCTTCCTTTTTGTATATTCTATTCTCTTACACTAAAATATATTCAGGATCCGTGAAACATAGTCAGGTCAAGTATAAACAAAGAGAAATAACCAACCAATTTGAAAAGGCACGCATAGATACACAAGGAAATATTTTTTAAGGGGACACAAGCAGAACAGTGGGTTCAAAAGGTATTTATTATTTTCCAACTGTCAACAGGAAACTTTTTTTGCATGCTTTCAGGGCAAACGAAAACATAATTAGAAACTTTTCCTATTAATAATTCGTTTACTGACTGAAATCTTTGATTGGCTGCATACTAATATGTCCAGGAATAATTTGGATTTGAGAAGATAACAATTTTGATGATCACATATACTTCATTTTGCAACAGTGCTTCCACATACTTGCAACAATTTGTCTAGATGATAACGATACGAGAAAGGGAGCACTGCATGCACTAAATTGCAAGAAATTTTGAACTAATATATTTGAGAAAGATGAAATAAATACCATCACATGCACTTCATTTTGCAACAGTGCTTGTACATAATTCAACAATTTATACAGATCAAAATGATGCGAGAAAGGAGACAGTGCATGCACAAAATTGGAAGAAACTTTGAACCAATATAACTGAGAAAGATGAAATAAATACCATCATAGGTTCATTTAACAGTTGCTTCATCACATTTTCCAGAGTTCCTAGAACTTTGCTAATATACATCAATTCACTGTGCTAGCATGTAAATGGAGGAATTTAAAATGTGTTTGAGATCATAAGGAAAAAACTATTGAAAGAGAGTTTGAGAATACCTCCCAACAAGATTTTAAAATCACTCAAAATAAAAACCACCAATAAGAACTATAAATTCACATCTTATTATCAAGCACAAAAACCGATTGTGAAACTTCAACAAAATGAACAATTTTGACCCCGTGAATATTCCAAGTGTCCAAACTCTTCATAGACAAATATAAATAAGCTAAGCACTCTGAAGATTACTTCCAGCCTATTTCTGTAAATCCTATTTCCTAGTCACTTTCACGTTTGTTGTCATCCAAAGCCTTGCTATCAGTTTCATTTTGTATACCGATCTACAGAAAGAGGGTGCTCTGCAGGAGTAAACACCCTCAATCTCACAGTTTCATAGATTATGGAGGAGCAGAACAACATAATTCCACTCATACTCTAGGTTACTTATTTAAAAAGAAGTTAAAACTAACACAAGAAAATTTTCTTGTTTCAGATTATTTACACAACACACATAATAAGTCAGCATCACATTTTAATATAGCAAGGGGTCAAAAGTATAATGCACTCACTTGGACCAACAGTTGGCTTGAGGTGCTTCAAAAGGATGGTTAATTGCAGATCTGGTAGGAGTTCCATAAGTCATTTCATTATGTGTCGTTTCCTCCGGTGGTTTAAGGAAAACATGGTTTTCAGAGCTTGACACAGGTGGAAAGAATGTATTATGCAACCAAGGATCATGGCCACTTGAACCGGTAACAGGGCTGAATGTCCCACCATTCTGGGTATTTCCCAGGAAAACATTCTGAGAAGAATATGCCCCAGGAAGTACTTGGTCTTCATTTGTAAACAGTGGTGCCGCAGTTTTCTGAGATGGAGGGTGCACAAAATCTTCCTTGCTTGATTTATTCCTTTCCGAGGGTAATAGCCAGCTCCCTGGGCCACCCACCACTCTTAGACTGTCATGACCAAGAGGAGAAGAGTTCCACATCTGCCATGTTCCTTTATCATTCGTTGCAACATCTTTTGCAGGAAAGCCATGCATGTCCTGGTTCTTGAAACTGTTTGGGAACCGATTAGAGCTGCTGAATTTTTCATCGGCAACTCGCAATCGTGACATTGGAGACTCAATTGGAGATGGCCGACTGACTTCATTTGAAGCAGACATATAACTTAAAGCACGATGTCGTTCCAAACCCATGTCTGTAGCAAAGCCATTCCCAAGGTCCAGCTGGAAATTATCAAGCGACTCTGAAACAGGTCCAAGTAAAGATAGGGGATCAGGAACATAGCATGGATCCTCAAAAAGCTCAGGTTCCTCGGGCAACTCTCGGGACCGTTCTCTCAAGGAAGTGAAGATAGGTTCAATTGGAGGTGAAAAGCCTAGATTTCTACTTGTACATCCATTTGTGTAATTGGGCAAAGTGAATGGCGAAGGAAGTCCAAAGTTGATTGGATTATCAAATGATTGTGCAGGGGATGACTGGCCAGACAATGGTGGGCTTTGAACTTCTTCCTGTGATTTTGCATTTGGTCGACTTATGACATTTGCATTGGCAGATGGGGAAACAGATGATGAACAAGTAAATAGTTGTTTCCATGATTTTTTAGGCGCTGTCCTCTGCTGTGGTTCTGACAATACCTGGAATGAATTCTCAACATTGTTAGAATATTTTCATTATTCACAGCACTGTTACAATAACCAGACAGCAACAAAAAGTGACCACAGAACTTGACTAGTATGGCATAAATTCAGTTCTATATGTAGGATTCCAACCGCCATACGAAACAAATCAAAAAGAAGATTTGACCGATTGGGGATGAAGCAGTACATTCACAACATAATTCTGGTGCCAATGATTGAAAAGACAATCGAGTGTTCAACTGAAAAATATTGAGTGTTCAATATAGAACATTTGAATGCTCAAACGATACCAAATAGGGTAATGTCTAACGAATACTAAACTTTTCTAACCGTTAAGTTATCCGGCGACTACTTAACCAAGCTACATAAATGCATGAAATGAAAATCTGAGGCGAAAATACTTACAGGGTTGTTGATGAGCATACTGTCTCCATTAACATCTGATTTCACAGGCAAGTGTTCAGGTGGACATATATCTTTCCTAACAGCAGCATGGTTATCTACTGAACTGTTCTTATTTTCTTTTACAACTGTAGCAGGCACATTAGCGACCTTTCCAAATAAACTACTTCCACTAAATGCTTTAGAAGATGACAAAAATGTACCCCTCATACGATCTAGGTATCTAGTTCCAGAATTTCCTCGGCTGAAATTGGTAGAAGATATATTCTTATTCCCATGTCCCATTTCAATGCCCTGTCCCTTTAAACTTTCTGTTCCAGATTTATGATGTTCCCGTCTATCATTCTCACTCCTCTTGTCAGAGTCTCGTTTACCAGCTTTTCTTTCAAGTTCTTCAGCATCGGAGTTGCTTTTACTAGAGCTCCTGTCTTTCTCTCTCCTCCCTTCCTGGCGCTTCTTTTCTGCATCCCTTTTACTATCTTTCCCCCTGACAGGCAGAGATCCTTTGCTATAATCTTTTTCGGCCTCCATTTTTTCATCCCTTAGTTTTCTACGCTCCTCTACCAGCCTTGCAACTTCCTCTCTCTGCTTTTTCTCTTCCTCCTCCAAAAGTTCCTTCTCTAATCTGGCTTGTTTCTTCTCTTCAGCTTTTCGCCGAGCTTTTTCACTTCTACTCTCTGGGTAGTTGGCCCCGTTCTCACCTCTCTTTGCCAGCATCCCCCTATGGTCCGCATCAGATGAATCATATTCCCCTTCAGAACTAAGCCTAAAAATCTTTCGCAATAGCCATCTCAAGCTCAAGAAAAAAGATGATAGCAATTTGCAGGCATAAATAAGAACGCCCGAATAAGAGTTTTCTGCCAAGCAATGCTCTTCTCCGAGAAAAAACCCACTTCCATTCTTACTCCAATTGCCAGACTTACCTGCAAAAGACCCATTAGCCCAATTGCCATTCTCTAACCAATCCTGGCCGCACGCCCACCCATTATCAGACCACGCCTTCCCATTCAATATCTTACCTCCCTTGCCAACCAACTCCTTGATAATGCCAGAATTGGAAATCCCAAACCCCGGAGGAACTGGAAAGTCCAGCACGGGCCTCTTTGAAATATGCCCACAATAAGAACACATAAAGCGGCCCCCGCCAGGATTCTGATCCCTATAAGGAGTCAAGCAATTCCTGCACCTCCTGGTTGCAGTTTTCCGAAGCTTCTGCAACTCAATCGCTTCAAACCTCTTCCTCTCCCTGAGCCTGGCATTCCTTCGCACCCTCCAAGCAGATAGCTGGGGCATCAAAACCTCGTACCAAAAGAGAGTAACCAGAAGCACAAACACACAAGCAAGCCTCGGAGAGGTAATCTCGAATCGAAAAGCAGGCGGCAGAAGCTGAGATAGAGCCCACAGTCCAATAAGAGGAATCACTAACCAAGGAAGCATGGTAGCAACCCGGCGAGACCACCTCTGGATCACACACAGTATACACATTATCTTCTAAATCACACCTATTGTTCCCGTCCCTCAGATCGCACAATCACACAATAAAACCCTAGAAATCAGACCAACCAGAAATTTTTCCCCCAAAACTTCACCTCAGAGCATTGCCACAAAACGAAAACCCCTAATTCACCGTCACAATTCAATACCCAGGCAACGATTCCTCGCAGCTCGAAGAACCCTAAAAAAGCAAAACAATCGCTGAATCCAAAAAACCAAGCAAAAAAAGCAACAAAACAATAAATCAGAAAACAAAGTGTCGAGAAATGGATCGTTGAGGGTTTTTCAGGAACGAAAGGTGCCGAGTAGAGCTTCAATTACGGCGATTGCGGATTAGGGTATCGAGAAAAAAAGGGGAAATTGGAG
Organism: Geranium rotundifolium; assembly: GCA_963920655.1. NCBI lineage: Eukaryota > Viridiplantae > Streptophyta > Magnoliopsida > Geraniales > Geraniaceae > Geranium > Geranium rotundifolium. Next base: position 35,713,244 of record OY987313.1, on the reverse strand, counting down.
AGAAACACTTACAGATTGAGGGTCGTTCATGGAATTGGTGGCGATAACTGCAGAAATGGAGAATCGGAGCGAACCGGAATCGGTATCGGAGGCGAGTTCGTGTCGGCTGAGTCGGGTCGAGAGGTCCTCTCTTTCCTATGGCGCGCTTGTTCTTTACCAGCGAACAAAACTGTGAAAATTAGATAAGAGAGAAAAAAGAAATTTGGGAGAAGCTTGACGGGAAATTTTATATATTATAAAATACCCCAACCGGAATCAACCAAACCGGGTTCGGACACTCATGTCATCGAACCGGAAATTACGTGTGGTTTAATTAATGACTTTTTTGTATTCAACCAATTTCTCCATTTGGTTCAGTTCGTAACTGCTAATTTGTAATTACCATATAGAGCTCTCTGTTTGACTAAGACAGTAGATTCCCTAATACGATATTTATAATAGATTTTTTTGGCGTAATTATATTATTTATTATTCGTTGATATGCATGTTAAGAGTTATCTTAGTTAGGATAGAAATCTATGACAAAACATATTTTATATACAAATTAGAAAACCAATAAAAATTACAATTGTCATTGAAATAGTAGTTCAAGAGTAATAAAGAAGTATTTTCATTAGGTTTCTATAAATAAAAACCGAATGATAGAAATGTCATTACATCTCCATACACCCACTATTCAACTACGCGGTTACTAATTCAAAACCATTACAAATAATGACGGTGCGACAATTACGTCGCATAACGACGATGTAAAAGTGATTTTAAAGAAAAATTAGCAAACTTCTGAAGCAACTATGTCGGTGTGAAACAATTTTAAACAACTACAATGGTGCAAACTCAGTAAATTCAGCGGAGCAGAAAACTTGACAATTAAACATTAAAAGCGTGCGGCGGCACGTGGGCGCGTTTGAAGAAAGTAGTCGAAACATATTGGAAGGAACTTGTTGGAGGCCTCTGAGCCTTACTGAAGTGGAACAAAGGTACTAGAAAATATAGTACTAATAGGAACCTAATTTAATCAACTATTCTGACATATAACATTCTTTATTTTAATTTTTTTATTTAACAAAAGTCACTATTGCAATTTTACTTCTTTAAGAACTTTTTTCGGTTTATTATTTCGTGAGCGATTTCATAATTTCATGAATTAATTTCCAACGTTTCATGGTTCCATTAATCATGTGACTGTTTTGTATCTAGTTTCACAATTATTTCATGATTTCATTAGCAATTTTCAATGTTCAATGAGTTGATTTCATGGATTTATAAACTAAGTTCCATGATTTCATTAGGTTAAGTTTCATGACTTCATCAAGATACAGAGTAATTAAAACAAATATTCACATTTAACCATTCACAATTGCAAAATAAAATATATCATTCATGAATTTCAATCTCGTGTGTAACTAATAAGGAAAGAATGCAAACTAATTAACCAAACATAAAAGTAATATATTAAATCTTGACCATAGTGCAAAAAAATAAAGGAAATCTTTAGAAAAATTGAAAAGTTTGTTTTGCTCGTAGACAGTTGTCCACAAACGCCTGATAACGCGCAAGTGCACGCGACCAATACAAGCATAACCGGTAAGATCGAGTCGAATTCACAGAGACCAAACTTGTAATTTCAAAATAAATAATGTAATCAAGAGTAATTAAATTGAAAATACATGTGGTATTATTTGATATCAGGTAATGTTTGAATAATGAGAATGAATAACAAAAACGATTTTAAAGAGACTATTCAGTTGAGAAAAGCATGGATGATAGGTCATTATATCATGATCGTTATATAACACTAGAATTAATTCTTATGCATCACACTTGAATTCTATGCAAACAATTATACTGACATCCCCCTCTCGGTATTAGTAACGGCCTAGACTCAAGATGTTCCTCATCCGTCTCGGGTAAGTAAACACCACGAGTCTACAATAGCAAAACAATAACGAAATCGGGGTATCGAAGAGCTGAACCCCAATAAATTAAAAAATTTCTATTACCCACCGGCGCTCTCAAATATGACAACGTGACTAAAGGAAGTAACAAGTATTCGTCAATACCAATTACTGTTGGGAGAAAAACGAATCTAATAGAATAATTAGATGCAGCGGAATTAAATAATTCTCCCCACCTGTGCAAATCTCGTAGGAATCTATCAAGCAGAGCGAATCAAGTAAGCTAACAAATATAGCAAACAAGAACACGCAATAGGCACGCACAATTTTAGCGTGGAAAACCTCCTCAAGGCGAGAGAGGAAAAACCACGGGACCCTCGAGGCCGCTTAATCTCCACTATCAATATAATGGGTACAACGAGTTCTCTCTAAATATAATTAGAGGATCACAATATCTCAAGATTAACCAATCTTGGCTTAAACCACAATTACAAGAAAGAGTAGAGAAACTTCACCGAATCGATGGCGCACGATCAAAAAATCGTATCAAATCACTCGGACCTCCAAACGCAAATTCCAACGGTCAGAACGTAGTACCACGTCTTCCGAACACCCTGTCCAAAAATCAGCACGATCCAACGGTGGATCGACCTCCGATCGGACTCGAGAACCTTGCTGGTCGGCCCAGAAAGTAGCAGAAAATTCTGCACGAATTTCACTCTAATTCTCTCTTGAATTGGTCTTGCTTCCTTCTCTCTATTGCCTCCTATTTATAGGCAAGCAATTAGGGTTTCCTTTTCCATATAGGATACTGACTACATGGGTTTTTGGGCCTCCACTTATTTAATATAGGCCCAACAAATCTGCCCCTTATTCAACTAAGTGGAGGGCATCGCCATCCCGGCGATCTTACGACAAACATCAAGCTTCTCCCTTGGTAAGGCCTTCGTGAACATATCGGAACCATTATCATCTGTGTGGATTTTCTCAATCTCAAACAACTTGTCTTCAAGTGCATCTCTGAGCCAATGGTATCTCACATCAATATGTTTCGACTTTGCATGAAACGTAGAATTCTTACTCAAGTGAATCGCGCTTTGGTTATCACAGTAAACCACATAGCGCTGCTGCTTGAAACCGAGCTCCCCTATGAATCTCTTCATCCACAACAACTCTTTACATGCTTCATTTGTTGCAATATATTCAGCTTCTGTAGAAGAAAGTGCAACACATTTTTGTAGCCTTGACTGCCAAGAAACTGCTCCACCTGCAAATGTCATTAAATAGCCTGAGGTGGATTTTCTGCTATCAACATCTCCTGCCATATCTGAATCAGAGTAGCTAACCAGCACTGATTCTCCACTTCCAAAAGTAAGTCTGTAATTAGAGGTACCTCGGAGATATCTCATAATCCATTTGACTGCATCCCAATGCTCTCTACCCGGATTTGACAGAAAACGGCTCACAACACCAACTGCATGAGCTATGTCAGGCCTTGTACACACCATTGCGTACATCAAACTTCCTACTGCTGAGGCATACGGAACTCTATCCATGTCGTCCATCTCCTTCTCCGTAGAAGGGCTCTGTCGTGTGCTTAGCTTAAAGTGAGTAGCAAGAGGAGAGCTCACCACTTTAGCCTTGTCCATATTAAACCTTCGCAACACCTTTTCAATATATCGCTCTTGTGACATATGCAACTTCTTCGCAACTCTATCACGAGTAATTTGGATGCCAAGAATAGTCTTCGCAGGACTCAAGTCCTTCATTGAAAAAACCTGACTCAACTGTTTCTTCAATCTCTCAACTCTGGAGACATTCTTGCCAACAATCAGCATATCATCAACATATAGCAATAGTATGATAAAATCATCATCAGAGAATTTCTGCACAAAAACACAGTGGTCAGATTTCGTCTTTTGGTAGCCTTGCTCACCCATGACTGAATCAAACTTCTTGTACCACTGCCTTGGTGCTTGCTTCAAACCATACAAGCTTTTCTGAAGCTTGCACACATAGTCCTCTTTTCCCTTTACTTTGAAACCCTCTGGCTGCTCCATATAAATCTCCTTATCTAAGTCACCATGGAGAAATGCAGTCTTCACATCCATCTGCTCAACTTCCAAATCAAGACTAGCTGCTAAACCAAGAACCACCCGAATGGATGACATCTTAACAACAGGAGAAAATATTTCATCAAAGTCAATACCTTTCCTCTGGCTGAAACCCTTGACGACCAATCTAGCTTTGTAACGGGGACGTGAAGTATTTTCTTCTTGCTTCACTCTGTAAACCCACTTGTTCTTCAAAGCTCTTTTGCCTTTCGGCAACTTCACCAACTCATAAGTATGATTCTCATGCAATGATTTCATCTCATCTTGCATGGCTTCAACCCACTTCTTCTTGTTCTCATCTTCAAGGGCTTCACTATAACTTTCGGGTTCTCCCCCGTCAGATACTAACACATACTCATCAGCTGAGTACCTTGTAGACGGTTGTCGATCTCTAGAATATCTCCTGAGTGGAACAACTGGTGGAACATCTGGTACTGGCAACTGATCATGGACTTCATTATCCATCTCTACCTCTGTAGGAGCATCAACATCACCTGCACCCTGTTGGTCATCACGAACTTCACCTTCAACTTGACTTGGCACAATTGTAGGAGGAACTATATCAAAATCAATCAAGTCAGTTATAAATTGCGGAGCACTTTCTTCAAACTTCGCAATATCTTTGATGTCATGATTCTCCATAAATTCCACATCGCGGCTTTTGATAAGTTTCTTCTGCACCAGATCATAAAATCTGTACCCAAACTCATCCTCGCCATAACCGATGAATATGCACGGTCTAGTCTTCATATCAAGCTTAGATCTTTCGTCCTTTGGAATATGCACAAATGCCTTGCATCCAAATACCTTTAAGTGATTGTAGGAGACATTTTTACCTGTCCAAACTCCATTTGGAACATCAAACTCAAGAGGCACACACGGTGTGAGATTCAACACATGAACCATTGTATTCAAAGCCTCACCCCAAAAGCATCTTGGTAACCCTGCTTGTGAAAGTAAACATCTCGTCCTTTCAATAAGCGTTCTATTCATCCTCTCAGCTAACCCATTTAGCTGAGGCGTCTTTGGAGGTGTCCTTTGATGTCGAATGTCTTGATCCTTGCAATAATCATCAAAAGAACCACAATACTCACCTCCATTATCGGTTCGCATGCACTTTAACTTCTTCCCAGTTTGTCTCTCAACTAGGGAATGAAACTGCTTGAAGACATCACACACTTGATCTTTAGTCTTCAAGATATAGGCCCACACTTTCCTTGAATGATCATCTATAAAAGTCACAACATAGAGACCACCTCCAAGCGTCTTGGATTTCATAGGACCACAAACATCAGAGTCTACTAAATCAAGCATCTCTGGCTTTCTCGAGGGAGGGGATGATCTGAAAGATACTCTAGTTTGCTTGCCGGCCAAGCAATGCTCACACTTCTCTAACGGTTCACCTTTCATTCCCGGTAGGAGATTCTTCTTTCCCAAAACCATCATTCCCTTCTCGCTCATGTGACTAAGTCTCATGTGCCACAATTCAGTTGTACTCTCTTTCTCGACTGCATTAATAATGCCACCACAAACTCTAGCTTGTGTCACGTACAACGAAGCACACTTTTCACCTCTAGCCACGACCATAACACCTTTAGTGAGCTTCCATGAACCACCACCAAAGGTATGATGAAAACCTTCATCATCTAACCTGCCTCTGATACCACTTTGTTGGGAGAAAAACGAATCTAATAGAATAATTAGATGCAGCGGAATTAAATAATTCTCCCCACCTGTGCAAATCTCATAGGAATCTATCAAGCAAAGCGAATCAAGTAAGCTAACAAATATAGCAAACAAGAACACGCAATAGGCACGCACAATTTTAGCGTGGAAAACCTCCTCAAGGCGAGAGAGGAAAAACCACGGGACCCTCGAGGCCGCTTAATCTCCACTATCAATATAATGGGTACAACGAGTTCTCTCTAAATATAATTAGAGGATCACAATATCTCAAGATTAACCAATCTTGGCTTAAACCACAATTACAAGAAAGAGTAGAGAAACTTCACTGAATCGATGGCGCACGATCAAAAAATCGTATCAAATCACTCAGACCTCCAAACGCAAATTCCAATTGTCAGAACGTAGTACCACGTCTTCCGAACACCCTGTCCAAAAATCAGCACGATCCAACGGTGGATCGACCTCCGATCGGACTCGAGAACCTTGCTGGTCGGCCCAGAAAGTAGCAGAAAATTCTGCACGAATTTCACTCTAATTCTCTCTTGAATTGGTCTTGCTTCCTTCTCTCTATTGCCTCCTATTTATAGGCAAGCAATTAGGGTTTCCTTTTCCATATAGGATACTGACTACATGAGTTTTTGGGCCTCCACTTATTTAATATAGGCCCAACAATTACAAGCATTAAGCACATTAATTCACTCAAGAGCATGCATAAACAATTTAATTTAAACGTATAAAATCATCATAATATAGTTCGTGACCTAGCATCCATGATCAAGGGTATTTAGCCCATGACCACGGTGTTATAATCAAAACTCATCCAACTAAATGTATAAATCAACTTTAAGGATAAAAATGATGAACCTTAAAATTCTTTGACTCCCTCTTGATTGGCGATTTGTAGCTTCCTTGATCTTAGCACCTCAATCTCCCTTCCAACGGAATCGAGCTCCTCTCGATAACTGAATTCTCCTCGTAAGTTGACATCGTTCGTACCTCTGTGATATGATTAGGTTTGAAATGGGAGTTAGGGTTAGGTCAAGCTAGAGCATGAGGTTATTTTGAAGTGTCAAATGGCCCCTAAGCTTGAGCTCAAGAGAGAGCTATTGAACCTGATAATCAGTGCCAACACGAGCTTGAACCAGTGACATAACAACAAGCGGAGTCATATGCTTCTTTGGAGATAGTTGTAGAGTTGACGTCTCATATGGGCATTATCAAGACTCATGACCCTTTACTGGTCATTAGGGAACAAGTTTGTAATTATGGGTACGAGATGTTCATTCAGAATGTTGAAAATCAGAGTGTACGAAATGTTCATATTCGCATGCTGAAAATTGGAGTGCACGCCAAATATTCTCCATATTTTAGTGGGTTATTTATATGTACGAGTGATAGCTTTAATCGTGGGTCAGAATCTCTATATTGGAGTAGCTGAGTAATAATATGCATGTCCATGACATTTCTATTGATGTATTATATGATTACAGTTAGCTTAGTGATTCTGCAACTGATGGTATTATTAATAATAGAGATAATTCTTATTCATTACGGTGAAGTTGGACACATTTTCACTTCAATACGGTGAACTTATTTAAGTGTCAGTTCAATACGGGGAAATATATTTAAGTATCGCCGTTAATAAAACTATGTTAAAACTAACAGAAAAACATTGTTTGAGATACTTTTAGAAAAAATACCCAATATGCCTTTGTATTAAAAAAATAAAAAATAAAAATCAAATTGATACTGTGCTTCTTCTTCGTTCATGTCTAGAGAGCAAGCTCATGGTGGACATGGCAACCAAATACCAAGATTCAACTTGCCAGTTTTAGTTAGCAATTAATTAAGCTGTCACTATTTAACCTTAGAAACATCAACACTGCTCAATTTCTATAAAGAGAGTCGGTAAAATCACACATATTAATTCAAAATGAAGCATGTTTCACAATCTCCAAGCTTAAAGCATAGAAAGTGCAATGACAAGTTGCTTATTCATATTAGGGTTAATTACAGTTTGTCCATACTACACTGGCGCGTTTACAATTCCGTTAGAACATGGATGGAAACCTAAAAATTTGGACAAAACGTAATTTTTTTTTCAAAAAAGACGAAAATACCCCTTCAGCTGGTTTGACTCAGACCAAAATTAATCGGAAGATCAACAATTATTTTAATTATTTTATTTTTTATTTCGAATGTATAGTTATTAATGTCATTTGTGTCTAATTATTAAAAAAATTATATAATTAGAGATTTTTTTTAAAATTGTTTATCTTCCGATTCTCTTCGATTTGATATACTATGAGCCCGAAACAGAGCTCGAATGAGAGAGTTATGACATTCGAAAGTTTCAATATATTATTATATAATTTAATACAAAACCGGTCCAAGTCAAACCAGCTAAAGGGGTATTTTCGTCTTTTTTGAAAAAAAATTAAGTTTCCGTCCAAATTTTTAGGTTCCATCCAATTTTTAACAGAATTGTAAAAAAAATACAATTAGCGTGTCTTGATTTGAACTTCTTATAGTAGCTGGGGTAAACTGTAAAACGCGCTAGTGTAGTATGTGCAAAATGTAATTAACCCTTCGTATTATGCACCAAGTATGCAAGAAAGTGTATTTTCTCAATTGCAAAATTGTGTTGTAATTTTTTATTTTTTTGCATAATTAAACTTGTAATTCAAATTTTTAGTTGAATTATTTTTAAGTTAGAAGTTATTTTTTAAAATTATATCGCATAGATATACCTAGGAAAAACGATTAGCCCCATCTTTATTTTTAAAATTTTAAAGTTGTGCCACTCTTTTAAAATGGTTTGACCGACTTGAAATTTTTCTGTTCGACTGAATCAATTCTGATTTAATTTTATTATTGCAAATTATTGTTTTACTCTCCTTTAAACATTTATTATTAATAAATGTGGAGGGCATATTAGCCATTTTGAATAAACAACTTTAAATTTTAAAATTGAAAATAGCATGTGTGAAATTACATTTGTGCCCTCTCCTTCAATTGAATTTAGTTATACTCATAATTCTTTTTTTGGATTGTGGGGGTCGAATCTCATGGCGCTCTGTGCTAGAGAGACACGCCGCGGCTCGAGAGGAAAATTAAAGTTATGGTAGGACGGTAAAATTGTAAAACTGAGTTGTACATATCGGGTCGGGCTCCACAACTAAAAGCTCAAGCTTATTAGTCGGGTTTGTTCAAACCTTTTATATACACACATTTTATTTCACTTCTTTTCAATGTGTGATTGACTTAAATTCTTCCTCTCATGCTTCATGTACGCGTGAGACTTATTTCTCTTTCACACTCGTGTACGCGTGTGCCTCTACTTCAACAAAAATAGTTATACAATTAATTAGGTTTTATTTTTTGTATAAATTAGTTTTACCAGAATACGCTTATTTTTGTTGAATTGACTAATTTGCAATGAAAGTCGTGAAATTATCATAACAATTAATTAGTATAATCCTATAGTTTATGGTTCTTAGATTCTTGTATAAGAGAGGGTTTTATTAGAGTGCATCTCAAGAAACATAGAAAATGGACCAACCGACTGAAAATCAATTCAATCAGAAATGGAAGCACTATTTGGATTGAGGAGATGAAGATATATAGATGGAAAGGACATAGGGTTAGTTTTATCTTTTCTAAAAAATTAACAGTAAAACAAGTTGAAATGGATAGAACATAGTGATGTGTAACAAAAACATAATTAAGTGAGTAGAAAATGAATTTTTATAACATGTGTAATAAATTATGAAACACGACAAATTAAAGTTAGTAAATTGTATTTATCCATAAGTTATGACCAAAATTATTCTACCTTGGAGCGCAAGCGGCTGGTTTTTGTTTTGACTACCCTCGCCCAAGGCTGGTCTTTCGTTTCAGCGACCATCGCCGGAGGCGACTGTGTCGCACGCTTGGTTCATCACCGGAAAGTATGATTGGTTGTGTATTATATTTGAAAGTTAAAATATAAAAATATATTAAAAGGCACGGTATATTTATATGTCTTAACAAACCTCACGATTAATCACCGTATTTATTTTTTCTTACTTATTTAATACACAATTCATGCTTAAAACTTAATGTCATTAGTTTTCATTGTACTAATTAATGAAATGATAGATACGTGATTATGAGATGATGGGCAATAGGCGTGTGTATGTTAAATGAAAACTAAAAAGAGGAAATGCTACTTGTACTTCTAATTTAATAATTAATAAACATATTGAATTTTATATGAGCTATGTATTTATGATAATTGCATTCTTAATGTAATTTTTTTTCCTTAATCGGTGGGTTTTTTAAGCATGATTGATAAATTTTGAGTTCTTGACTTCTTGTATTGAGAATTTAATGAGGGAATAAATGAAACCATGCTCTTTCTAGCTCTCACCGCCTATTGGACCCAAATATTTGTAAAGGCCTACTATAGACAAGCCCAATACTAGACTCACTTGTTATGGCAACCTCTAATAGCTCTGAGTCCGGCCCAGACCTTGTGTCAATATTATTTTGGGGAAATTGCCGAATTGGTATTAACAACGGTTTAGTATACACCCCTCTTATAGGCTACAATCATTCGCTATTATTACACAATAATATTGTGTCAATATTATTTTATTTTTTTATAAAATAATTACATCAATCCTATTCTATTCAAAATCTCTTTCCATCTGGTATACTTGACAATATTCAAATTTACAACCCCTCCAAAAAAAATGTGTATTTCAAACGTTGCAATGTCTCCTTCAAAATTTATATCATTACTGTGTAATTAATTTGGTCAATTTTGAAGACAAAAATATCATACTTGCATCTTATACATACGATAATATGATATTGTAACTATATCACAACAATATTGCATAAATCGGTTTTGTTTAACTCACCTAAAATACTCAAGTTCAAGCTCCATCTTCAGTCAGACAGACAACAAGTCACCAAAAAAGGAACAGTATAAACCATGTCGACTCACGCCTCCATCTCTCGTAAACTTGCACTTCTCCTTATCGACAAGTTGTTAGCGGTGTTTTTAAATTTATCGATTTGTCCGATTAATCTGTGCTTCGTTCTCTATAATTTTATATTATTCTCCGATTCATCTTTTATAATTATCGATTAATCTTTTAATATGATTTTTTTTAACTTAATCTCTAAAATGTCCTCTTCACTTGATTAGTGTCTATCATTTTTAAACACTACTTACTAAAAACTTAAAAATAGGTCGGAAAATGAGATGTTGATATCACACATATTTATTTTTTAAGAGGAATTTTCTACAAATATACTTAAACTAGAGTATAAGTCATAATAGCCTAACCTTTCTTGATAAGTTCGAGTCGTATAAGGGATTGGAGCAATCGACATTAATGGATATATTATAATGTGAATAAGAATGAAATAAATGCAAATACGGGGTGTTGCCGACAAAACATATGCTATTTTGAGATGAACACAGCACCACCAAGCATTGTTGAATATATGTGACAAGTACATGTGACATGCGACATCTTCGTGGACACGTGAAATGTTGATGGCCCGCCACGCTGTTATCTACTCAACTTCCATGCGGAACCATTTATTTTACTTTTAGAGTTCTCGATCAATCTCGGCACAACACTAAAATAGGGTACATGTCAAGATTTAAATGATAAAGACGGTCACTTAAAATAATTTAGAGGCTACTTTATTGTATAATAATAATTTAGAGGCTACTAAAATAGGGTACATGTCAAAATTGTAAGTGGTCAATATTAGAGGTTTTATGGAAGTCTACTTAGAATAAGCATTTTTGACAAATATAACAAAAATTAGAGGGATAGAACTAAAATTTTGCATAAAAATTTAAACCATATAATTAAATGATCAATAAAGTAAAAGTTAATTTTAGTTCCAATAATTGGTAGATAAACTCCATCTTTGACACTTGTTATCACTATCAGTTTTTGCAACAGTAACGGCGCACAAAAGGTATGTGCGTCGTTAGAACCGACATTTGTAACGACGCACGCATAAAGTGCGCCGTTACAAATGTCTGTAACGGCGAACGTTAAACGTGCGCCGTTAATATCACACCTTTGTAACGGCGCACACCGTTATGTGCGCCGTTACAAATTGTGTTGACCGTTGACCACTTTTGTTGCCGTTATGGAAAACGGTCGGAAATTGAGCCGTTGTTGTTACCGTTAGTTGGTAACGGCGCACCTTGGTATGTGCGCCGTTACTAGTAGTTTGTAACGGCGCACCTTGATATGTGCGCCGTTACAAATATGTATTATAAATCTTGGCAGAACCTCCCCTTGTTTTCCTACAACATATCTCACACCTACTTTTCTCCCGACAAGGGTAATTTCGTAATTTCGAAAATTTATAAATTTTCCCGAGCACCCTCAGACAAATCTCCCGAGAAGGTATGTACAAATTTTTAAATAATGCACTACATATAACTGCAAATTTGTATATGATTTCATCGATCCAAGTTTAGATTTTGTATGATTTTGCTTGTATGAATAATTTGCATGTTAAATTTATTAAATTAGTTTTGGAACTGATGAAATAAATTACTCGATTCCATGAATTGCATGATAACATTAGGGTCAATTCTCCCGATTCCATTAATTGCATGATAACATTAGGGTAAATTCTCCCGTAATTGTTGGACATTTAGAACCTAATTAGGGGTATTTTGGTCATTTATGACCTAATTAGGGGTAATAAGGTTATAAATGACCAAACAAGGGTAATTAGGTAATTTATGTGAATTAGAAGGTACGTACATATTTTGAAATAATGCAATATTATGTAAATGAATTGTTAACTGAATTTATATATATTACATATATAGAATGGATCGGAGATGGATGGGATCCGTAAAAATGAGTGAGGAATGGATGAAAGGATTAAGCAGTTTTGTAAAATTTGCGAGAAAAAACGCTCCAAGAGATGGTGTGGGACGTTTCAAGTGTCCATGCACGAGGTGTTGTAATTCTGTTTGGCACGATATGAAGACTATTTGCGATCATATATTGAGGAAAGATTTCCTTAGATCGTATAATGTGTGGTTCCATCATGGCGAAGCCGAAGGAGCTAGCTCGAGCCGGAATTGGGATATCAGTTTGAGGGAAACATCGGCGAATCAGCCTTGTTCGACGTCGGACAACAATCCAGTATACGTTGATCCTGTGCATCAGCTCGTGGATGATGTAGACCCGACTAGAGATGTAAGGATTGACGAGGACGAGGACGAGGACGAGGACGAGGACGAGGACGAAGACGAAGACGAACAACAGAACATTGGAATAATAACCGAAGTCGAGGAGGGAGTCGCTAAGGCAACCATGACAGCATACAACCGGTTGGTGACGGACTCACAAAAGCCGTTGTACGAAAATAGTGAGGATACTTCATTAGCAGCAATGTTAAGGATGTTGTCCATCAAGCAGAGCACCGGGATGTCTGACGAAGCTTTTACCAAGGTTGCCAAAGATTATTGTTCTACGTTACCCCAACCTAATACGTATCCATCTAGCTATGCAGCGGCGAAGCAGAAAATGAAGGCAATCCAACTGCCACACGTGAAATATGATGCATGTCTGTACGGATGCAAATTGTACTACGGAACACAATCGCAACTCCAGACATGTGGCGTTTGTGGAGAGGCACGATACGCGAAGGTGGGAAAAAAATTAGTTCCGAAAAAGACGTTGTGGTACTTCCCATTGACTCCTCGACTTCAACGTTTATATCTTGCCCCAGAGACGGCTGAGTGGATGCGATGGCACGGGGAGCGGGAGAATGAGGACGATGAAATATTAGTACATCCATCGGACGGTGCGGATTGGAAATATTAGTACATCCATCGGACGGTGCGGATTGGATTCATTTTGACGCTAAATACCCAGTATTTTCTGGAGAAATACGGGTTCTCTCCATACGGGCCTACTGCGCCGAGTTACAGTTTGTGGCCTGTAGTCGCTATACCGTTGAATTTTCCGCCCTCGATGGCTATGAGAAAGGAGTATAACATCCTCACCATGTTGATATCTGGTCCAAAATCACCGGGGAAACTCTTAAATAACTTCATGCGTCCGCTGATTGATGAGTTGAACCATCTGTGGGAGCACGGAGTTGTCACGTGGGATGGTTCTAAGAAAGAGGCTTTCATCATGCGGGCTGCTGTGATGTGGACAATAAGTGACTTCCCGGGCTTGGGAATGTTGGAAGGCATCCAGACTAAAGGATATAAGGCATGTCCTTTATACTTGGACGAGATCGATTCTGAACACAGTAACTCAAGAATCTCTTACCAAGGTGCTCGTAGGTTCTTACCACCGAAACATCCGCTGCGATTTCAGCCGCAGGCCTTTAACGGGAAGACAAAGACACGGAGAAGGCCTACCCAGCATTCAGGGGCTGCTGTACTCAGTGCGATTCTACGTCATCAATACCCACCGCCTAGTCTGCATCCGAAGTTCAGTAAACGAAAAGGGGGTGGTGTTAGTGTATGTTGGTCTCATAAAAGCATTTTCTAGGAGCTGCCTTATTGGAAAACTCATAAAGTCAGACATGCGTTGGATTTGATGCATATAGAGAATAACGTATGCGACAACGTCATAGGTACAGTTCTTGGAATTGCAGGGAAGACTAAGGATGACGTGAAAGCTAGGAGAACTTACGAGGAACAGGGTGTCCGGCAAGACCAATGGGTGCAAGACGGGGAGCTCCCAGATGCACCTTATGGCGTGGCGGGTCGTGATCGGAAGGAAGTACTGGAGCATATAAAAGCTGTTAAGTTTCCCTCTGGATATGCGGGAAGTCTAAAGAGCAAGGTGAATCCCGATGAGAAAAAGTTTCTCGGATTGAAGACCCACGATTGTCACGTGTTGATGCAACGTATCTTCCCCCTTGTCATTCGGAAGTACGTTCCGCCTTATGTGGCAGAAGCATTAACAGAGCTGGGCAAGGCCTTTCAAATGTTGTGCACGAGGGAACCGAGGAAAAAAGCCCTGAAAAAGTTGGGGGAAGATATAGTGGTTCTAGTCTGTAAGTTGGAAACTATTTTCCCTCCTTCATTCTGTACAATTATGGTTCACCTTCTACTGCACCTCCCGGATCAAGTTTTGCGAACCGACCCAGTTCATTTCACATGGATGTTTCCAATTGAACGGTATGATTCTTGAATTCGAAATATCATGAAGAATTACCATTGAACTGTATAATCGAATATGACATTAACCTTCATAATTCGATTGTAGGCAACTTGGGTGTACAAGAAAAGTGTGCGAAACCCGCGATATCCAGAAGGTTGTATAGCCCAACAGTACTTGATGCACGAGTCTGTCACCTTCACTCAGATGTACCTTAACCGCGCCACTTCAGCCAGCGAAAGTTTTGTTAGTCCAGCTCTAGGTTTCAACTTATCAGTTGTTTCCCCACATGTACAAGTTAAGAGCGTGGTGCGAAACGACAAATTGAGCACCTCCGAGATGTTCTGGGCGAATTGGACAGTGATTGAGAATTGTGCCGAAACAGATACATTCATAGAATCACATCGTGCAGGGTTCCAACGAATACACCCACGGAAATCTCTTCGGGATCGAGTCATGTCATTTGTCTTCGAGTGGCGCAGAATTGTACGTAATAGACATCAGTTAACTTGAATTACCATTTACAAATTTTAGGGATAACTCATTTAAATTCCGTGTGCAGATGAGTGCTCCAGGGTGGCAACGAGAGTTGGTACTACTATCCAGAGGTCCTCGTTCGTCTGCCATTTATTCGCAGTGTACTGTTAACGGCGTCAAATTTTTATGCTTGAGAATCGACCAGGGCCGGAGAAATCAAAATTCAGGGGTCATGATTGAAGCAAACGACATATGTTACTACGGTGTTCTTATGGACGTATGTATCCTTACCTACTCGGAAGGCATGCCAGTCGTTCTATTCAAGTGTCGGTGGTACGACGAACGGACAGTTAGAAAGGACGCAAATGGATTCATTTCGGTCAACACGTCCACAGATCGTCACAAACAAAACCCATTTTGCCTTGCTTTAATGGCAAAACAGGTATACTATATCGAAGACCCTAAATCTGGACCGTGGAAGGTTGTCAACGTCGTGTCGCATAGGGGTCACTACAAACCGAGCAGTTTAGCCCGTGCCGGTGACGACGACGACCTGGAGTTTGAAGTCGATGAACCTTACCAAGAAGATCGAAATGACATCGTCACACCAGGTGGTATCACTATCGACCTAACAAACTTAATCCGGTGTCCACTGCCAGCACCTCCAGCTGAGAACGATGAAGAAGACGAAGAAACCGAGCACGACGACGAAGAAACCGATGACAGCGATTTGGAAGGGCATGAAGATTATGATTCCGCCGACTCTGATACTTAATATGTATATGTATGTTTGATTGGTTATGAATAAATGGTTTTTTTAATCTATCATCTATAAAGAGTAATTTGGTCAACTCCGGCCGAATTAGGGGTAATTCGGTCAATTTCACCTTCAAAGGGTAATTCGGTCAATTCGGTCAATTCGGACTACATTAGGGGTAATTCGGTGAATTCGACCTTTAAAAGGGTAATTCGGTCAACTACGACCGAATTACCCCTAATTCGGTCAATTTGAACTTAAAAAGGTAATTCGGTCAATTCCGGCCTAATTAGGGGTAATTCGGTCAATTTCACATTCAACTAATTTTTTCCTAAGTATGGGTTTGTAACAGCGCACACAGTAAGGTGCGCCGTTACAAATCCACACTTAGGAAAAAATCAGGCAGTTGACTCTTGTCCTTTGAAATCGGGTTTTCGAGCCCGATCGAGATTCATACGTTCAACATAGTCAAATGAAATTATGAAACATAAACTAACAAGTGATTGCGCTCAAATTGGTACGGTCGGATTAACTTTTGGATCGACATAAATATAATAATATTATTTTTGGTCGTTTGTAACGGCGCACGAGTACCATGTGCGCCGTTACAACAAGTCAAACAGGCCAGTCAACTCTGTTGACTTCCCATTGACCGGTTAGATCTAGGTTCATTTATTATCGGAATTGAATGAAATTTTGGCATATGAAGTACACATTCATTGCGCTCCTATCCGTACGGTTGGATTAAAACTTTATTTTCAACACATTCCACTTTCGTTGAAAGCATGAGTTTAGGGTTAAGGAAGGTAAAACTCACAAAAACCCTAAACTCATTGATGATCAAACGTTCGGTACATTAATATATTTTATGTTCAATCAAAACCGTTCGATTAGTTGGAAATTACATATACGTGGTATAGTACAAATTTGAAGAAAATCAAACCACAGGAAGACCGCTTATCAATCACGATCGATTTTAGGTTAAATTTAGTGAATTTAGGGTTTAGAGTTTGTAACGGCGCACAGACCTATGTGCGCCGTTACAAAATTGGCGCCACGCGAAAAATCAAATTTCGCGGGTAAATTTTGCGAAAATTTAAACTTCCCGCGGATATTTTGGTTGTAACGGCGCACGGATATGTGCGCCGTTACTAAGTTCGCTTGTAACGGCGCACATTGATATGTGCGCCGTTACAAATATGTTGACCGTTGCAAAAGTTGACCGTTGGGTTCAGGCAACGGTCAGAAACGGCTCGTTTTCTGACCATTACGGTTTGTAACGGCGCACATAATTAGGTGCGCCGTTACAAAGTTGGAGTGTAACGGCGCACATAACGTGGTGCGCCGTTAGACTCTACTTTGTAACGGCGCACCTTATTATGTGCGTCGTTACAAATTCTGAGATAAATATTGGCAGAACCCTTCTCTTCCTCCTCCTCTCGGTTTCTTCCTCTAAACTGCTCTGCTCTGCTCCGATCTGCCGCCGCCGTCGCCGTTGTCGTCCCGCCGTCCCGTCCCGCCGTCGCCGTTCTTCCCGTCAAAGAGGTAAGTCCCTAAATTAATATGAGGGCATGAAAATTGCATGAATATTTTAATTTAATTTCATATGAATGTTAGTATGAATATGAATGTTAGTATAAATATGTTAATTTCATATGAATGTTAGTATGAATGTTAGTATGAATATGTTAGTATAATTTAATTTAATATGAATGTTAATATGATATGTTAATATGAATATGATATTTTTTAATTTAATATGAAAATTGCAAAGTTTGGATATGTTATATATGAATATGTTTGGAATTAATAAGAAAATTGTATGTTAATATGAATATGTTAGTATGAATATGAATATGTTTGGAATTAACAAAAAAATTGCCCCTTAGGGGCAATTTTGGAATATTTAAAAAAATTGGCCCTAAGGGCAATTTCGGAATTTTGTCCAAAATTGCCCCTTAGCTAGGGGCAATTTTGGAATTTTGGAAAAAATGCCCCTAAGGGGCAATTTCGGCATTATGAAAAAAATTATGACTTAGGGGCAATTTTGGAATTATAAGAAAAAATTGCCCCTTAGGGGCAATTTGGGAATTATGAAAAAATTGCCCCTTAGGGGCATTTTGGGAATTATGGAAAAATTGCCCCTAAAGGGCAATTTGGGAATTATGGAAAAATTGCCCTTAAGGGGCAATTTGGGAATTATGGAAAAATTATCCCTAAGGGGCAATTTTGGAATTATGAAAAAATTGCCCCTAAGGGTCAATTTTGGAATTATAAGAAAATTTTGCCCCTTAGGGGCAATTTGGAAATTATGAATAAATTGCCCCATAGGGGCATTTTGGGAATTATGAAAAAATTGCCCCTAAGGGCAATTTCGGAATTTTGAAAAAATATTATCCCCTTAGGGGCAATTTTGGAAAACTCACAAAAATTTAACCCCTAAGGGTAATTCGGGCATTTTCGGCTGAATTTCTCTATTCTTTCGGTCAAATTGACCTTAAAAGTCTTATTCGGTCAATTACAGATAATGGAGCCTAAACGTAAGGCACCTAGGGCCAGGGCACCTAGGCGAGCCACCATGGACATTCCATTTTTCCAGGCTTCGCAGGCGCCGGAGGTACATGATGAGATGTACACTCCGTCACCGCCGCAGCCGACTCAGCCGACTCAGCCGACTTACCCGGGCTGGGAGTTCCAGGTCCCGGATCCTCGGAGTTTCCAGGAGATGCTCGGAGACGTCGCAGGACCCTCCGATGAGGACTTTGTGCCGGATGAGTCCGAACTGCCGCTGAACGAGTGGAGGCTCCTTCCTCTCGAGTACAAAGAGATTCCGAGGTACGAGCTGTACTTCGACTACAAGGTGGAAGTCGACTGCCTCAGGACGAAGAGCTGGGAAGCCAGAGCAAAGAAGGACCAAAAGATCGACATCAACATCGCCGACGATGAGAGAGTAGTTCAGGCGAACGGAGGTCCGTTGCTCTTGACGTGGGAAAACGGCCGACCACGTGTCGCAGGAGGAATCCTTTCGGCCGATAGGGTGAAGACGATTATAGGGAAATTCGCTCGGGAACGCGATGCTTCCTACCAGACGTTTGGAGATTTGCCGTTGTCTAAGTTCCAGGCGTTTTGGAGGAGTTTCGGGGTAATTTCAACGTTTACTCTAATTTTTTTCCAAATGTTCGTATTAAAAATATTCACGTCATATTTGTGAATTTCAGCGTTTGTTTGAAGTGACCGATTCGGTTGAGCTACGGGGTTGGATTCGTGAGACGGCCATAAGCGCTTACAAGGAGCGAAAATTCAACATGAAGCGGTTATACAAGCTGTACGTCGACCCGACTAGATTGGACCGGAATGGGATTCCCAAGAGTCTGAAAGGGAAGAAGTCCCAGTGGCGGTGGCTCGTTGAACATTTCGATGCCAACGAGGTATATTACTAATTTTTACTTTACTTTAATTTTTTCTTGAATTTTTACTATTTATCATGTGAATTTACTTTGATTTTTTTTCCAGGAAAATGTTGGTACTCAAATGAGTGCCATTCGGAGGAGCGACAACAAGTTAAACCACCACACTGGCAAAGTCCCATTTCGAGCGCTTTGGGAGAGGATGTCGGCGGCCGGGGAAGTGGAGGTCTCCAAAAAGTTGGAGGCCTTATTGAAGGCTCACAAGGCCTTACCTAGGCCTGGTGATGGTCCACAGGAGGGGGAGGAGGAACTCAACCCGAAGCTTGTAAGTTTCGTTATTTTTTTTTTTATTTTAATATTTTAATTTATTATATTAATTAAATTTTTTTTGCAGCTTTACATTAGGAATGCGCTTAGGGATTGGAAGAATGACGAGGCGAACTACAACGAGGATGGAACGCTGAACAAGATGACCGACGTTGAAGAGGATGAGGTCATGCGACAAGCTGCCGAGTATGTTCGCCAGATCGAGCTTGCCAGAGGAGTTACTATAGAACCCTCCAGAGGACGACGCATCCGGGGTTGCGGGAGTGCTTACGAGGCACCGCCGAGACAGAGAAGACGTTCGACCTCCTCTGACGGTAGTCAAGCGGAGATTGCGGAGCTCCGGACTGAACTCACGGAACTTCGCGCTGAACGTCAGGCTGAACGTGAGCAAGTCGCCGCCGAAAAACAGCAAGCCGCCGCCGAGAAACAGCATGCCGAGCAGATGTTCCAGTATTTCCAACAACAGCTGCTGTTACTCAACCCTAATCTCGCCCCTCCACCTCCACCTCCGAATAGTTCTAGAGATCCTGGAGGCCCGTCCTCATAGATTTTATGTAACTTAAATATTTTATTCAACAATTTAAATATTAATATAATTTTATTTTCAAATTCAATATTCATTTCTAAATAAAAAAAATAAATTTTTTAAAAAATAAAAAATATAAAATTTATTATTTTTTAAAAATTTTATTTATTTTATTATTCTGCATTATTTGTAACGGCGCACGCCTTTTGTGCGCCGTTACAAATTTGACGGTATTTATAACGGCGCATAGGGTACGTGCGCCGTTACAATTATTGACGGCGCACACCGTCTGTGCGCTGTCACCACTTGTAACGGCGTACTCCGCTAGTGCGCCGTTACAAATGGTGACGGCACCGTCAACTTCGTCAACGGTGACGGTAGCATGTGTAACGGCGCACTAACGGAGTGCGCCGTCAAAGTTAGTAACGACGCACGTCTTTTGTGCGCCGTTACAGGTTGTAACGGCGCACAGACGGCGCGTTGTGCGCCGTTACAGGCTGTAACGGCGACACTGTAACGGCGCACGCTAACGGCGCCGTTACAGACGTTTTTGTGCGCCGTTACAGTTTGTAACGGCGCACAAATCCTCTGTAACGGCGCTGTTTGCGTGCGCCGTTACAAATAAAAAAACTGATAGTGTATATATCAACACTTTCTGCAAGAATAGTGACTGCAGTGCAATTTCTACGTTTCATCTGAATGTTATCCATAATCATATATGCACAATCATAATGGCATACAAACTCATCTTACCACAACTTATTTGAAAAACAAATTCTTAAGTTTGTGGAACTTAAACAAGTACAACCTTTAAATTTTGAAGATGTTGCGTATTAAAAAAAATCAATCATTTAACAAGTCTTATCGGAGATGATTTTTGGGTGGATATTTTCAAACTCGAGGCGGATACAAAAAATTTTACAATCAGGGACAAAATTTTAATTAATAAATAATATAATATAATTAAAAATAATAATTTTATTAATAAAATAATTACTAAATGTATATAACAAAAAATTATTCAAAGTTGAGTTTAAATTTAACTTTCATGTATATATAAATATAAAAAGAGTCGATTTGCGAGCTTTACAAAGTCTAATAGTTTGAGCTCGAGTTTGATTCGTTTATCAAACGGCCCACTATTGAACTTAATCTTTGTATAAATTTTCTTGGAGTATTCACAAATTTACAATAATTAAAAAATAATTTAATTAATATAACATAACAAAACAAAACAATGAGTTTAATGAAAAATGAAAAAACAATTTAACTAATGCAATAGTTAGTAAAAAAAATAATTATACCCAATTATGTTAACTTTTTTGGAAATGATGAAAATGTCCTTATATTTAAAAAAATTATTGAAACTTATAAATGACATAACTCTCTCATACCAGTTTTATTTCCGGCTCATAATATATCAAATCGAAGAGAATCGAAAGATCAACGACTTTGAAAAAAGATTTTTTTTATTAATAATTGAAATAATTATAGTTAATAATATTAATATATTTAATTATTAATAATATATCAAAACTTTCGAATGATATAACTCTCTCATACGAGCTCCGTTTCAAACTCATACCATATCAAGTCGAAGAGAATCATAAGATCAACAATTCTGAAGAAAAAAGTTTTTGTCCAATATTTCATCCAACGACAAAAAAATTTATACTCTTTAAAATAATTTTAGTATAAAAAATTAATTTCAGAAAGTAAAAAACAATGATTAAAAACTGTTTTTCATTTTTGAATATCATAACTTTCTCATACGAGTTTCGTTTCGGACTTATAGTATATTAAAATGAAGAGAATCGGAAGATCAACAATTTTGAAGAAATAATTTTTTGTCTATATATTATTAACAATTTATTTATTTTTATTTGGTAGATAATTACTACCAAAAATATTAATAATATAAATAATTATTTAACACCATTAAATGTTGGACGAAATTTTTTTAAAGAGTAAAAAATTTGTTGTCGTTGGATGAAATTTTGGACAAAAACTTCTTTCTTCGAAATTGTTGATCTTATGATTCTCTTCGACTTTATATATTATGAGTCCAAAACGGAGCTCGTATAAGAGGGTTATGTTATTCGAAAGTTTTAATATATTCTTAATAATTAAATATATTAATAAAAATTCTTTCTTCAAAGTCGATGGTCTTTCGATTCTCTTCGATTTGATATACTATGAGTCCGAAATGGAGCTCGTATGAAAGAGTTATGTCATTTGAAAGTTTCAATAATTTTTTGAATACAAGGGCATTTTCGTCATTTCCAAAAATGTTATCGTAAAGTTAACAGAGTTGGGCTAAGTGGTATTTTGGCAAATTTAGGTAAGCTGTGAGTTAACATCTTTTTTTCGAGAGAGGTAAGTGGGAAGTCTGAAAACCTAAATACAGGTAAGTGGAATATACCCTTTAAATTATTGAAATTTTGATTTATATTGATGATAATCTAGAAATTTATCAAACTTGAAAGTGTATAATATATAACATGTAACAGAAAGTGTGGTCATTATGGACCATAAATATGAGGAGATAAGAAGCGGGATGATGAGGATGTGTATTGGAGTATTTTTTTAAGGGAAATTGCAGATCACTGCTTTGTATTATGCAACTTTTGCATGTCACCAACCTCTAGTTTTTTTAGTTGCATGTCACCACTGTAAGGTTTTATTTAGTTGCACATTCCATTATAGAGTTAAGTTTGATGTAAAAATTCCAAAATACTCGTATATTAAAAAAATTAAAAAATATATATCTTTTGATTTTTTTTTAAAAGTACTTTTTATCAAATAAATAGTTAAACACTGATTTCAAAATTATTTTTTTAAAATTGGATTTTTCGAAAAAATACTAAAAATAAAAAACCACTTTTAACAACGTTTTTTTATTTTTAATATTTTTATAAAAAAATAACATTCAAATCAGTTTTTTTATTTATTTCATAAAAAAACTTTTTAAAAAATAAGTTAAGCAAATAATTTTTTTCATTTTTCCAATTTTAAATACAATGGTATTTTTGTCATTTAAATATTTCAGTTTCAAATTTTATGAAATGCCTAAAATACTCTTATATTTAAAAAATGAAAAAATCATTTGCTCAACTATTTTTAAAATATTTTTTATGAAATAAATAATAAAAAACTGATTTGAATATATTATTTTTAAATATTAATTTAAATATATATTAAAAATAAAAATAAAAACATTATTAAAAGTGTTTTTAATATATTTTTGAAAAAACTGTTTTTTTTAAAATAATTTTTGAATCAGTATTTTATTATTTATCTGATAAAAAATAATTATGGACTATTTAAATCAAACTTAATTTTGTGATAATGAAACCTTAAAGTGTTTACATGCAACTAAAAAAGATAAAGAAGTGCAAGAAAGGACCTATGATTTTGATTTAAAAAGTTCAAAATACAAGTTTGAGACCATGAAAATATTGTTAGAGAAATGACTGTTTAATACACTCAAAATTTTATGTTTCAATTGAAACACTAAAGTATTAATTTATCTTTTATACACACCTAAGTTCCATTTTTTTTGCTCATTTAAGTGCCTCAAAACATGATTGAATATAAGAAAATTGCACATTGGGTGTGAAAAAATGTAAGATAATACTTGGGTGTATCAACGTTAAAAAAGCAAAGTTTTGATGTATCAAATTGTCATTTCCTCAATAATGTTTAAAGGTCAAACAAGTCAATGCAATTTCAAGTTTAATTAATTCTAAATTTTACATATCTCTTAGTATTTACTACTTGAATTAGATTTGTCTATAAGTTAATCTACTCGTAATCGTTATGTTAGGGGTATTGGCGGGAGCTTTTGTTCCTGATCTGGTAGTGGCTTGAAACAGCTTAGGAAGTGATCATAATATTGATGAAGATCAAAGTATGTAAGTTTTGCAAATTGACATACCGACTTGGTGGGCGACATTAAGACATCTAACAAATGTTGAGTACACACTGGACTTATATAAGAGCACCCCATGAGGTGGCACATATACACAATAGAGCCCACTCTTGACCCAAAAGACCAGTCTAGTAAGTCTTGAATTTAATGTGTATATAAGTTATCGTGTCAACTCATATAGTTTCAATTTGAAACCTTGGCTCAAGTGTGAATTTCAACAATAAAACTTTGATACCGTTTAGATTGGCGCATTAGCGACAATGTGAACAAAATTAATTATTTGGGAGTAGATTCCAACATTAATAGAGGTGGGATAGAGTACGATCAATGACAAAAAGTACCCGAGGCAAAATTGTTGGCAAACAATTGTATACATTCAATATATGATTATTATGTAGAAAAAGAAAAACTGCTAGTAAATTATAGTTGTGAAGGAGGTGACCGTGGGAGAAGTCGAGTGAACAACTATAATAATTCCAAGCAACTAATTTATGATCACTTATGAAGAGGAAGATATATTGTTATACGAGGATAAACATGCAAGACGAGGTAGTAATTACATATATTAAAGTATGAATATCACGTAATTTAATGAAAATCTCGGCGATGAAGGTTTTACTCTGTGAATTTAGAGATCAATAGTTTCTTTAAATACATGGAGACTCTTTAAGAGAACAAGTGAAACTACTAGCAAGCATAATGAAAGTAGAAGCTTATGCCTAATGGGATGATTTGCACGGCATAAAATATTAAGAAGGAAAACATTTTATCTTAACTTAGTTCAAATGAAGAAAATGTAAAAATAAATTTCCTCCACCAAATTATGAGAAAATCTTATTCGGTATTGCTAATGTCATCGAGGTAGAGAAATCATTCATGGGCGTGCATAAAAGTTGAGAGAACAACAGAGAAAAGTGGTTATGAAGACAGAGATGATATGTACGAAGTTTACGACAATTTGAATTCATCTAGTATTTTCTAGGTAAGAAAATTATATATTTTGTTAGTTTATGTAATACTTCAAAGAGAAAGTAACACTTTTGTGCACCTAAATATACATTTTTGATATTTTCATACCCTACATTTTTTCTTTCTTTTTTTGAGTACTTTGAATTTTGTTTTGGGACAACTTACTCCTGAAATTTCAAAATATCAAAATTACCAATGAATTGAACCAAAATTAAATCTGGTCTAATGGAGAGAACCGACTTAATTATTAAAAAGTAAAAAGACAAAATTACCCTCAACTATTCATCAAATTTCCAATTCAATGCCACCCTTTCAGTTTCAATCCACATAACTGCCTCCTCCTCCGCCGCTCTATTCTCGACTAGTCGCCTCCTGCCGGCAGGAGGAGTCAATGGCGCTGGAAGGTCCGAGCTCGGCGACCCAGTCCTTAAGATTCTCCACTCCGGCGCAGGAGGTCGAAGAGACCGCGAATTGGGTCAGTAAAAGCACGAATCGGCGAGGTCGTGGTGGAGGGAGAGAGAATCGAGGAGGGTCTGGAAGTCTCAGAGGCAAGAATCGGAGGTGGGTTCGTCGGGGAGCTGGAAATCGGAGGTCTCTCAAAGGTGATGTGCGAGTCCGATCCCGAACACGAAGAGGAGCGATTGGCAACACGGCGACATTGTGGCTGAGCCGATGGAGCTCGAAGACGGTTTTTGGTTCTAGTAGGGGAAGACTTCGATTGGGCATGCGAGTTCTGAAATTGCAGAGCGAGAGAGGTGGAGAAGAAGGAGGAGGAGTCATGAGAGCTCGATTGGATTCATGACTGTGAATATGTGACGAGATTGAGTTTCTGGAGATGGGTTACAGGGAAAAAAGAGAACCCTTTAAGAGAGTTTGGTTGTTGCCGCCATTGATGGGCTCGGATGGGACGCTCCGACCGGCTTGGGAACTTCGGGCTCGAGAAGCTCCACGAGCGGGGATCGAACACGGGAACGTCGCGCGTGGTGGGGACGCTTGGGTACCTGGCGCCAGAGCTGTCTCGGACCGAGAAGCCGGCGAGAGGCGACTGGTCAAGAACAGAGCGGCGCCGGAAAAGGAGAGCCGGTGAGTGGATTGGAACTGAAAGGGTGACATTGAATTGAAAATTTGATTAATAGTTGAGGGTAATTTCGTCTTTTACACTTTTTAAAAATTGGGTCGGTTCTCTTCATTAAACCAGATTTAATTTTGGTTCAATTCAGGGGTAATTTTGGTTTTTTTTAAAATTTTAGGGGTAAGTTGTCCCAAAATGTAATTTAGGGTTTAAAAGAAGAGAAAAAATGTAGGGTATGAAAGTGTCAAAAGTGTATATTTAGGTGCACAAAAGTGTCATTTTCCCTACTTCAAATTAAAGAGGAGAGGATCGAATGATTGAAGTCTGAGTTGTCCAGCAGGAAAATACAAGGTACCAATCTTTCACGTACGCCTTATAATGTTTAGATCAATGAAAGCAAGGTTATAGAACTTGAATCGCGGAAATATATCGGCCAATTGACAAAAAGGAAGGTCTGGTAAACTCGGGTAGAGCGCGACATAACGCGTTTTGTAATATTAATTAATTAAATATATATAAACTCATATTTATTATTTATTAAGGAAGAAATGAATGATATTTAATCATTTTTAATATCAAACTTGTCAATAATCTAAAAGTTCAAGCAAAAAACTGAAAAAGATGAGTAAATAGAAGTTTGATTTTTTGTTGTTTTTTATTAACCTAAATTCTAATCAGGAATTAATTGGGTGGACCGAATAAAATCAGATTAGAGCAGATAAGACTGGAATTAACTAATTTAAATTTAAATAGACCAAAATTAATTGATTTGGACCGTATTAGACCAAAATTAATTTAAATTTTAATGGGTTAACCGGTATTTTCATTGATATCGGCCGTTTCGTCTCGAAAATCTTGCAAAAATTGATATATCGATGGTATATTGGCCAGTATTGAGTATACTGAAGGTAAGTGTTGCTCAAGTTATGAACTCAATAAAATTCAAGTATGCATACGAGGGTGGTGATGGTAAAGTAGCAGCCCGTCATGAAATCATGTTAGAAGGATTTAAAGGTAATAACGAGCCAAAATTTTACCAGCCTATTCTATTGGACATATGTGAAGAATTGAGGGTGAGTAAAAGACAGAATATAATGAAAATGCAGATAAACGTCGTCAATATCAAATAAATGTCGTAAATATTGAATTTTTGAAAGAATATTTTGTATGTAGAGAATGATGTAACTTTAAAAGGGGCAAATGACACCATAGTACACATAAATATCAATTTCACATTCAAAATCAATTATTGATTTAATGTGAAATGATAATTGTACCCTTAATCTAAAATAAATTAAATGGGAGAGTGGTCTTTTCACAAAACAAATTAAGATATAAAAATGAAAATGGGATAAGGCGTTGGGCTATGGCAAGAGAAATCACAAGAGAAATCGGAACAAACGGAGGGTTGAGGAGATCGAAATGGAGCTGGTCGGCGGAGGCTCTAGTTCAAGACTTTGAATTCGGAGCCTCTCGTTCGCTACTATGGCTCGAGACAATCGACATACGCTCTGACTCGAGGTTGACGGTCAATAGGGGCTCTACCTTGTGGTCGACAATCAACGAAAGTGTGGCAATCGCGAGCAAAGTTGGGAGCGGCTTTTGTGTTAGGATTTTGACATGTGTATGAGGCTTTCAGACCCAGATGCGCGCGGGAGGCAAAGCTTGTCAGCGACTAGAGGCAGAGGTGAGAGTTGGGTTAGAGTGAGGTTAGGTTATGATTATGTTAAAGGTTAGTTTAGGGGTTATTTTGAAAATGTGAGGGTTTCTGAACAACAATTTTTTCTATTCTTTTCTTTTCTTTTCAAAACAAAATATAATATAATTAGACAGATCGTAGTAAATTAAAAATCGTGAATATTTAGGAAATTGCACATGCGAAAATGAAAGTTATGTATAGTTATGTGAATTTTTTTAAGTGTACTAAACTAAACTGTCACTTTTCCTTAAAAAAAAAACTCATAGTCAATAATAACATTTTTGAAAAATATTTAATTAAACCATGTATATTATATGATAATGACTTAACTTATAAGAAAACTTATATTGTTTTGATTAAAAATTAATTAGTTTGGTTTGTTGGCTATGCAGATACTGAACACATCTATGATACAAATAATGACACAAACCCACATGGATTGATACACCAAGTCGTGTTTCCGATCAATTATATGCATGAAAAAAATTTAATAACTGGATAGATTGAATAAAAATATATAAGCAATATCTTTAACTTCTGCATATATATTCAGATCCAATGCGTATACATTCTTGATAATATTCGCATCTCACAAACCCGATTGGGATCGGAGAAGAGCAAGTTGACGGAATATTCAATCACGACACTGTCCTTGCTATTGCAATTATTGTGTATATGGTTCAACATCTTTATTAATCATAATTCATACGTAATGGGTTCTTTAATTTTTTATACTTAGAGATAATGACGTGCACTTATTGATTGAATTTTATACCATGTTTGTACACATTATTGGGAAGACTTGTTTTGTCTCATATAATCAACACGATGAATATTCCAAAGCTGATTTAAAATATTCCATTATTGAACTTGTGATCCCTTATCATTTGTCCACTTATTTTGAATCATCGCTTTTCTGTATTATATAATGTATTATTTGTACAATAATTGCGTACATTATTTGTACTGTCCTGTTCATACGTTAAATCATAGACCAAAGCACGACGTTGATAATCATTTATTTTAATAATTCTGTGATTCCTAGGAGGAAAGAGATACATGAACTGATTGGGTCAAAATTATATGAATTAATCATGTCATTCCGTTAAAAAAATTTGTTTCTAACTCATCAATTAACTTATTATTTAAATGATTTACCATAGTAATATACAGATTAAATAATATATAGTTTAAATCGTAATTTATTTTTAAATGATATAATTTAATTTATTCAAAAGATAATTTGAGTGACATTATCAATTTGAGTTTAATAATAATAATAATAATTCCAAAGAGGAAGGAGGTGGCTGACCGGGTACAGTCACCGGAGGTATATCCGAATATCCAAATTACAGAAAAATACAAAAAAACACGAGTAACCCATTTTTGACAGGCTAAAAAATATACAGAAAAGCCCAATTTCGAATTAATTGCATTTTTTTGTTTTTGTCCCTTCCTTTTTTTCCATTTTTTTATTTTTGTCCGGTACAGGAAGTTACATGTTTACCCCCCTACAAACACAACAATTACCGTCTCTTCTCCGGTCGACGCTATAGGTGACCGGAACCGGGGACATCCGGTTGATGAATCAGATGGGCCAATCGAGGCCTTATCTTATCTTCCCATATTTCTGGGCTGGGTCCGACGTCGCTGTCCCTCTTCGTAGTTTCAACCACAACCAGATTCTCCGTTAGCCGGTGAATCTCTATCACCAACCTGAAATTACCGTTCTGCCCTTCCAGCCTGGCCCCGAAATTCTCGTTCCTGCTCACCGTCACGCCCTCCGCTTTTGCCGCTTCCTCCACCCTGCCGAGTATGAATTCCGGCGTCTCGGCCGATACGAACCGGTCCGACGACACCGAGGTCTCCGAGTCGCTGAGCAGACCGGACAAATCGAAACCGGACGAGTAGGAGATCAAATCGAACGCGTTGAGGTGGTTATTCTCGGTTTTCTTCCAATCAAAATCGTCCACGTGGACCTTTCTGTTTTTGTGGCCTTGGTTGAACCAGGGGTTCTGGAGGATCTCGTCGATGGTGATCCTGGTGTCGGGGTTGGTGTCGAGGAGGCGTGTGAGGAGTTTCCGGAGCTCCGGCGAGGTCCATTTCGGGCACCGGAAGTCTCCTTTGTAGATCTTCCGGTACATCGTCATGAGGTTGGCGTCGTTGAACGGGAGGTAACCGGCGTTGAAGACGAAGAGGACGACGCCGCACGACCAGACGTCGACCTTGGCGCCGTCGTAGCCTTTCTTCGCCAGGACCTCCGGCGCCACGTAGGCGGGTGTCCCGCAGAGAGTGTGGAGCAGCCCGTCGGGCCGGATCTGGTCCTCGGCGACGGCGCTGAGCCCGAAATCGGACACCTTCAGGTCCCAATTCTCGTCCAACAGGAGATTCTCGGGCTTCAGGTCGCGGTGGAAAACGCCGCGGGAGTGGCAGTACCCGACGGCGGAGATCAGCTGCTGGAAGAACCGACGGCTCAGATCCTCCCCGAACCTCCCCTTGGCGATCTTAGTGAATAATTCCCCTCCCTTAGCGAACTCCATCACGAAGTAGATCTTGGTCTTCGTCGCGAGGACCTCGTGGAGCCTCACCACGTTCGGGTGGCGCATCCGGCGCATGATAGCGATCTCCCTCTTAACGTGCGCCGTCAGCCCTCCCCTCGCCAGCTTCTTCTTGCTCACCGCCTTGATCGCCACGCTCTGGCCATTGCTGACGTCACGCGCGTGGTACACCTTCCCGAACGCGCCGACGCCGACCAGCTTCCCCAGCTCGTACTTCCCGAAGAAGTTCCCCTCCGCCGCCGTGGCCCTGCCGGAGCCGTCGACTCCGGCCTCCGGCATCGGTTCCAAGAAAATCAACAACTCCACCAAATCAATCTCATACCAAATTGAACTGATTCGCGAAACAGAGAAGAGAGAGAGAGAGAGTTTTTTTGGTTTTGCTTGGGAGTTGCGGTTTGTGGAAGAGAGTGTGTTGTTACGGTTACTACTTACTGGACTTGATTTCAATTTGTTGCGGGCTTTTAAAGGGTACAAGCGAAGCCAGTGACGTGTGATTTTCTTTTTTTATTTAAGGATTTGTTGCACGTTAAAGTTTCGGCCAAATCTTACCGTCCACGTGTTCTTCTGTGGATGCTTATATTTTTTATTTTCATCTTTTTTATTGTTAAGAAAACACTTAAAATGTGGTTAATGAGATTTTATTTCTAGTTTATTGGCAACTTGATACGTTATTTTTTATAAGTCGATAAAAACGCATAGAATTTTTATTTTCTAAGTATGAAAAATGTATCTAGACGGCTAGACTTATTCTCTGAACCTATTAATTAGACACTGTGATCAAGCACACATTCCCTATTTTGGAAGAGAATCAAAAAGATATTATAGTTGTCATTATTGTTAAAAAAAATAATTGTTTCCTTCAATTTACATATACTTTTCATGTATGTATATATTTTTATTACGAATAACATGACAATTTTTATGAGTATTGTTACTTAGAAAAAAATGATATTCGATTTCATACTAATTCATTGAGGTGCAAAATATACCTTCAAAAAAAATTGAGGTGCAAAATATGATTACAAATATATTAAAATCAAATTATTTCAAAAAATATAAAATGAATTACATTTGTTTAATATAAAAGATGACTTTTCACGATCGGAGAAGGCAGGGGTCGACGATAGGATTGGCGATGGTAAAATTGAGAAGGTATTCATTCGATACTATCTGTAAGG
The DNA here is from genome assembly GCA_963920655.1 of Geranium rotundifolium. Lineage (NCBI taxonomy): Eukaryota > Viridiplantae > Streptophyta > Magnoliopsida > Geraniales > Geraniaceae > Geranium > Geranium rotundifolium. Next base: position 35,681,481 of record OY987313.1, on the reverse strand, counting down.
GGAGACAGGTTCGAGAGGACTTCATGATCAGTGGTTGGGCAGAGAAGATCTGGCAGTTAGCTTGTTGCAGGAGCGAGAGCAGACGGGTCCGAGAGGGGCTCATCGGAGGTAGAGTAGGAAAATCTTGACGATTCGCTCACTGTGGCTTTGGTTGGTTGATGAATCGATATTGGGAGGGATCATGAATTATCTATCGTCGATGGATAAATTTATGAAAGCATATCGAACTAGGGGGTCTTGATTTTCTCAAGTTTCAATACATTCTCGTGGTGTCCCATTGAGCCATTTGAGTGGTTAGATTGCACAAGACTCTTAATATGGGAAGAGGATTTTAGGGGATGAATTTGATTCGCAAGCTTATTAGGGTGTAGCACTAGTGGCTTGCTCAAAAAGGTGGAGGTTGCGAGCTTACAAGAGGCACTTCGTTGCGCTATCATTAGTTTTGCTCGTCTTTTTTCGGGGCGGTTATTGCAACAAATTTGCAGAGAGTATCAACTCATTTGAGGTGGAAGCCGCGAGATTGCAAGATGCACTTCGTTGCGTTATAATTTATTTTGCTTGTCATTCTTATAATTCTATGGCTCATAATTTAGGCAAATATACTTTAACTAACTGTAGCTGGGATCACAATGTATGGTTTGTCTCACCATATATTGTTTTGACTGTCCAGTGTAATGTCGGGTTAGTTACTCAATAATTTAATAATATGTCACATTTTTCCTCAAAAAATGATTGGTCAAATCGCAAAAGTAGCGAGAGAACTTGAATTAAGTATATCTTTTAAAATTAAAGTGGTAACTTTAGTTAAGTACGACTCACTACGCGAGTTTTTAAATTCATTATAGTGTATTATTTTGGATAATTTTAACACTGTCCATAAAATTTTTATGTACAAATGCTAATAATACACAACATTGAAAAGTAAATTAAATTACATAATGAACAAATTTTAAATATATATTACTTTAAAAATATTTTTTTAAACATAAATAATAAAAATTGATTTGAATTTTTTTTAAATAAAAAACGCTATATGAAATTCGTTTTTATTTTTAATATTTAAAAAAAATTAATATTGAAATAAGTTTTTATCATTTATTTAAAAAATATATTTTTTTTCTGAATTTTTTAATTGTTTTTTGATAAAAGAGTATTTTTCGATGTTGAATTAAGAGGGAAAAGAAAATTTGTGTGCACCTAACTATATACTTTTCACATTTTCATACCCTACATTTATTTTTACTACCATGAATTTTATTTTGGGACAATTTCATCCTGAAATTTTAAAATACCTAAACTACCCCTGAAATTAAAGCAAAATTAAAATTGGTCTAATTTGGTCCAATTTTAATTATTAAAAATACCAAAATATCCTTAAATCAACTTCAAAATTTCAAAACATACCCCTCCCTTGTCTCTCCTCCCATATCTCTCCACCTCCCTCTCCTTCTCCTCCGCCGCCCCTTCCTCTTCTCCTCTTCTGATACCCATCACACGGTGCATCGCTGTGGGGTTCGTCGTGGGACACGGAACTCCGCCACGACGGCACGCCGTCGTTGGCCCGGAAGACGTCACTTCCGTAGAGCTTCGGTTACCTCTCGAGACACTCGTCCTGAACTTTTATGAGCGCCTTCGCCGTGGGGCGGGTGATTGTGATGCCTCCGCCGCCAAAAGCCATGGAGTGGCTGAAATAGTTGTTTGCAGAGTGGCTCTCAAAGGGGCTTTAATGTAAACCATCTCGGATGATTCGTACTGGCTGAGAACGGCGAGAAGGTTCTCGGCGTTGAAGACGGTGTCGTCATCACCGAGAACGAACCACTAGACCTCCGGCAAGCTGAGGCGAAAGCTTTCATCCAAGATTCACGAGATTCGGAGTCTGCCAGACGCCACCACAACCTCCTGGATGAGAGCATTGAAGCTCGCCAGCAAGGGTGAGGAAGGGGGGGGGGGGGGGGGGGGGGGGAGGAGTTAGAGAGGAGGGAGATGGAGAGAGATGGGAGGGGTAGGTTTATAAAATTTTAAAATCATTTAAGGGTATATTGGTATTTTCAACAATTGAAATTGGACCGAATTAGACTATATTTAATTGTGATTCAATTACAGTAGTAGTTTAGGCATTTTTAATATTGTAGGAGTAATTATTTCAAAATGAAATTCAGAATACTAAAAAAAGCAAAAAAAAATAAGATATAAAAATGTGAAAAGTGCGTAGTTAAGTGCACAAAAGTGTCATTTTCCCAAATTAAAATGATAACAACGAAAACCCCTCGTAATAATTTGAAATAAAAAAATACCATAACAAATTAAAACAGTAGTGAAATAAAATTATCGTAAAACTAGATAAATACAAATGATTTGCTAAATTCAATTTCAGGTTTTCACGTTTAAAAAGAAAAGTTAATAAACTACAAATCAAATGTAATAGTTCTACTAATGATTGAAGGAATGGTAAATGCATTTCCATTTATCACACTAATTTTGTCAAAATCAAATTGCTTTCACTCAACAAATTAAAATGATGTTCCGTTAATTTGTAAACACTTGTCATAAATCACGAGCAAGCAAAAGCAATGGCAAAAAGAAACTTAGTCACAAGCTACAAATGACACCTGGCTACTTGCCTCACGCAACAAGTGTCCTAATACTATTGGTTACTGTGGTTAACTAAATGAATGTGCTACAGTTGGCCACGTGGATAATTATTTGCGGAAAATGATGTTTATCTGATGAGATGGCAAAATCTTGGTCCGTTGAGGTTGCTTTTGTCTGAATTTAGGTGAGCTAAGCTGAGTTCATACATATATATAGGTGTGAGTTTTTGGACATTTTATTCACTTTGGTTGGTTCTTTCCACATTAGGCATTTTTAGTCGTGATCCAACACATGACTTCACATGTGGTTCTTGGGTTATTTGGTTTGTATGTTACATCAAACATTAAAATTATCTATGCAAATGTGGCGTCAAATATGTGAATCCCCGTAATTTTCACACCGTTGTAAATCCCGTTATTTCACATTTAGATTTAAAACATGTGACCATGGTAAATAATTAAGTGAAAATTTGTACATGAAAATATGAATTGATATCTTATTTAATTTGTGTATAAGATAGTGTGGTGTTGATAGAATTGATTAATTACTAGATATGACATTTAACATTTTATCACGTAGTAGTGTGAATAGTAAATATATTTTTAAAACTCAACTATTATGTCCTCTCAATCGACTCTTTCCTTAGGAGAACTAGAGCGGGTAGAGATTGTACAGATGATATAAACGAGTATAAATGTTGAATTATTATCATATATATGTAAGTTATTACGTTATACATCACATATTTATGGTGCCTAATTAAATAGACCATAATTAAAAATAATGTAATTTCCACATATTATCATAAAGACTGTCTGCCATGAATACATAATTCAAATTCATAATTAATACAACATAATGAGCGATGAAAAAAATGTTTATGCAAACAACAAATTTTATACACATGTATGTGTATATGATGTATGCGTCTAATTTTACCTATAGTAACTTAAACCCATACGTTATTTTTACTTAGAAGAATATATTGATGAACTATATAATATCTAAAGATTAAACCTCTAATACACGCAAATAGAAATTGTCCTAAAATAGACAGGATGAGACGTATGTACAACAGACATGAATATGCACAGTTTCCTCAGTGAATGTCTTGTTTCAACCACAAGAACTCAAGCAAGCTCTTTCCTGGAAGCAACATAAAGACAACATCAATATCCAATCATGTGGCTTCTAATTTCCTTACGTAAAAAATATGAAAACAATCGATTTCAAGATGGTGACACATATTGTTTATGTATGCTCTATTAAAATTAGAAATTGCAAAAATCTCGAACCGCATTGTTCCTCCTGCGACGGGAGAGAGACGGGATATGATAAATTCCACTACGAACCCGTCCAATTGTCATTCGAAATTAAAATATATGTTCTGAACCAATCGTCTGAACCCTTAATTACTTATAGGGAACAAAGGATTTGGAAGCACAAATTGTAAGTTGATTGGTATGCATATTGATATTTGAATTGTTGGTTATATTTCGATTGTGTGATATTGGTCAGGTCGTATGATAGTGAAAGTCATGATCGTGAGTTCGAGAGGGTTAGTGGGCGACCGACACATCAATTTAGGGGGTTCAACTTTTTAGACCCCCATCCCGTAATTGTCGTGGTCCTTGCAAACTTGAAATGTGCTCTTTCCAAAGTGGGATAATGGACATTCTAAGTCTAGACTGACTCCAATACTGAGAGGCGGAGTTGGTATTTTTGCAAACACAAGATAATATCTTATTGTATGAAAAACCAAGGTGGCCTTGCACATGTGGTTAGCTTAATTTAGATTTATCTCGTTTATTGTTTGCTTCTACTCATTACTATATTTACTTATTATTTTCGTATTCAACAACCCATCAACTATTTAAACATTATGATTACACTGATAGTAATAAATAAATTGAATTAATCTTATTTGGTTGATGTGGGTTCACCGGATTTCACTTTAACACCAATTTACCCACATTTAGTGCTTAATTTTTTCTCGTTACTCGGCTTTTAGATCCCCATTTGTACTACTTTACGCCTTTGAGTATCACTATCAGTTTTTGAAATTGTAACGGCGCACGTTAACGGCGCCGTTACAGAGGATTTGTGCGCCGTTACAAACTGTAACGGCGCACAAAAACGTCTGTAACGGCGCCGTTAACGTGCGCCGTTATAGTGTCGCCGTTACAATCTGTAACGGCGCAAAACGCGCCGTCTGTGAGCCGTTACAGGTTGTAACGGCGCACACACGACGTGCGCCGTTACTAACTTTGACGGCGCACGCCGTCAGTGCGCCGTTACAAAGGCTACCGTCACCGTTGCTGAAGGTGACGGTGCCGTCAACGTTTGTAACGGCGCACAAACGGCGTGCGCCGTTACAAATGCCGTCACATCTGTAACGGCGCACTGACGGTGTGCGCCGTTACAAATAATGCAGAATAATAAAAAAAATAAAATTTTAAAAAAATAATAAATATAAAATTTTATATTTATTATTTATTATTTTTTTAAAATTTTATTTTTTTTATTTATAAATGAATATTGAATTTGTTGAAAATAAAATTATATTAATATTGAAATTGTTGAATAAAATATTTAATTTACATAAAATCTATGAGGACGGGCCTCAAGGATCTCTAGAACTATTCGGGTTAAATGGAGGTGGAGGTGGAGGGGCGAGATTAGGGTTGAGTAACAGCAGCTGTTGTTGGAAGTACTGGAACATCTGCTCGGCATGCTGTTTTTCGGCGGCGGCATGCTCACGTTCAGCCTGACGTTCAGCGCGAAGTTTCGTGAGTTCAGTCCGGAGCTCCGCAATCTCCGCTTGACTACCATCAGAGGAGGTCGAACGTCTTCTCTGTCTCGGCGGTGCCTCGTAAGCACTCCCGCAACCCCGGATGCGTCGTCCTCTAGAGGGTTCTATAGTAACTCCTCTGGCAAGCTCGATCTGGCGAACATGCTCGGCAGCTTGTCGCATGACCTCATCCTCTTCAGCGTCGGTCATCTTGTTCAGCGTTCCATCCTCGTTGTAGTTTGCCTCGTCATTCTTCCAATCCCTAAGCGCATTCCTAATGTAAAGCTGCAAAAAAACTTTGATTAATATAATAAATTAAAATATTAAAATAAAAAAAATAATAACGAAACTTACAAGTTTCGGGTTGAGTTCCTCCTCCCCCTCTTGTGGACCATCACCAGGCCTAGGTAAGGCATTGTGAGCCTTCAGTAAGGCCTCCAACTTTTTGGAGACCTCCACTTCCCCGGCCGCCGACATCCTCTCCTAAAGCGCTCGAAATGGGACTTTGCCAGTGTGGTGGTTTAACTTGTTGTCGCTCCTCCGAATGACACTCATTTGAGTACCGACATTTTCCTGGAAAAAAAATAAAAGTAAATTCACATGAGAAATAGTAAAAATAAAAAAAATTAAAGTAAAAATTAGTAACATACCTCGTTGGCATTGAAATGTTCAACGAGCCACCGCCACTGGGACTTTTTCCCTTTCAGACACTTGGGAATCCCATTCCGGCTCAGTCTAGTAGGGTCGACGTAGAGCTTGTATAACCGCTTCATGTTGAATTTTCGCTCCTTGTAAGCGCCTATGGCCGCCTCACGAATCCAACCCCTAAGCTCAACCGAATCATCGGTCACTTCAAACAAACGCTGAAATTCACAAATATCACGTCAATATTTATAATACGAACATTTGGAAAAAAATTGAAGGGGCTAATGAAATTACCCTGAAACTCTTCCAAAACGCTTGGAACTCAGACGCCGGCAAATCCCCGAACGTCTGGTAGGAAGCGTCGCGTTCCCGAGCGAATTTCCCTATAATCGTCTTCACCCTATCGGCCGAAAGGATTCCTCCTGCGACACGTGGTCGGCCGTTTTCCCACGTCAAGAGCAACGGACCTCCGTTCCTCTGAACTGCTCTCTCATCCTGCTCGATGTTGATGTCGATCTTTTGGTCCTTCTTTGCCCTGGCTTCCCAGCTCTTCGTGTTCAGGCAGTCGACTTCCACCTTGTAGTCGAAGTACAGCTCGTACCTCGGAATCTCACTGTACTCGAGGGGAAGGAGCCTCCACTCGTTCAGCGGCAGTTCTGACTCATCCAGCACAAAGTCAGATTCGGAGGGTCCTGCGACGTCTCCGAGCATCTCCTGGAAAGTCCGATGATCCGGGACCAGGTACTGCCAGCCAATCTCCGTATCTCCCGGATAAGTCGGCTGAGTGGGCTGAGTCGGCTGCGGCGGTGACGGAGTGTACATGTCATCATGTACATCCGGCGCCTACGAAGCCTCGAAAAATGGAACATCCATAGTGGCTCGCCTAGGTGCCCTGGCCCTAGGTGCCTTACGTTTAGGCTCCATTATCTGTAATTGAATGAATAACACTTTGAAGGTCAATTTGACCGAAAGAACAGGGTAATTCGGCCGAAAATGGCCGAATTACCCTAAGGAAATTCCAAAATTGCCCCGAAGGGGCTAATTTTTTTCATAATTCCGAAAATGCCCCTAAGGGGCAATTTTTTTATAATTCCGAAATTGCCCCTTAGGGGCTACTTTTTTTTATAATTCCAAAATTGCCCCTTAGAGGCTAATTTTTTTAATAATTCCGAAATTGCCCCTTAGGGGCAATTTTTTTTATAATTCCAAAATTGCCCCTAAGGGGCTAATTTTTTTCATAATTCCAAAATTGCCCCTTAGGGGATAATTGTTTTCATAATTCCAAAATTGCCCCTTAGGAGTATTTGTTTTCATAATTCCGAAATTGCCCCTTAGGGACTAATTGTTTTCATAATTTCGAAATTGCCCCTTAGGGGCAATTTTTTCATAATTCCGAAATTGCCCCTAAGGGGCAAATTTTTTCATAATTCCGAAATTGCCCTTTAGGGGCAAATTTTTTCATAATTCCGAAATTGCCCCTTAGGGGCAATTTTTTCATAATTCCGAATATTCACAACATATAACAATTATGTAAAAAATTGCTCCTAACATATATTCACAATTATTTTTTTTCAAAATTCATAAACCCTAACATATATTCACAATTCCAATTCACATATATTCATAATCACAATTTCAAATTTTCATAAACCCTAACATATATTCACAACATATATTTATAATCACAATTTGTAAATTCCTAAACCCTAACATATATTCACATATTCATAATCACAATATATTGCTCCTAACATATATTCACATATGTCTAACACTTACCTCTTTGACGGAGGGACGGGGACGGGGACGGGGTGGCGACGGCGACGGCAGCAAGGGGAAGAAAGGAGAAAAAAAAAACAGAGGAGGAAGAAAAAGGGTTATGCCCAAATTTATCTGCGATTTTGTAACGGCGCACATTTCCGTGCGCCGTTACAACCAAAATATCCGCAGGAAGTTTAAATTTTCGCGAAATTTACCCGCGAAATTTGATTTTTCGCGTGGCGCCACTTTTGTAACGGGGCACATAGCTATGTGCGCCGTTACAAACCTAAACCCTAAATTTAACCTAAACTCGATCGTGAATGATAAGCGGTCTTCCTGTGGTTTGATTTTCTTCAAATTTGTACTATACCACGTATATGTAATTTCCAACTAATCGAACGGTTTCGATTGAACATAAAATATAATAATCTACCGAACGTTTGATCATCAATGAGTTTAGGGTTTTTGTGAGTTTTACCTTCCTTAACCCTAAACTCACGCTTTCAACGAAAGTGGAATGTGTTGAAAATAAAGTTTTAATCTAACCGTACGGATAGGAGCGCAATGAATGTGTACTTCATATGCCAAAATTTCATTCAATTCCGATAATGTATGAACCTAGATCTAACCGGTCAATGGGAAGTCAACATAGTTGACTGGCCTATTTGACTTTTTGTAACGGCGCACATAGTCCACGTGCACCGTTACAAAAGTCCAAAAATAATATTGTTTTATTTATGCCGATCCAAAAGTTAATCCGACCGTACCAATATGAGCGCAATGACTTGTTAGTTCATGTTTCATAATTTCATTTGACTATGTTCAACGTATGAATCTCGATCGGGATCGAAAACCCGATTTCAAAGGACAAAAGTCAACTATCTGATTTTTTCCTGAGTGTGGATTTGTAACGACGCACTTACCTGTGTGCGCCGTTACAAATCCACACTTAGGAAAAAAAACAGTTTTAGGTCAAATTGACCGAATTACCCCTAATTCGGCCGGAGTTGGCCGAATTACCAGTTTAAGGTAAAATTGACCTAATTACCCCTAATTAGGCCGGAGTTGACCAAATTACCTTTTTAAGGTCAAATTGACCGAATTACCCCTAATTCGGCCGGAATTGACCGAATTACCCCTAATTCGGTCGGAGTTGACCGAATTACCTGTTTAAGGTAAAATTGACCTAATTACCCCTAATTCGGCCGGAGTTGACCAAATTACCTTTTTAAGGTCAAATTGACCGAATTACCCCTAATTCGGCCGGAAATGACCGAATTACCCTTAATTCGGCCAGAGTTGACTGAATTACCTGTTTAAGGTAAAATTGACCTAATTACCCCTAATTCGGCCGGAGTTGACCAAATTACCTTTTTAAGGTCAAATTGACCGAATTACCCCTATTTCGGTCGGAGTTGATCGAATTACCTTTTCAAGGTCAAATTGACCGAATTACTTTTTTAAGGTCAAATTGACCGAATTACCCCTATTTGGGCCAGAATTAACCGAATTATCCTTTTCAGGTCGAAATGACAGAATTACCCCTACTTCGGTCGAAATTGACCAAATTACCCCTATTTAGGCCGGAGTTGACCGAATTACTCTTCATAGATGATAGATTTAAAAAACCATTTATTCATAACCAATCAAACATACATATACATATTAAGTGTCAGAGTCGGCGGAATCATAATCTTCATGCCCTTCCAAATCGCTGTCATCGGTTTCTTCGTCGTCGTGCTCGGTTTCTTCGTCTTCTTCATCGTTCTCAGCTGGAGGTACTGGCGGTGGATACCGGATTAAGTTTGTTAGGTCGATAGTGATACCACCCGGTGTGACGATGTCAATTCGATCTTCTTGGTAAGGTTCATCGACTTCAAACTCCAGGTCGTCGTCGTCACCGGCACGGGCTAAACTGCTCGGTTTGTAGTGACCCCTATGCGACACGACGTTCACAACCTTCCACGGTCCAGATTTAGGGTTGTCGATATAGTATACCTGTTTTGCCATTAAAGCAAGGCAAAATGAGTTTTGTTTGTGATGATCTGTGGACGTGTTGACCGAAATGAATCCATTTGCGTCCTTTCTAACTGTCCGTTCGTCGTACCACCGACACTTGAATAGAACGACTGGCATGCCTTCCGAGTAGGTAAGGATACATACGTCCATAAGAACACCGTAGTAACATATGTCGTTTGCTTCAATCATGACCCCTGAATTTTGATTTCTCCGGCCCTGGTCTATTCTCAAGCATAAAAATTTGACGCCGTTTACAGTACACTGCGAATAAATGGCAGACGAACGAGGACCTCTGGATAGTAGTACCAACTCTCGTTGCCGCCCTGGAGCACTCATCTGCACACGGAATACAAATGAGTTATCCCTAAAATTTGTATATGGTAATTCAAGTTAACTGATTTCTAATACGTACAATTCTGCGCCACTCGAAGAAAAAGGACATGACTCGATCCTGTAGAGATTTCCTAGGGTGTATTCGTTGGAACCCTGCACGATGTGATACTACGAATGTATCTGCTTCGGCACAATTCTCAATCACTGTCCAATTCGCCCAGAACATCTCGGATGTGCTCAATTTGTCGTTTCGCACCACGCTCTTAACTTGTACATGTGGGGGAAACAACTGATAAGTTGAAACCTAGAGCTGGACTAACAAAACTTTCGCTGGCTGAAGTGGCGCGGTTAAGGTACATCTGAGTGAAGGTGACAGACTCGTGCATCAAGTACTGTTGGGCTATACAACCTTCTGGATACCGCGGGTTTCACACACTTTTCTTGTACACGCCAAGTTGCCTACAATCGAATTATGAAGGTTAATGTCATATTCGATTATACAGTTCAATGGTAATTGGAATTGATATTTCAAATTCAAGGATCATACCGTTCAATTGGAAACATCCATGTGAAATGAACTGGGCCGGTTCGCAAAACTTGATCCGGGAGGTGCAGTAGAAGGTGAACCATAATTGTACAGAATGAAGGAGGGAAAATAGTTTCCAACTTACAGACTAGAATCACTATATCTTCCCCCAACCTTTTCAGGGCTTTTTTCTTCGGTTCTCTCGTGCACAACTATTGAAAGGCCTTGCCCAGCTCTGTTAACGCTTCTGCCACATAAGGCGGAACGTACTTTCGAATGACAAGGGGGAAGATACGTTGCATCAACACGTGACAATCGTGTGTCTTCAATCCGAGGAACTTTTTCTCATCGGGATTCACCTTGCTGTTTAGACTTCCCGCATATCCAGAGGGAAACTTAACAGCTTTTATATGCTCCAGTACTTCCTTCCGATCACGACCCGCCACGCCATAAGGTGCATCTGGGAGCTCCCCGTCTTGCACCCATTGGTCTTGCCGGACACCCTGTTCCTCGTAAGTTCTCCTAGCTTTCACGTTATCCTTAGTCTTCCCTCAATTCCAAGAACTGTACCTATGACGTTGTCGCATACGTTCTTCTCTATATGCATCAAATCCAACGCATGTCTGACTTTATGAGTTTTCCAATAAGGCAGCTCCCAGAAAATGCTTTTATGAGACCAACATATAGGAACACCACCCCCTTTTCGTTTACTGAACTTCGGATGCAGACTAGGCGGTGGGTATTGATGACGTAGAATCGCACTGAGTACAGCAGCCCCTGAATGCCGGGTAGGCCTTCTCCGTGTCTCTATCTTCCCGTTAAAGGCTTGCGGCTGAAATCGCGGCGGATGTTTCGGTGGTAAGAACCTACGAGCACCTTGGTAAGAGATTCTTGAGTTACTGTGTTCAGAATCGATCTCGTCCAAGCATAAAAGACATGCCTTATAGCCTTTAGTCTGGATGCCCCCCAACATTCCCAAAACCGGGAAGTCACTTATCGTCCACATCACAGCAGCCCGCATGATGAAAGCCTCTTTCTTAGAACCATCCCACGTGACAGCTCCGTGCTCCCACAGATGGTTCAACTCATCAATCAGCGGACGCATGAAGTTATTTAAGCATTTTCCCGGTGATTTTGGACCAGATATCATTATGGTGAGGATGTTATACTCCTTTCTCATAGCCATCGACGGCGGAAAATTCAACGGGAGAGCGACTACAGGCCATAAACTGTAACTCCCAGCATTAGGCCCGTATGGAGAGAACCCGTCGGATGACAGCGCCAGCCGCACGTTCCGTATTTCTCCAGAAAATACTGGGTATTTAGCGTCAAAATGAATCCAATCCGCACCGTCCGATGGATGTACTAATATTTCATCGTCCTCATTCTCCCGCTCCCCGTGTCATCGCATCCATTTAGCCGTCTCTGGGGCAAGATATAAACGTTGAAGTCGAGGAGTCAATGGGAAGTACCACAAAGTCTTCTTCGGAACTAATTTTCTTCCCACTTTAGCGTATCGTGCTTCTCCACAAACGCCACATGTCTGGAGTTGCGATTGTGTTCCGTAGTACAAAGTGCATCCGTACAGACATGCATCATATTTCACGTGTGGCAGTTGGATTGCCTTCATTTTCTGCTTCGCCGCTGCATAGCTAGATGGATACGTATTAGGTTGGGGTAACGTAGAACAATAATCTTTGGCAACCTTGGTAAAAGCTTCGTTAGACATCCCGGTGCTCTGCTTGATGGACAACATCCTTAACATTGCTGCTAATGAAGTATCCTCACTATTTTCGTACAACGGCTTTTGCGACTCTGTCACCAACCGGTTGTATGCTGTCATGGTTGCCTTAGCGACTCCCTCCTCGACTTCGGTTATTATTCCAATGTTCTATTGTTCATCCTCGTCCTCGTCCTCGTCCTCGTCCTTGTCCTCGTCCTCGTCCTCGTCCTCGTCCTCGTCAATCCTTACATCTCTAGTTGGGTCTACATCATCCACGAGCTGATGCACAGGATCAACGTATACTGGATTGTTGTCCGACGTCGAACAAGGCTGATTCGCCGATGTTTCCCTCAAACTGATATCCTAATTCTGGCTCGAGCTAGCTCATTCGGCTTCGCCATGATGGAACCACACATTATACGATCTAAGGAAATCTTTCCTCAATATATGATCGTAAATGGTCTCCATATCGTGCCAAGCAGAATTACAACACCTCGTGCATGGACACTTGAAACGTCCCACACCATCTCTTGGAGCGTTTTTCCTCGCAAATTTTACAAAACTGCTTAATCCTTTCATCCATTCCTCACTCATTTTTACGGATCCCATCCATCTCCGATCCATTCTATATATGTAATATATATAAATTCGGTTAACAATTGATTTACATAATATTGCATTATTTCAAAATATGTACGTACCTTCTAATTCACATAAATTACTAATTACCCTTGTTTGGTCATTTATGACCTTATTACCCCTAATTAGGTCATAAATGACCAAAATACCCCTAATTAGGTCCTAAATGTCCAACATACCCTATTATGGTGGTTTATGATCAAATAACCTAATGTAATGTTATCATGCAAATAACAATTACGGGAGAATTTACCCTAATGTTATCATGCAATTAATGGAATCGGGAGAATTAACCCTAATGTTATCATGCAATTCATGGAATCGAGTATTTTTTTTCATCAATTCCAAAACTAATTTAATAAATTTAACATGCAAATTATTCATACAAGCAAAACCATACAAAATCTAAACTTGGATCGATGAAATCATATACAAATTTGCAGTTATATGTAGTGCATTATTTAAAAATTTGTACATACCTTCTCGGGAGATTTGTCTGAGGGTGCTCGGAAAATTTTATAAAATTTCGAAATTACGAAATTACCCTTGTCGGGAGAAAAGTAGTTGTGAGATATGTTGTAGGAAAAAGAAGGGGAGGTTCTGCCAAAACTTATAATTCATATTTGTAACGGCGCACATACCAAAATGCGCCGTTACAAACTAACGGTAACAACAACGGCTTCATTTCCGACCGTTTTTCATAACGGCAACAAAAGTGTGTGCGCCGTTACCAATGTTTGTAACGGCGCACTTCATACGTGCGCCGTTACTAATTCCGATTCTAACGGCGCACAGATTTTTTGTGCGCCGTTACAGTTGAAAAAACTGATGGTGTATGTTTGGTACACCTGTGCAGGATTTGGGTGAAAAATGGATAAAGTTGGCTAATTGGAGCATTGTGGCCAAGGAGGTGGCGATCGCCACACAAAGATGAAAGTGACGATGACGTGGCAATCATGTGGCAATCATATAACCATGTGGTAATGACGTGGCGATCGCCACGTCTGGAATTTCATATCTATAAATACATATCTCGGCCAGAGTAGAAGACACACAAATTTTAGGCAGCACCCACTATTCCAGATCTATTCCTAGGCAAATTTGAAGCCTCAATCTTCATCACCCATCACCAAGAACGCGAAGCTACCAAGGGAGCATCAATTGAAGATTGCAAGCATTCGATCCAAGCCTTAGTGTTTAGAGTTTACTTGTTCATCTTCCCTTCTTGAGCTTTTACTCTTTTTCTTCTTGCTTCTTGTATTTTGCATCATGATTATGGGCTAAAAACCCTAATCATGGGTGATAGGCTTATGACGATTTGTGTTTGATTCTAGATCTACTATTAATAGAAATTAGGGATAATGACACTTTGATACACCTAACTATAGCGAAATGACACTTTCATATCCAAACTATTTTTTTTCTCTTTTTTTGTACCTTAACAATTTTTTTGTGACAACCTACCTCTAAAATGTCTAAAATACCTAAACTACCCTTGGTGTAAGAAACTATAAATTGAATTGGCTCAATTTTTTTTATCTCTGATTTAATTTGATTTGTACTTAAAATGCAAATACAATTATGCCCGAAAATGTCAAATTAAATTTGAACCATTTCAAATATGGTTTGATAAATCATACTGGACTAGTTTTATTTTGATTTCTTAAATCATGAGTATTTTAGTCTTTTAGCATAGTTTGTCACAAAAAGTTTGTTAGAATACTAAAAAAGAGACAAAAATAGTTAGGGTATGAAAGTGTCATTTCACTATAGTTAAGTGTAATAAAGTGTCATTATCCCTTGAAATTATGCATAAACTTATTATATCTTTCTTTGTGATTATACATGTGTTAAATTAGCTACTTAATACTTGTTATTTGAGTTCAAGGTTGATCCTGATAGGGACAATTGAGAATTGACTGAAAGTAAGATTGAGAAATTGGTATTCTGGAGTCGATTCCTTAGTTCGAAAATCGATGTTTGTATTGTTGTGGAGGATTTGGTTTAATTCCCGAGAAGGTTGCCTAATCCAAAATTAGGCACTTCCCAATGCCGAGAGACGAGTAGTGTAATTATAGCATAGGCCTGATAATACTACATGATTGAGAATAATTGGTAAATTTTGGATTGGCACTAAACCGTCGATCTAGCACCCGTGGTTGCTAGTTAACTGTTCACAACCCACCTAAACTCACTTGCATATTTTGATAATTGATACTTATTGCCTAAAGTTTCACCAACACACACAGATTACAGACTTTGTCTTTTATATTTCATGTTTTACAATTCAAATACAAACTAATTGAGAAAAAAACCCTATTTTGATCCATGTGGAAATCGACCCGAATTTTAGCCGGAAATACAAATTTACTTGATCGACTAAAAGCGACTCACAACGTCTCATCATTGGTACATGTGAATTCGACTCGATCTTACCGATAATTTTTACTTACAACAATCTTGAGCACTTGTGCGTTATTGGTGCTTGTGTGATACACTCTCTACGGGTTACCTATTAAAGTTTAAGTTTCATATTAAGAATTTTTATATTCTCTATAGATAAATAGGGTAATAAGATTTTTCTCTATGAAGGCTAATCCCAATGAGCCTAATAAATTTATTCCATTTTATTTCGATTTCATATTTTGCTCCTATATTATCTTTCTCGTTCGAACATTAGATTATAAGTCTTTTTCTTCACTCTTCACCTCATTACCATTTCTTTTTCTCGGTCTCAATCACACATGAATATATATATGTGTGTGTGGATCGCTCGTTTTTGTTCTATTCGACAGACCCAAAAAATCATACAATATATTCTATGGTTCACAACACCATCACTCATTTTCAAAAAAAAGTGGGGCTATTTTAGCATATGTGCATGCCCACACCAGAAACCTGTACCTAAATTACACAACTTTGAATTCGTACGAAAATCATATATAAGATGCTGAAAATGGTAGTTTCGAGGAAATTTACCAAGTGTTTTGGTCTGTACACATGATGTCGGATTTAAAGTTGATTTTGTATGTATATATGTTTGTTTTGTATCTTGGTCCTCGTAGGTATCGAGATCTTAAGACTTTTGAATCTTCGAGTGATCATATGTGTGATCAAGATCTTACCTACTGCAATTTTAGCACTCGCCAGACAATATCTCAATATCGTAAAAGTTGTTTGTTTGTTTATGATATACATGATAGAAAAAACTATGTGGAGATAGCCGTATCTTAATTATTCGTTATGTTAATACAAAATTGTGGCAAAAATCAGGTTAAAATATAGGGATAATTACATTTTGCCCCTGCTAAAATGATCACTTTTACATTTTACTACAATTAAAAATAAAGTTTACATTTTACTATCGCTAATTACGTTTTTTTACACTTTACCCTAACGGTGTTAGATTTTGGATGAAAATTTTTATTTTATAACAAAAAGACCAAAATACCCTTAGGGTTTTCTTCTCTAACTAAGATCAACCTCCACTCAAATTCGGCCAGACCCGGTTTAATTATTAATAATTCAAATAATATTAATTAATAATTAAAATAATATTATTTATTAATAATATATTGAAACTTTCGAATTACATAACTCTCTCATACGAACTCTATTTCAGGCTCATAGTGTATCAAATCGAAGAGAATCGAAAGATCAATAACTTAAATGAAATATTTATTTATTAATACTTAATATTATTTTTATATTTAATAATTAAGAAATATTAATTATTAATAATATATTTAATTATTAATAATATGGTGAAACTTTCGAATGACATAACTCACTCATACGAGCTATGTTTCGGGCTCATAATATATCAAATTGAATAGAACCATAAGTTCAACAATTTCGAAGAAATAAGGTTTTGTCTAAAATTTCATCCAATGACAACAAATTTTTTAATTTTTAAAAAAAATTCGTCCAACATTTACCAGTGTTAGAGCAAAATGTTAAAAAAATTATTAATAATTAATTATTTATATTTTTGGTAATAATTATTTATCACGTAAAATTAAATCAATTATTAATAATATATAGACAAATACTTCTTTCTTCAAAGTTGTTGACTTCCAATTCTCTTTGATTTGATATAATATATGAGCCCGAAACAAAACTCGTACGAGAGAGTTATGTTATTTGAAAGTTTTAATATATTGTTATTATTATTATTTATAATAATTACTATTACTATTAATTGATATTATTTTAATAATTAATTTACTTTTAATTTTAATTATTAATAACTTATAATTGAAAAAATGATTTCCTTTTATTTTTATTAAATAATTATAATTAATAATAATTATAATTAATAATAATAAATTATTATTTTATTAATAAATATTATTAATATAAATTATATATTATTAATAAATATTATAATTTGATGAATAATGGAATCAATTTAAAATTTTGATTGATAATTGAGGGCAATTTCGACTTTTCATACAATATGAAAATTTTCCATCCAAAATCTAACACCGTTAGTGTAAAGTGTAAAAAATACGCAATTAGCTGTTGTAAAGTGTAAACTTTTTTTTTAGCTATAGTAAAATGTAAAATCGGTCATTTTAGCATGGGTAAAGTGTAATTATCCCTAAAATATATGAGTGGGTTAATTACAATATGTTCATACTAGCGCGTTTTATATTTTACCCCAATATTATAAAAAGTTCAAAATAAGATACGCTAATTGTATTTTTATTACAAAATTAACGATTTTGTCCAAATTGTAACAAAATTTTCTTTTTTAAATGTAAAAAGTCTAAAATGCCCTCGACTATTCATCAAAATTTCAAAAATATACTCTTCTTCCTAATTATTCATTTTTTTTTTGTCTTAACTATTTGATTTTTGTGTGTATCCACCAAAATCAACAACGAAGGAGGGCACCCTCCTCAGCTCCGTCACCAGCATCACCAGAATCAACAACAAAGGAGGGCACCCTCCTTAGCATAAAATGGTGTAGTGAGGTTGAGGAGATGAAGTTTGAACTGAAGAACAAGAAGGAAAGTAGCAAACATGAACAGAGGGGCATTTCGTCATTTTGAAAAAAATTCACACCAAACTCTTTTAAAATGGACGGAATCGTTAATTTTGTAAAAAATGCAATTAGCGTATCATATTTTGAACTTTTTATCATAGTTGGGGTAAAGTGCAAAACACGCCAGTTTAGTATGGGCAAATTATAATTAACCCTATATAAGTTGTTATATAATTACTAATGTACATCGAAAACATGTGATTATGTTATAAATTAAAAAGTTTTGTAATATACAATCGGAGCGATTTATCATTGATTTGAATCTTATCATTTTACATGATTATTTAACCTTTTTAATTTCTTTTGTGCATGAAGGGTGTTATTAGTGCAACCCGTAACAAAAAAGGGTCTTCGTTTATGCGACTAATTTCTTGGTTCCGTCAAGATAAAGCATTTCAAATTTATAAGAAGTAATGGTTGAGTAGTTACGATATTTCTCCTATTATTATATTCGAGAATTATTTTCATGTTTCTTTCGATCAACTGTATTCAATACTACAACTTTTTCCCTAAAACTAACGTCGACTTGAAATCGTTAGATTTTCTGTAGATGGTCTCACTACATTCATGCCCAGATCATTGTCGCTGGTACTCGTAACCTTTCAAAGTTCTCCACCCGAGTCTCCACCCACAACGTCTCGACCCTTATTGATCCTCCTCTTCAGTCGTTCAAAGACGCTCTTTCTAGCAAGTTTTGTCCTCATTCTGTTGTTCCCCAATTTAGCTCAACTCGAGTTCATGTGACCTCTTTTTCCTCCTGCTCATGTTGAGAAAGAGTATGCTCATATAGGTTTATGTGATGCCAACATTTTCAAAGCAACTCACGTCAAACTCAAGCCCAAGTCCAAAAATCAGAATACTTTCAAAAGAGAAAATCAAGTATTTTGTCTAAGTTTTGGACCGAGACTGAATATGCTCTCGTCCCCTCAACCGATGTTTCATAGCCTCATTTTCAAGTTTTCGTGTATCTTTTATTGTACTCTACTTAGATCATTTCCTTCTCTCGGAAAGCCAGCCGTTGTTACTAGTATGCTCCTTTAAAGTAAATTTTCTTTTGTTGATAAAAAGACATCTTATAATGCTTATTTTAAATAGAATGGAATATTCATTTATTTGTCTTCAACCTTAAGTATATATTGTCCACTGTGCACAATAAGTAAGCAATACATAATTGAGGTTAGAAGTTGGTATATAATGTGCATGACTCCTCACCTATTAATTGCTTGCTAATTAAATGTCTCAACAATATATAATATATATAGAGATGATCCCAAATCTCAAAATACTGGTTTCTTCAGAATATAATAATGTGGGCATATATTACATGTACCAGTAACAAACAAGCATGTCATGACTTTAGGGTCCAAATCCATATACAGATATATAATAGACGCCAGTCATTATTCTATTTAATTAAGACCTAATTATGCAGTACAGGTGCAAATTAATGTTTATTTTAAACAACAAATTTATAAACATTTCAATTCATATGTACTAAACTTGTTATTTATGGAGAAAAAAATAACTAAAACTAACCGTGACAAAATAAATGTTTTACTTGCTTTTGTATACAAAAACTAAAACTCTAAAATTATGATTAATTCTATAATTGTTATCTGAGACTTAGAGTTTTATATTTAAAATACATCCTTATTTTACTACACAAGATTAAAAAAATTATAATTGATCCGTTAATGACTTCATATCAATGTGAATCGTGTTATCACTTAATAAAATCTCAGGTTTTTTACCTGACAATGTATATCAAAAATTTAACGTAGCATCAGATAACGACTAATTTGCTTCAAATTTCTTGGCGATCATAATTCTTGGATCATAATAATTGTCACTAGAGTCCACAACAATGAGGGAACACCTGGCCTATGCGGCTATCGGTAGAGACGGCCATTGATTTCATCCAAAAGCTATGGATTTGTAACTAATTGGTCCTTTCTTCTTCCTCATTAATCACTTTCCTGTTTTTGTTTTGCCTCTCTGCGTCTTCTAATGGTTTTATACATAGAAAACCATAAATATCTTGATTTGTTTATGTTTCTCTGCCAAACTTAGAAACTTGTAACACTTATTTGTCCATTGTTTTAGGGCGGAATATGATGTCATTGCAATGGAATATCCATGCATGCACGTTTCTTCCATGAGCCCTATGTGAGTTTTAAAAGGTCATTTCATTAATTAATTCTATTAATTTCGAATGAAACTCAAGGACGGCTTATAAATTAAATCCATTTAAATCATGTATTAATATACAATTAATTATTTTAATAATCGTTGACTTGAATCTTGAAAACTAAAACAAAATTTTAAATGATCAAAAGGACTTGTGGTGAATTTGTATGATTACTCCGGTCTCGAGAATATAATATATCTCTTTATTGATTTTTTAAAAACATATTGTTAATAATTTGGGTCTTAAGGAGCACTTTGTAAATGTATTTTAGGATATTTTCATGCACTCAAAAGAGGCGGAGGCCAGCGTCAGGGAAGTTCTATATTAAGCGAAAGAGAGGTAATATATGAACGTCGGTCATGATAGAGTCGGACTGTTTAAGAGTGGTGGAAACTATTCAGAGCGGGAAACAAACCAGAAACATGCTCGGAAGCATCATAGGCGACTGTCGCAGTATCATGTCTATCTCTGGGAAGGATATTTCTATTTATTTTGTTCGTCGCTCTTGTAATTATGTAACTCATGAGTTAGTCAGATATGAATTGTCGATCTACAATTGAAATTGTGGAAAAGGACATGTTCTACCATCATTTGACTTGGCTGTTCCACGTGACACCGGGTTAATATTTTAATACAAGAGTTCTCATTTTTTTCAGAAAAGAAAAAAAATTGTTTTTATCTGTAATAACTAATTGTCGGTAACGTTTGTTTTCTTGGAAAGTAATCGATCGGTGTGAGATGTTAAAGAATTTGCATGAGATCAATGACTTCCACACCGTTCTATTGTTCCTTAAAAAAATGAGGTGATTATCAAAACGATAACGAGATATACGTCATTGTTGGTACGGTCAAATTAACCACAAATTTAATGGCCATATACATACATACAACTTTGATAGATGGGCCAAATCCAATAGACCAAGACATGAAGTAAAGAGTTCGATCATCACGGCTATAACGGAAGGTTGTGGCTTAGAATTAGTATCCAAGGAAGGAGGAGATTGGGTTTTCTTCTTCTTCTTCATATTCTGTCTGTTTGAACCGAACAATATATTTGTATAGAGAGAAAACAATAAGGGTTATCTTTTGAGAGGTCATTGAGATAATATTTTATGTGAAATTTCAAAATTGTAGAGAATCTAGAATATATTTCTATCATGTTGTTTTATGTAACACGGTAAATAATCTAACATGTGGTTAAAAATTCAACGGATTCAATATTCCCGATCCGATTGAGGCGGGTCGGGATGAAAATTTTATGGGTTTTGGGCGGGTTTGGAGAAAGATTTTAAAATCTTCATCGAAGATGGGGCGGGGACGTGGCAGCCATACTCCACCACGAGCTATCACGTATTTGTGATGTATAAATCAATTCATTAGCATATCACAAATTTAATATAAGAATAGGGTTCCGTCTAACCAATTAATTAAATTCTCAATTTAGTTCAAAATATGAATTCCAGAACAAATTCAATCACTTTAAATTTGAAACTCAATTGTAGGACAATCTCTAGAAAAGTTATTGTTTTTAGCTTGGTGTTTGAGAATTCTGGGATTCATCGTCCCTTTCAGGTTGGGGGGGGGGGGGGGGGGGGGGGGGGGGGGGTCTAAATTTGGGAAAGGAAGAGAATACTAAATCTTCTTCAAACCCTCCCCAATACCACTCCTGCAAGCATAAATTTGTATAATGAAATAACGTGTTCATAAAAAATGAAAACACGGGTCAATGAGTAGTAAAGATGATCATGCGCTCTGAGATTTATAAAGGCGCTTCTTGTTGCATTAGAAAATATTTGCTCCCTGATTACTGAAGCGTCACCTCCCTACACAGCCCTCCCGAATCAACTTTCGTCGGTCGCCGGCGGCGCTCAGTGCGCGTCGGTGACCCTCCTTTTCTTTTCTTTTCTTTTATTTTCTCTCTCCCTCGACCTTACCTCTACTGCCCCCCTCCCTTCTTCTTACTTTCGACGTTTTTGTTGCTCTGCCCGAGCCTATCTTAATTCAGATCAGATCTATTCAATTCTAGATCTAATGGTCTCGGGCTGACTATGGAGGTGTTATGACACAAAGATTGGAGGCGTGCTCGGAGGCTGTGGCGGTTCTTGAGGCTGTGAGACTGACGCATGCCCTACTAAGGATGTGTCGCGTGGTGGCGTTGCTCGTCGGGACTCTCCGTTGGTGTTGGCCGACAATCGCCTATCTACCGTGCTCTGCAGGTAACCTGGTGTGCGTGCGGCGAAGTCCGGAGGTGTTGGCCTCCCTTTGCCCAGTTGGCGTCAGTTTTCTCTCTCCCGCTCTCGCGTGGCTGCGGCTCGCATCTTCCTCATGTCGTTCTCTGTCGGCGACGCGTTGGGTTCCGGCTCACCCGTTGGGGTTTGTTCCCAATTAGTTGATTTGGGCCTTGGTTCTGGGCCCTTGCCCAAAACCATCTGCCCTCGTTTGCTGGTCTGAGTTGGTAGCTTCTCATGTATCTATGGTGCAGGGAAGGACTCGGCTACAAGCCATCCTTCCTCTACAAATATTAGAACAGTTTGCAGCCATAAAATGATATAAAGCAACATCTTGGATCAGAGGTAATGAAACATAAGCAATATACAAGTGAATCTAGTCAACACGGATATTTATGTCTTTTTGTATTCATTAAATTAAAAATGGGCTATAATTATGGGAAGATAAGGTCAACCATTCTACATAATTATGATTTCAGACACGTTTCTCTTCATTATAAAGAAATAAAAATGGGTGGACACTACATGGATTGTAGACGAAACGATGACCGACGGTAACTTGATGGTGGGCGGTGAAACAAATAGTGAAGGTGAGTCGCATCGACATGTTTGTTTCTGTATATATCTTTCTATGGTGGTCCCTCCGATCCAGCCCCTCGGTCGCGGTGCCTATGGAATCGTTTGGTATGATCTCACTCTGTGTGCGAAGATTTTGTTTTAGCTCGATTTGGTTTGGTGTAAGTGGTGGTTTTGTGATCTATACGTTGGGGGTGTTGTTGATGTTTGTAATTGAGTCGTAGAAAATTGAGTTGATTGCAACTAGTTTCGATTTCGCTGTGGATTTGTGGTCACAGACTAGTTGTGCATGGTGTAACGAAGCTGAATTGTACTGTTCTTTTATATTTGTGTGTGATTGCTATGTCGTATTAAGTTTAATTAAGCTGCAGCTCGAGTGTCTTTTTCAATCTTAACTCAATTCTATGGATCATTTGTTAACTCTGGGTAGGTATAAGAGTCGGATTAGATCTTTAGCGGTCACATTCACGTATACGTAGGTTAATTGACAGAGATTTAACGAATTTTCTCTTGCAATTGTGCCGTGAATTTTGAGACTAAAGAAGAGGTTGCAATCAAGAAGATCAGCAATACCTTTGACAGCAAAATTGACGTGAAGAGCACACTACAAGAGATCAAACTCTTGTGGCATGTGGATCATGAGAATGTACTGGACATAAATTCATTTAGCATATATGTATATATATTCATATGCAGTTGATCAACTGCATATATATATATATATATATAAACACTAATTTCTATTAATTTGCTATTGGTGTACAAAATTAATAATTTTTCTTGAAATGTTCTGGTTATGGAGTTTCTTCATATACATAATAAATCAACTGATATTACAATTACTCTTGATATGCAAAATTGTTAAATTCTCAATACATCATTTTTATATATAATAAATCATCTGATATTGCAACTGCTATTGGTGTGCCAAATGGATAATTCTAGGTGAAATGTTTTGATCAACTAGTCATGATTATTAGTGCATTTCGTCATGTTCTGAAATGTTTTGATCAACTTGCTTTAATTCACATAATCAAGATGGATATTAGATATGAATGGGGATTACATTTCACTCTATCCACAATGCATGAAGCCCCTAAATTTGGTGACGATGACGATGAATTTCGTCAGTATGGCAAGAGATGTTGCATGACACCACGAACCAGATGTCGGGCAATGTTATCCTTTAAATTAGCTTCTTTCGGATAGTTATTGATTGTGAAGTTCATAAAAGAGCATAATCACCTATTTTACGGTGTCGAACACTTTCAAGAACTGCGTGGGAACTGAAACCTGACATCAACAAAGGGAGTGAGACAAAAAAAATCTTATGATCACGAAACAAATTAAAAAGTGTTGGTCATGAAAATAATAGAAAAGTTATTGACATCACACAAATTCTGTTTGTTCAAATAATTAAGAAGTTCTTGACATGTCACAATTTCTTTTTGTCCATGAAACAAAATAAAAAATTTGGTTATGATACAATCTACGTTTGCTCATGAAACTAATTAAAAACAAAATTTTAAAATATCAGGGTCATGAAACAAATTACAGAGTGTTGGTCATGAAACAAATTACAAAGTTCTGGTCATGATACAAATTCTAGTTGTTCATGAAACTAAATAAAAGTTATGGTCATGACACAATTTATGGTTGTTCATGAAACTAAATAAAAGTTTTAGTCATTACACAATTTGTGTATGTTCATGAAACTAATTAAACTAATTTTGTTCATGAAACTAATTACAAACCATATGAGATTATCTTTTAAGTGAAAACATATCTCGTTGGATTGTGATAAGAAAAGATAATTATGGTTAGAGTAAATCACGTTGTGATTTAATTTGACAAAAAATGCTGAAAAATGAAATTACATATATAACCTTCTTACCACATGAATTGTCAAAATTGTAGGGTGATTTTAACTAAATTACTTTGACTTGCAATCAATTTAGTCAGTGAATCGTAACCGTATATAAACTGATCGAATGGATGAGACGCGTTCTAACATTTGTACAAAAACAGTGGGTTTTTACCCGATTACGACCCCTATGGTGCAATGCTGGGCACGCGAGTTCGCATCATGGGCTTTCTGAATCCAATTATCATGGGCTTTAACTACAACAGCGAGACCACCGGTTTTTGGGCCATACCCAGACATGAATCTAGTCCGAGCTCCAAATATCAATGGACAACCCAAAATAACCAGTTTCTTTCCCAACAAGAAGCCCAATTTCCTCATAATTTGGAGGCCCAATTATCTATATTGACCAAATCACCTGAGAAAATGAGTCATTTGAGGCAATGACCCAGCAACTATCATAGTCCATCCAAAGCTGCTTCAAAGCCCAAATTTTGATGTCCTGACTTTTAATAAAAAGTAGACAAGTTCCATATTTGACTTTCCCTTTTCTTTGAATATTTATGTTATATTAGGCATATTCCTTCTTATTATTCTATGCATGAAATAAACATGATGAGCAGACAAATTCATGGGCATGAATGGTTCAGGTAGCAAGGTCAAACATTAGAACCCACATAATTATGGTTTACTTGTGTGATTTTACTACATCCACAAAAAAAGTCAAACACTGGATTAACATGTGGTTAAAATTAAAAATGGAAATTAGTTACAAGCTCAGCAAGAGAAGAGTTGAGGTGCAACAAATTGAAGTCACATCAAGAGTAGTAGATAGAGATATATACAGGTCATGCATATCAATTAAAAACCTTGTTTATATATATAGATATGTTTGTGATGGAGTTGGTTACATGATGATGATGATCAACTTGCATATCCTTCAATCTCAATCCACACTATTATTATCATCGACATTATTTTGTTTGATTTGGTTGGTGAATGAGTATAAAGAGTATTAGACCATCTCCAATCCAACCCAATTTTAGCATATATTCTTTTGGATTTAATAATATTTGTAATTTTCTCTCCATTCATATGTAAATTGCAATTACAAAACCCATATTTGGTAACATAAATGATTGAACCCTTATACTCTAGTTTGAGACTTCTTGACCAAACAAATTTCTCTCTCTATATACATTTTTTGAATTTCATGCTTTTTAGTGGATAACCAAATTTTAGTTAATTTACTATATTTTATTTTGATAAATTAAGTCAAAACAAAAGTATATGTGAATATATATTATATTATTATTTTTGAATATTGGTTAAAATAACATGTATAAATATTCTTGAATAAATTAATACATATAAACAGGGTTATATTTGGTTTGATGATATTGCTAATAAAATATTCATCTCGCGTCATGTTATGTTTAATGAATTGGTATTTTCATATGTTTGGTTTTCTAAACCAACTACAAGTGATTCTACTTTTTTAGATGAGCCGGTATCTAACATCCCTTATGACTGCTTCCGCTTTCAATGCCCTCCAAATACCAAACCTGCTACCCCTGCGGCCCCACCACTCTCCCCTAATTCGGTTGTCCAACGCATGCCGCAATCTCCCTCTATGAATCAGTTCACCTCCCCTGATCCACATGTCTCCCCAACCGGCTCATCATCATCCATTCCCCCGCCGCATGTTCCTTCTCCACCGCGTCATCCCATAAGCACTCGAAGTTGTTCAGGTGTTCTCAAATCAAAACCATTTTTTGACCTTAACACCACTACTACCTCCTCACCTCTTCCTAAGAACCCTAAAGAAGCTTTACTTAACACTAATTGAAAAAATGCCATACTTGACAAATATATGCGTTAATTCAGAATAAGACGTGGGAGCTAGTTACTCGTCCTCTTAATGCCAATATGATTCGTTTCATGTGGATTTTTCGGCATAAAACCCGGTCTGATGGTTCTTTTGAGCGCCATAAAACTCGTCTTGTAGGTGATGGTAGGTCTCAGCAAGTTGGAGAGGACTTTGATGAGACGTTTAGCCCTGTGGTCAAACCGGCAACGATTCGTACCGTGCTCAACATTGCGGTTTTTCGATCTTGACCTATTCATCAGTTGGATGTGAAAATTGCATTTCTTCATGGAAATCTCAATGAGACGGTTTATATGTATCAACCGATAGGTTTTCGCGACACTTCCTTTCCAGATCATGTTTGTTTGCTCTGTCGGTCACTGTATGGTCTGAAACAGGCTTCACGTGCTTGGTACCAACGATTCACAAATTATGTGTCATGTATTGGGTTTTTCCACAGTAAGGTTGATCACTCCCTCTTTATTCTTCATCGGGGTACTGATACTGCCTACATTCTTGTGTATGTTGACGACATAATTTTGACAGCTTCTAGTGATGCCCTCCGTTTATCTATTATGTCCATGCTTAACACTGAATTTGTGATGAAGGATCTCGGCCCCTTATCGTATTTCTTGGGAGTAGCTGTTCAACGTCATCTTCATGGGATGTTCTTATCTCAACGCACATATGTTGAGGACATTATTCATCGTGCAGGAATGAGTTCTTGCTCTCCATCTGCTACTCCGGTTGACACACAGGGCAAGATTTCAGCGTCTGATAGTGACCCTTATGGTGATCCTACACTTTAACGAAGTTTGGCATGCGCTTTACAGTATCTCACTTTTACTCGCCCTGATATTTCCTATGCAGTGCAACAAGTTTTTCAACATATGCATGACCCTTGAATCAGTCACATGGCTGCTCTCAAACGTATAATTCGGCATTTGCAAGGGTCCCTTCACTTGGGTCTACACTTATGTACCACATCAGTGTCTTCCCTAGTTGCTTACACGGATGCTGATTGGGCCGGATGTCCCGACACACGACACTGCACATCTGGCTATTGCGTTTTCTTGGGTGATAATTTGGTGTCTTGGTCTTCCAAACGTCAACCTACGTTATCACGAGCTAGCGCCGAGGCTGAATACCGAGGAGTTGCCAATATGGTCTCCGAGAGTTGTTGGCTCCGAAATCTTCTGATTGAACTCCATTGTCCTATCTCTCGGGCTACTTTGGTTTACTGCGACAATGTCAACGCTATTTACTTGTCCGACAATCCTGTTCAACATCAAAGGACCAATCACATAGAGTTGGACATTCACTTTATTCGTGAAAAGGTTGCTCGAGGACAAGTTCATGTGTTGTATGTTCCATCTCGCTCCCAAATTGCAGATATTTTCACCAAGGGAATTCCACGAGTACTATTTGATGATTTCCGTTCTAGTCTCAACGTTCGGGAACCTCCCGTTCTGACCTTCAGGAGGGTGGTAGATTAAGTCAAAACAAAAATATATGTGAATATATTTTCTGTTATTATTTTTGAATATTTGTTAAAATGATATGTATAAATACTTTTGAATAAATCAATACAAATCAGGGACTCAAATATTCCATCACTTTCATATTTATAAACTAAATATGATTTGCATGAATTAGATAAAAATATTATGATGACAATAAAATTAAACATACATCTTATAATTATATTTTTAATTAAATTGTGAATTGCATCTTTCAGAAAACATGTATTATAAAAACAATCATGTTGATGATAAAAATTATATGTCGATAAAAGGTACAGTAGAAATCAATTTGTTGTAGTCCTGTATTTGAAAGATGAGAATCTGACACCATCTTAAATAATAATCTGCGATTCTATGTATTATTTTAAGTTTTTAAGTGGGTTGAGCTTGTTACATAGTATAAATATTGGTTTGTTTTGCCCGTGCTCGCTATATACCATTTGGCTTAAATTTCATGAATTGGATGACGTCTATACTATTACACTATGTTCATGTGTTAGAATACTATATCTTATCTATCATATTAACTAATAGCTATATGGCACAACTTATAACTATTTTCCCATTCTATTATAAAAATATTAACTTGTTTCACTTCTCAATAAGCACAACTTTGTGTAACTAATTTTCTGTGTACTTAATTTTTGATTACTGCTAAAGAAAAATGCCGGACGAAATAATACGATTTTGGGGTTTAATCCAACACCGAAAATGACATTATGGGACTTCAATAATGAAACTTCCATTCATTACCTTGAAATAAATTATGAAACAGCCACTTCTTGGTCTCTCCATTTCTCTTTCGTCACCAGCTAACCACAACCCATAATGGGCTCTCACCACTCACAAAATTATGAGACAAAACAGACACAATGATTGAAAAAATTACCTGCAAACAGAATCAGATTGCTTTTCCCAGAAAACAATACATGCCAATCATGATTACATTAAGCACCACCAAAACCCACTCATCACCAAAAAGATTATAAACTAATTAAACGTACAGTAAAAGAGAAGGAATATATGTCTGGACTCGAACATTAACATATATATACTCTGCCTACCTGGCAATTCCAATATTTAGAATAAAAAAAGAAGCTCCTGAATTGATTATAGTTTAATGTGATGCTGTTGATGATGATGATAATCAGAACAAGTCCACACCAAACCTCCCTCCACCAACTGTAGCAGTTCCTACAAACATATATTTTCAGTGCTTACCAGTTCATTGCATTACAATACACAATACCCATTTAAATATTTCATTATATTAACCTTTGTCCGCCGGCTGCTGTTAACTTCTAATAACAACCCGGTCAACATGTTGAAACATAATTTAATTCCAAATAATATGTAAAATAAAGAAATAAGGTGATTTATAAACCTCGTAGCATATATGATGAAGTTGTATTTCACAGTTAAAAAGTCAACTATATTAGTTAGATTCATGCATTTTCATTGTCTATTATATAATTTTAAAATTCTTTTCACGTAGGTAATAGGTTCATAGTTGACCGACATACATTTCTATATCGGGTGTAACTTTACCTGGTCGACGCATACATATGGCCTTACCCCACTGCGTCGACTAGGTAAAAGGTAGAGTTGACGCACATTAATTGACCATCACTGTCGATCGAACCTATTTCATACCACACAACAACTAGCATATCATCACATTAACATATTTGTGCGTCTGGTGGAATTATATCCGAAGTTATGAGTTTCTCTACCCAACACATTTGTTGCGTCGACTGTGATCAAATTTTCAGTAGCAGTTTATATAATTTAACACTCTTCCTTACATGTCATTCCACACGTGAGTTGTTTTCAGTGCGTAATAGAGGAACATGTCTTTTGCACGTGAGTTTATTTCTTCCTCTTGTGGACCATAATATTTACTATGAGACAACCAAATTGACCAGCTCAATGTTCTGTAAAACTGAGTCATATATTTTAAAACTGAAAAACAACCTTGTTTGTTAGTTAAGTTTGTTCCTATCTCCCATAAATATGACATGCTACTTCAATATAAACATTATTAACCGCGTCAACATATTAAACCAAATAAACAAATGAAATGGGTGATTAATTAGAAGAGTTCCAAGTAGTTGCTTAGTAAACGGGCCTGCCTAACCTTAACCAAAACACATGCTTCATTTGATGAATCAACTGAAACAAAACAACCATAACTGGTCAAAAACCAGCTATCCTCAATTCTTATCCCTCTCAATTATACAAATACCACACACACTTGCATTGTCTTGTGATTTATTTTATTCATCATCGTCTTTATATAAAATAATAAAAACCCCCAATTATTATTTATTAGCAACAAAAAAGTCCAATTGGTACAACCTGTTCACCAACTATTTTCTTTCTTCTTATCAATCATCTTTATTCTCATCCAATACTGATTTCCCCCAATTTCTTCATGGCAATCTCACCTGATATTTTCCCGCCGAGAAAGCGGCGACCGTCGGCGGCGGCGTTCATCTCCCCGAAGCTTCCCGATCTGATGCTTCTCCGATCGCTCCTCCACCTCTCGCTGGAGATCGCCGCCATGGACCCTCTCCGGTTCTTGCTCCGCCGGAACTCGCTCTCGATCGTCCGCAAATCGGAGCTGCTCGCGGTCCTGTTCGACGAGCTGCTCCGGAACCCGGCGCCGGCGTTCTCGCACTCGGAGGTGCTCTGCTTCGAGGAAATGTACATAATCCTACAGAGAGTGAAGACTCTCATGGAGGATTGCTCCAACGGGAGCAAGATGTGGCTCCTTATGCAGAACGAGTCGGTGGCGAATTGCTTCCACGAGGTCACCGTCGATTTATCGACTCTTTTGGACATATTTCCGGTTTCAGAGGTTGATCTGAGCGACGACGTTCGTGAGATCGTCGTTCTGGTGAGAAAACAGAGCGCCGGCGACAGGGCTTTCGTGGATCCGAACGACGACGAGCTCCGGCGAGAGGTGATCACGATGCTGGACCGGATCAAGCGAGAGATCGTCCCCGATCCGGAGAAGCTCTCCGAGATCTTCCAGCGGCTGGGATTGAGAAGCTTCGTGAGGTGCACGGAGGAGATCGAGAGCCTGGAGGAGGAGATCCGGAACCAGAAGTGCGAGAGGTCCAAATCCGACATCGTCGCTCTCATCGGCCTCCTCCGGTACGGCAAATGCGTCCTCCTCGGGGCCTCCACGGCGGCGATCCGCGATTCACGGCGGAACCGGCGGTGCCAGTCGGTATCGGACTCGAACGTCCCCTCCGATTTTCGGTGCCCGATAAGCCTCGACCTGATGCGTGACCCGGTGGTGGTTGTTACGGGGCAGACGTACGATCGCGCGTCGATCGGGTTCTGGATCGAATCGGGGCACAACACGTGTCCGAAGACAGGTCAGACCCTGGCCCACAACAACCTGATCCCGAACCTGGCGCTGAAGAACCTGATAGCCATGTGGTGCCGCGAGCAGCGAATCCCCTTCGAAACCGCCGAGCCCAGCGAGAGGGTCAAAAACGGCGTCGTGTCCAACAAGGCGGCGCTGGAGGCCACCAAGATGACGGCGTCGTTTCTGGTCAACAAACTTTTGTCGTCGTCGTCTTCACAGTCAACTGACGGCGCTAACGGAATCGTCCACGAGCTCCGCGTGCTGGCCAAAACGGACTCGGACAACCGAGCCTGCATTGCCGAGGCCGGAGCCATACCTTCCTTAGTCCGTTACTTGAGCTCGGACGACCCGAGCCTCCAGGTCAACGCCGTGACGACGGTGCTGAACCTGTCGATCCTAGAAGCCAACAAGGCGAGGATCGTGGAGACGGACGGGGCGCTGAACGGCGTGATCGAGGTGCTGCGGTCGGGGGCGACGTGGGAGGCGAAGGGGAATGCGGCGGCGACGCTGTTCAGCCTGTCGAGCGTGCACTCGTACAGGAAGAGGCTCGGGAGGAAGACACGTGTCGTGAGGGGGCTGGTCGACCTGGCGAGGGACGGGCCCACGAGTTCCCGGAGAGACGCGCTGGTGGCGATCATGAACCTGTCGGCGGACCGGGAGACGGTGGGGCGGCTGGTGGAGGGAGGGGTGGTGGAGGTCGTCACCGACCTCGTCCCGACCCTCCCGGAGGAGTCGGTGATGATCCTCGAGGCGGTGGTCAAGCGGGGCGGCCTGGCGGCGGTGGCGGCGGCGCACCGGGCGATAAGGAAGCTGGCGGGGGTGCTGAGGGAGGGGTCGGAGAGGGCGAGGGAGAGCGTGGCGGCGACGCTGGTGACGCTGTGCAGGAAGGGGGGGTCGGAGATGGCGGCGGAGGTTGCGGCGGTGGCGGGGATAGAGAGGGTCGTGTGGGAGGTAATGGGGACGGGGACGCCAAGGGGGAGGAGGAAGGCGGCGACGCTCCTCAGGATCCTGAGGCGGTGGGCGGCGGGGCTCGATGGTAATTATCGACAAGTTGAAGGGCAGGTTGCCAATAGTGTGAACCCCTCAAGAATTATAATATCAAGCTAACATTTGTTTTTTCTTCTTCATTGAATTGTAAATTTGTATTCATTTGATTTCTACAATTGTATCTCTCAAGTCAAAACTCAAAAAGTCAATCAGAAACAACAACTCTTGTACAATTTCTGCTGCTTCGCCTCTCTCAACATTCAAGCGGTTCGGTTGCTTTTGTCCTCCTCTTATTGATATTTTTCAATGTATATTAATTTGTTTTGTTTATAATAGATTCATCTCTAGAATTCTCTAGAAGAAACGAATTGACTTCTGTCATTTGCCCCATAAATTATGATGGGAATGCTAATGTGTTTACTCTATGAACAACCAAAGTAGAAATTACATTTAAGTTTCTCACAAATCGTTTTGAACTCTATTTATATATTTAATAAAATTTAACATATTGAGTTGATTTGTATTTGAATGTTTCTTCATATTCAAATTCGAGTTTAAATATATAAACTCATTATGAGCACTTATTTCACAGTTAAATTAAATTTTCACAATGTTTTCCTAGGGGTATTATTTATATAATTTGTTCAAGTTAGAATAAATTACTAGCTAAACACTTTTTTCAAACCAAACGAGCCTCGATAAAAAACAATGGAATAGATCCAACCTGATTGAACACCAAGTTATTAATGTGCTCCTCATTTAAACCTTTTTATAATTCTATAAGACCAATGGCCAGAGTGGCCCATAAAACTCATTTTGGGTAATCCAAAAGTGAGATGGACTCGAACTCTTTATGGGCTGTATTTCTTTTTTGTTGAGCCCACCATGAACACAATCACAGCCAGTGGCCCCTCTTGTTTTCTTTTGGACTTGCTTTATAACTTGCCAGTTGCTCACTTTACTCAACTCAAAATCATTTGTTTTTGGTAGTATTACAAATATATTAATGTCTGGACTTGTTATTAAATTAATCTATGATGGTACACTTTAATTTTTATGTGTAGGCATGGCTAATACTAGTTTATATGTAAGCAGAGATTGGTATTTTGGGGGTGCCCGAGTTGGGTTGGAGTCTCTGCATGTCGGTGATAGGTTTTACTCGCTCCCTAATCTCTGATATATGTTTTTGCATTCGAACATTTGAAATTGATGCTAATGTTGTTGGTAGTTACTATCGAAACAATACTTTGTGGATGCTTATGGGTGTAGAGTTTTGTCTCACTCAAGTTTGGATTATAGAAGTGGTTTTTCTCAAAAAAAAAAAACAATTCATATGCATATCGAGTACAATATCCACGGCTTAAAACAATATGATAAGATTGTATATAAAAATAATCAGGGTTGTTTATGGTTCGGTTATTTGAACTGTTTGGGTAAGAGCCAAATTAGATTAAGTGATACTTAAAACTTGAACATTCTGCTCGGAATCGATGAACTAATTTAGGTTGGTTACAACAACAAAAAATTTGTGTGGTTTTTCACTTCAAAGGTAATAAAATTGTAATATGCTATCTGGGTCTGATTTATAGGCTTAATTAATCAGTCATTTAGATTTTAGTTTCGGACAATTATACAACTAATTCACTTTGATTTGGTTCCGACGTCGAGTTTAGTTCTTGATTTGAATTAAATATCATGAACTAAGACAATCGAATGAATCCCTTCAAAATTAATACAGGATCAAAATTCAATCCACTTAAATAATCTTTTAATGAAAACTAACCTCTCAAATCATGTATTTCCAAATTCTGACATAAACCTTACTAACACCATGCAATAAGATTTATATAAAAAACGTCGTTTTCATTGTAAAATACGATGATTGTAACATCCCAATACAAAGATTCTTAATACCAAAAGCTACACAGAAACCCATAGAAAGGATAAAACTGAAGTCCTGTTTGTGTCCGAACACGATGCAATTTGGCTACGGCTCACACAAAAAGACGATTCCTCTTTGCTTCACACGCAAGCTACGTGACAATGCTCATAAAACGCTACAATCTGAAGCCAAAGAATAAACGATGATAAAATAAAAATAAGAATAAGAATATATTTATTTGGTCCCCATATGGAACCGATGGAGTCACACGTATCATATATATAAACAAGACCGTTGGTTGTGTTCACCGGCAGGACTCGAGTTGGGGACCAGTTGACCAAAGCTAATCAACCGCAATCGAATACAATCGACATTGCCTTTTTTTGTCTCTAACGTTGGCGCAGCAAAATGTACGTACCATGATTTCGTGCAAGATTTGGACGATTGTGTCCGAGATCATTAGGTCCCTAAACGGGTCCTCCATGCACACTATTTACGTGTAATCTTCAACTTCACATGTGAAGCCCACCGACCCTTTATGCAGATTGTGATGGGCTATGCAACTTGTATCACACATTTTTTTTTATTTATTGCTCGTAAAGATTGCATACACTTGCATGCGCGTAATCGGGCACTCATTGTATGTCCACATGCCCAACATGACTTGACGTGAGTGAAATAATATTTATAACCCATCTCGAATTTGATATTCTCAATCTAATCCGATCAGGTTGAAGTCAAAATAACAAAACACGGCCCGATAACATTTCTACAAAGATACAAAAACTCTTGGTATCTAATCGAAAGACACTCGATATCTACAACCTAATCGTAATGGAATGGAATTGAGATAATAAAGTTGGTCCCCAATCCGTTTTGGTTGTGACGTTGGCGTAGGTAAATTGGGTAGGGTGACGCAGGGGAATGGGCCAAGGAAAGAGAAAGGTAATTGACATTGTCGTTTTGGAAGAAACGACAGAAGAATGGGGAGAAATTTTCTAGTTTGGAAGTATTCGAAAAGCAGTGATTGGTCCATTGGGATTGCACTAGTCTATAGTCTATATAGCTAAGCTAAGCTGCCATCAAAAGCTTCTTCTACATTTTTGTTTCTTTTGTTACATTTCTTATCATCTTCTTCGACTGCATTGTGGTTTTTGGTAAAATGACGTCGTATTGTCTTCTAAATGGTTATTGCTTCTCACAGGAAAATTCTTTTCTATTCAGGAGTGTTACGCTTCAACGACTTTATGACGTCGCGCAATATTCTTTATCGGAAATATAAGTTTGAGATAACTTTGGTTAGATTTCGAGGAGACAACGCAACGGATTGAGTCTCACATTATTAATGGAGAAGTTTGAATTATATTATGAATTGGGTGAAAAATTGTTAAATGGTAGATTTAAAATGTATTTGATTTCAAAAGATAAGTTTGGTTAGTATTTAGCAAAATGTAAGCGGATGTGAATATTTTTTCATAAAAGTATTAATTAATTAATTAATAAGGTTTAAAAGTCAGTAAAGATATCATTCAAATCTTGTAGGTATATATAGTTTTTAACATAACTTTTTCAAGATAAACTAAAGTCAAGTTAGGTTAAAGGTAATTAAGTATGAAGGCAATATTTTCCGTTTTTGACAGGGATTCATGAATCTAAATGAGAACAGAGTAAGGTATCCCCGACCTGCTCCGTCCCTATACATTAAAAATAATTTTTTTAAAATTAAAAATTATATTTTAAAATACATATTTAATGAAGAAAAATATTTTTTATTAAAAAAATATTTTATAATACATGTTTATTGAAAAAAATATTTATTAAAATAATAATTTTTAATACAAATTTTATTAAGAAATAAATATGTTTTTACACGGTTGGGGTTGGAAAGGAAAACGGGGAATTTCAAATCCGACGAAAAATCCTTGATTCGTTTTAACGGGGACGAGAATTGTCAAATTTGCCCCACACCCACCTCGTTGTCATTCTTAATTTAGAAGGTTTTCTCTGCTTCGACAAAACCCAATTCCTTTTCCCACCTATAAATATTTTTTTCTCATCTCGTTGTGAATCTAATAACATACAAATATTATTTTTTTAACATTTTAAAAATAAATAAATATTAAATGTATAATTCAATTCTTTTTAATATATCAATATATACGGATATATCTTAAAATACTTGTAACATTTACCCAAATAATTATTAAGGAAATTGCACCTAACTAATGTTGAGGAGATCAAGTCTTATTTAGGAGTAGTATACCACAAGAAAAGCTCATATACACGTTAAAACTCACATCAGGCCAAAAAATTAGCTTATTAGATTGAGTCAAATGTGTATATAAGCACTCATTACACTCGTACACTTATTTTACATCTAAGTACACTTAAGTTATTTTTTTTAAATTTGTAGCTCACCTAAAATACTTTTTTCTAGTTTCGATTGTAACATTATTAGTTTTTTTTTTATAAAAATATAAATTTTCCCTTGCAATTTTATCTCTCTCATACCTCCCCTTTTCTTCCATCTTCCATTTCCCTTCACCCTCCTCCTCGATATTGCTTTGATTGACCAAACACAATACCAATACCAATGTGAGAGTATGCTTCGCCTTCTCTCGAGTCAAATCTCGTCATTTAATTCTGAGTTTAGGTAGTATTTGAATTATAGGATAATTCCAGGTGGCTACCTCTATAATTGTCTGTTTTTCAGATGACACACTTAAAATATTTTTTTTAGATGGATACACTTAAGTTTTGCAAAATTTTTACTTTTCACCTCTTCGGGCAATTACATTAGTTTTAAACATTTTTGACATGTGAAATGACTAAAATATCCTTAAGGGTTAAATGAGTTATTAAAATTGAACTGAAAAGAATAAAATGCCCTCACGTGTACTTTTAATTTTCAATCCTATGTTATCTATTCTTTCTCTTCATGACCCTCTCTCTCTTCCTTCAATTGAAAGTGATTAACATCAAAAACCAAGAAAATTTATACAACCCACAAAACAGATGACTAAAAATACCCAATAAAGAATTGAGAGATTCTTTTTTTTTATCTAATTCTAACTAAAGATTTTTAAAATAAGAGAAACTTAGAGTTCTGAAATGAAACTACCCCTAAAACAAATCCTCGTCTCATATTTACTACTCAATATTCTTTCCTAAAGTAAACAAAATACTTGGTTTCCCAATGGGATATTGTGACACGGAATTAAAGAAGAAACATTTGTCACAAACAAATCGACACATATACTCTACAACGGCTCAGAGCCACGGGTTCGGTTAAGGACGGTTTTGTGAAGGTGTGCCCTTATTATTGGACCAGCCACACCACCTGGTTCTAGCCACTGGACCAGTTTCTGGTTCTACTACCACCACCAGTGGGGTCCATCCTTTTGGGAGGGTCCCAGCAAGACCGCCACGTGTACCACAATGCCCAACCAAACAGAACATGCAGCACCCAGATCAGCCAAAGCTTGACTTATTAGGATTTCCAGTGTCATTACAAAAACTGAGGTTAGCTGCTAAAAGAGAAGACATCTTTAATGGTTTGGTTACACATTTGCCTTTATGTTCAATGAAATTTAAGGAAATGATGGAAAATGATGTATCTGCTCATCACTTACAGCCTAAAGTAATTTTAATATTTATTGCATGAATTTTTTATTTATTATACTTGTATTGTCTATTTGAGTTTGGTCAAATGCTTAAAAGTAGCAGCAAAAAGTAAAAGGTTTCGGGTACTATTTGACATATAGGATTAGCAAAAGAAATTTTCTATTATAAATTACTTTATATTAATATTTAATTATTGTGATGTTTGGTAAATACTTCTTTACTTATTCTAAGAACAATACTTTTTTAAGATGTTAATGATCTAACAACTTTTACTTTGATATCAGCAAGTACAAAAAAATATTGGAATTAGAAGAGGAATCGTGTCGTGATATGGTGGTCACTAAATTAAAAGAAACTTCTTTGATTAGATTATAGTAGTGATCGTGTGTCGGTTGTCTCTCTAAGGTTCATATAGTTGTTCCTCTGATGCGTGCTTACTTGCACAATAGAGCATGAAACTTGTATGAAGTAGCCAAAAACAAAAATAGAAAGAAAAACTCATAGAAACAAGTCACACTAATTGGGCGAACAAGAAACTATTGTTTGTGCACTGTTGGGAGGAGACGTACAAAAACCGAGTGTAATAAAGTGAGTTTATAAGTCTTTCAAATTTCAAAATCATTTCACCAAAGCACATAGAGAAAATAAATAAATTTAAGCAAAACACTGATTTGCTCATCCTGCATGTACTCTATCAAACCCAAGCTCGGCATAACCCAGACGAGCTAGCAGCGGCGGTGGCAGCATATGGGTGTAGGTTTAGCCTAAACCTCATGTTATCCCTAATATACCCGAATAAACAAGAGAAAAGAGCCCATTAATATAAACCTAAATATTAAATTAGATGTTTTTTATGTGAGACTTTTATGGAAGGGGTTGAATTACCATGCATTTAAACCTTTATAAACTCAATAAATGAGCTTGAACTTGTTGTCTTGTGATGTGTGATTATAATAAGACATTTGTATACGAATGCGCGTATAAGCTAAATTGAAACCTTGTAGTTTTTGTTCGAAAAAAAAACTCGTAGTTTAATAAGGAATCATATCATACTTAAGTATCATAGAAAATACATTAATTTACTATAACAGTACTCCAAAAACTCAAATAAGTTAATAAATCGAATAAATTTAGATAATACACTTCATTTTGAACTAGATCTATTACTTTGAATTTGAACTTTAAAGCACGCCCCAAGAAGTTCGTCGGGAGGCACCTTCTTATACATGCTCATAAGCGTTTTCTTTCTGCACTGAGAAGCGGCACATATTTTTCCTTAGGCTTCACAATAATTTTTGGTAGAAATCGGAGCAATTGGTTGCAGTGCCCACTAGTTAATGAATCACAAATCATTAACGAGTGGGCAAATTTTTCTAGAATTAGGAACGATAAACCTTGTTATATGGTATCAGTTAGATATAGGATAGATAGAAGTTATATTATTGATCTTGTTGTGTTGGGATGTTCTGATTACGATAAGTGATATCCCTAGTACAGCGTCTACATACAAATTAAATACAATATAAATTAATTTATATTAATAGTTTCCTGCAATCAAATTGAAGATATCATATTCATATCAAATTTAGAGCATTTTATTTCTTTATATAAGTAACAACAGAGTAAATCATTGAAAAAAATTTCCTTATACTATCAATTAGTGATATTAGATTTTAATCACTAACGAACAATTTTGCCACGTATCATTGTGTCACTACTTGAGATCTATCCAAAAATTTCAGGTTTGTATAGCGTTTGGGAAAGACTTATTGACTACATTTAGATCCCAAACCAACCTTTCGTCGTACAAACAAGTGTATAGAGTGGATGAACAATTGGGCGTTTTTATACTTAGACCGGTTAAGTAAACAAACAAAAATAGCAAGACGAGATGTGCTTAAGGATCGGGGGTTTGTGGGCCGACCGCTCCTACCTTAGGGACGCGATTGGACTTTTTTATTGGCCGGGAAAACCTTTCGGCGCTAGTAACGATCGTGAAATAGTGTCGAGTCTTGTTAGTTGGCTCTCCAAAAGTTGAAAATTGAAATGTTCTACACCCTTATTTATACTAATTTACAGAAGAATTCCTTAAATACAACTCTAGTATAAAAAGGAAATATCTAGGAAAAGCCCTAAAATAAAAAATAGAGAATATTCTCTTGTATCTTGTGTCACACCCGAGAGATTTTTCGCTTTAAAATATACCAAAATATGACCTCTCGCACTCCTTCTCCCGTGCCCTGGCTTCCATCCCCTCCCGATTAGAGAACATTCGTCCATACAGGAAGTGTCGGAAACCCTAGCAACCGAGGCTCACAAGAAAGTTCTCGAATTGCAACCCGGCCGAATGTCATTCTGACACCTCATCATGGCTTTCATGACCGAGTTCATGGGAATAGAATCTCGGCTCTGCCAGGTAGAAAGTTCCTACGGGATGGGACCCCACCATCTCCTGGCTCCAAACGAGAGTTACTACGGGAAACAACCGCTTCGGCTTTGCAACGAGTAGTTCTTATGAGCACATTGGCTCGTCTCCTCCAGAAATTCCTACGAGTTGGGATTCCTCGGCTTCTCCAAATGGGTTCCTACGAAATACGCTTCGACCTCGCTAGACAAGTTCCTATGAGCAAGAGTCTCAACTGCTAGAGAAAAGAGTTCTTACGAAAAATATGACTCGACTCATCCGCTGGAATTCCTACAAAATCAACCTAGAAGCTGCTAAAATCAGCCCGGGCACCCACGCAGATTCACTATAAATGAATCGGACCAGAAAGCCACTTAAACCGGCCTGGAGCACCTAAGCGGGATAAATGTTCTCGTTCCAACACATCGAGTCCACCTCAATTTCAAGTGAGAGTTCCTTCGAGACGACTCCAAGAGAGAGTTCCTACTAGATGCACTGACGATCAGAAATCACCCCAACAGTCGCAAATTCATAACGGGTCGGACGGAGAATTAATTTTTATAAATTCATATTTTAAAAATAAAACCCAACACAGAGAAATAGAATGAAGTAAAAAAAGATAGGACACGAAGAATAAGTGTAATCATGAGAAAGATGGAGAAACACTGAGTGTTTGGGACCTTTTGGTTAAGCAATGTCTAAATTAATGACAAGGAACCTAATTACCCACCTGGGCCCCACCCCTAATTTTTATTGTGGAACCTCTAACACTGCTTTTTCCATTTCTCCTCATTTTTCAGTGTCTCCTCTTTATTTATATCATCATCTTCCTCAACATCCCCAAAAAAGACAGCCACAGATTGATACCAACAAGCTCAATCCAGAGAGAATTGGTTTTCATGGGTAATTACAGGTTCAGGCTCTCTGACATGATGCCCAATGCCTGGTTCTACAAGCTCAGAGACATGAGCAAACCTTCTAGAAGCCACCACCACCACCACTCCACCATCAAGAAACAACTTCCGACAACCGCCGCCAAACCCACAACCACAACCTCAAAGTCACCGAAACCCTCGGAACTGAAACAGCCGCCGAACCCACCCCGCCCGAGGAAGTCCTACTACTTCACCAGAGACCTCAACCTCGTACCGGTCGACGACGTGGTCGGAAAGTCGTACAGTCCCGCCGCCGACTTCCCCGACCCGCCGCGGAAGTCGGCGAAGCAGAGGACCCGGAGGCGGAATCCTCGGACATCTCCGAAGAGGGTGACGTCATCGGCGGTCTCCGCCGGCTGCCGGTGCCGGATCGATTCCGTCTGGACCAAGTCGGATTCCCCGCCGGAGTTCTCCTCCTCCCCGCTCGACACCTCGCCGGATAAAAACTCCGGCGACGAGCCACCGGCGGGATCGTTCGACGGAATGGTCTCGAATTGCTGCGGCTCCTGCCGGTGCAGGGTCAATTCCGTCGAGACCCAAATCGAAAAGCTCGGTTTCGACCTCGATTCCGTCTCCGATCTCCACCACCTCCCTCCGATCATCACCAAGCCCGCCGGATTCAACGACATGGTCAACGACATCAGGAAAAGAGACGAACCCAAGAAGTCGAAGTCAAACCAAAATCCCCTGTCGGTGAAGATCGTCAAGGAACAGAGCATCGCCGGCGGGGACCAGAAACCCAACATTCCGGCGAGAAAGAACTCTCCGGGAGTGAGGCTCAGAACCCACTCTCCGAAGATAGGGAGCAAGAAGGTGGGGCGGAGGAGCGTGTCGTCGACTACGTCGAGCTCGAGCTCGGCGGCGAGGAGGAGCATTTCCGACAGCTGCGCGGTGGTGAAGTCGTCGTTCGATCCGCAGAGGGACTTCAAGGAATCGATGATGGAGATGATTGTGGAGAACAATCTCAGGGCTTCCAAAGATTTGGAAGATCTACTTGCATGTTACTTATCGCTCAATTCGGACGAGTACCACGAGCTCATCATCGGAGTGTTCAAGCAAATCTGGTTCGATCTGTCGGACCTCAAGTTCAAGTAATTTTTCATCAGTTATAGAAATGTACATTACTCTTCAATTAGACCAATTACTAATAAAATAACCATCTTCCCAAGCTTTTAATTTTGATTGATAAATTTTACATGTCCCGCTTAAAAGATTAAACTTGATCAATATAAAAAATTTAACATACTTATCCTAACTGATATGTTACATGTCTTATTATGTGTATAGTCTAAATGTACATAATCAGAAACGAATTTTGTCAAAATTTGGTTCAATTTTTTCTTCGGCTCGAGTTTGGATTGGGCTTGAACAAACTCATATAATTAAACCGAGCTTGGCTTGTAAGTCAATAATTACTTTCAAATTCAACCCGACTAGCTTAATTTTTGTTTGCCC
This sequence comes from Geranium rotundifolium, assembly GCA_963920655.1. Classification (NCBI taxonomy): domain Eukaryota; kingdom Viridiplantae; phylum Streptophyta; class Magnoliopsida; order Geraniales; family Geraniaceae; genus Geranium; species Geranium rotundifolium. Next base: position 35,638,490 of record OY987313.1, on the reverse strand, counting down.
ATTATAAATTTTAATTTAACATACGTAATCACTTGAATATTGAATAGATCAAGTTATATAATTAATCAGATATTATATCCGGCCGTAGTCTAACGTACATTTATACGTGGAGTTTTACCTTATACACTGAACGAGCTCACTTTACCCGTAAATACAGTTCAAGTTAAATTATAACATTTAGGTGGAATGATTTAGAGAAAAAAAACAGAGAAGATGTCAAGAAATATACCAATGTTGTGTAAAAAGTAAGATCAGGGAAAAAATTTACAAGAAAAAAACATGAACACTTTGTTTTATTGGCGTTTTGCTGAAAACAAGCAAACGTATGGAACCAATTTCAGAGGCTGACCCTTTGAAGGGACAGGATTTTGTTTTTCAGCAATTGCAGGTTCTGAACAATTTCTGGGTTTTATGCTCAATTCTGTGTAACTTTGGTACATAAACACCATGTGACTGACACTTCCTTCCATTTTTATTTATTTTTCTTCTAAAAAATTTACCCTTTAAGGACAAGTTTTTCAGTATAATCTTTTATTTCTCTCTGTGTTGATCATCATTGAAGCTGGACCCAAAAAAAGCTGTGATTTTTGATTAATTTCTATTGAGAAACAGCAAAGCATAGAAAAAAAAGGAAAGCAAATTTCAAACTTGAGTGGTGGTGATATTGCATAAAGCCCTCTTGCAGAGAAAAAGAGAAAAGATACTAAAGTGAGTTTCTTGAAATTTTTTATTGGCCCCTTATTTAAAACAAAATTGCATACTATTTTTTTACCATTTGCTAAATTTAATTATTAATTACAATTTGTTGTTACTATAAGAATTTCAAATAAATTGTGTAGTGTATTTATGGGACATTGAGTTGGATAGGTTTGACATCTCTACCAATGAAATGCCCAAATTTCAAGGGAATCCCTAATTTTATGGTCTTTTCATTCAATTTATGAATTGACTTTAACCGTTCATTTTTCAAATGTGGTGTTAATGTTGAATTTTTTTAATTACTGTCTAATCCCATCACATTTAGTTTGTATTATATGTTTTCAAATCTAATATATTCTAAGCAAATGGTAAACTCTACAATACCGTGGTTTGAATTATAGATTAAAATAATCAGATGAATTCAAATTTTATAATAAAAATTATAACAATGAATAAGAGGTGTTTTTTTTTGAAATTATGTTATTTAAATAACTAGAGTTATGAAAACAACTTAGACAAATTGTCTTTGTATTGTAAAAAAGGACTTTTAAATTGAAGAACTTGTAGTGTAAATAAAATTTTAATATTAAAACACAAAATAAGAAATTGCATATATATAAAATTAGTTTTCGTGAAGGGGAGTAGAACTATAACTAGATTGAGATGTCACAATGTGATGATCCTTTTTTTTAAGTCACAATGTGATGATCCTTAGTATCAAAGAATAATGACAAATGTGACATAGTGGTATTATATTTATAATGTTAATTCTCTTTAATTCACAATTTGGTTCTATTAAAAGTATGGGAGAATGATAAAATTAGACTACCTCTAAAATATAAAACTTGTTTCTCATCATCATTTCCTTTGGGAGTTACACCATAAAAATGGACCTAATCTTATTTTTAATATTTATCTCTCCACCTAGCACCAACATATTAGGTCAAACAACCCAACAAATTTGTGGAAGACATGCCTCCAACTTTTCATTTTGTCAAGCAACATGTGTAAGATAAGTTAAGTATTTGTGTTGTATGGACAAAAGTATGATGATAAATTGTAACATTTAAATTTATCATTGCATAGAAAGTCAATAATTAGAATGAGACGCACAGTTCAATGATACACGTTAACAAAATAGTAATGTTTGAATTGTTATATTAGTTAGTGAATAAGTTGTTTTAATGTTCAATCAAGCATAGTTAATCAATACTCTATAAAATAGTGTGTAAATATTCCCTAATTATGGAGAAATCTATTTATAAAATATGTTGAGATTAGGATTGTAAATGAGTCGAGATTTTAACGAGCCGCTTGAGCTTGACTCGTTATATATTTAGTTCGGGCTCGTTATAATCGAACTCGAGCCGAATTCAAGCTCAAGATTGAGATTGTTTAATAATCGAGCTGAGTTCGAGGCTAACATTTTAAGGCTTGAGAGGCTCGCGAGTCGGCTCGTTTAAAATTTAATTAATTATAATTATAATAAAATTAGAAGAGCCGAATCAAGTCGAGTCAATCTCAAGTTGGTTTATTTATTATTTAACGAATTATTTAATTATTAATAAATATTTACATTGAAATTTAAGCGAACCGATCCGAATCGAGCCGAGCTCGAGCTTGTCTATTTTATTTCACACCAAACTCGAGTTTAGTTGCCCAAGCTCGTTCGATTCCGGAGCTGAGCTCAAGCTAAATACTTTTTTCACGAGTCGAGCCGAGCCCTTCCAAAATGAGGTTCGATTCGGCTCGTTTACTCCCCTAATTGGGATAACATATATGCATATAACGGTCAGATAAATGTACTTGCATATAAAAATAACTTTATTAGTATATACACGATTAAATACACATCCTCAACTCATTCGAGGTGTAGGCCGCGAGATTGCAAGAGAATGTCGTTGCGGTATCTTTATTTTTGCTAGTTGTTCTTATAATTTCATGGTTCATGACTTAGTCAAGTATAATTTAACTAACAGTAACTGAGATTATGATGCATGGTTTGTCTCATCATCTAGTATTTTGGCTATCCAGTATAATACTGAATTAGTTTATTTTATAATTTAATAATATGTTAGTGTTTTCCCTCAAAATAAACATGCATCCTCAAGGACGGAAAGTTATATCTAACAAACCGGGACACTTCACTCAATATCAACACTAAATTAGAATTAACTTATTAGAATTAATTAGTAGTACAATTTCCATGAGTGAATAATAATTACCTTTCATTTTTAAGTTTGGTGCATTCGGATAAAATAAATCATGTTGAGTTTGACGTCTTTTACCTTAAAATTGTTAGGTATTATACAATAATAATAACAAATTGCGAAAATCAATAAAATATAAAATACTAATGATATATGAAAATTAGAAAATGATACATGAACCTTTACATAATATTTGATACAAACTCGGGAATAGTCGAGGCGTGTTGGACACTTTCCTTAAAGTGTATTCGCTCTCCCTCGGGTGTTGGAATCAATGAGCGTACACCTCCCAGGATACAACGACTTCGAACTAGCACCGTACACCAAAGGTCTAGTTCCGGCGAACTTGAACTTGTGCCTTTCTCTATCACCAAATCGTACGAACTTTGAAGAGAAGAAATGTAGAAGATGGAGAACAAGAACACATAGTTCTTGATATTTTGGATGATTCAAAATTGAAGAGAAAGACCATCTATTTATAGTCTCATCTCTTCCACCTCTTGAATTTCAAGAGTAAATGCCCAAATTAAAGACAAAAATAAAAGGTTGTAACCTAAACATTCAAGAGGATTAAAGCACATTCAAAATGAATATTAAATCAATTTTATTCATCATGTAGGATTAATATGAATTTAAATCATATAATATGATCTTAAATCATATAATATCCAACAATCCCCCACATGAATAAAATTGAGCGAAACCAAAAACGACACAAAAAGAGAGGCACGAGTAGACTCAACACGATATGGTGATAGATTCTCCGGTCAATACCTGTATAGGATAGGTAGGGGGTACCTTTGAACCTTCCCTTGTGAAAACATGTCGACTTTACTAGCTGACAAATAGACGCGATGTCCTTGAATTGTTCTGCCGTTTGTGTAAATGATAACATGCCTCACGCAGGTATCTTCCTGACCCAAGTTCGGTTCTCATGGTTATGTTCATTTTGGTCGTGAACATCGTCCTGGTTCTGCAAGAGTTTCTAAAGGATTTAGCCACTCAATCCTCCTTTGAAGCGACCCCACTTCTCTCTCACATAGGTGATTTCTTATTTAACAGTAACCCACTTTACTCCGCTCGAAACCTCAATATTTTCGACGCATAAGAATCATTAAAAGCTCAATCGCTTAACCTTTCCATACGGGTGTCACTGTTTGCATCATAGAAATAGGACTGGGGAAACCCCCACAGTGACCTTATCAGTCTTAACAATTAGGTTGTCCCATTGAACCATGATCTTGGGATCTCCAGTCAACATGGTTGGGTTTCCTTTGTCTTGACTATACAATTTCATGGGCTTAAGTCCCATTTCTTTAGATGCCTTCTCAACTTGATCTTCATTTAACTAATTGATCACTAGTTCCGCGGTATTTTCTTTAGACCTCATGTAGTCAATCCTCATTGAACCATAGTTGAGAAGTTGGCTAACAACATTATGTCTTCGACATATATATCTAGACTTGTTGTGATTCTTTGCCCTTGATAATATCCTTCCACAAATATTTAGACTTTTATAGTGGTTTATTCTTTTCATAAACTCAGATTCTATTGTGAATCTACTTATCAAAATTTGTTCGAAGGATTTTCACATCATGGCAAAATCTATCCACCAAATGGATATAAGATATTCTACTTGTTTACGTGTATTCTCTTACACCTTTTGAATATCTATTATAATGTAGACCATAATCAAGATTCAATCATGGATACATTAATATTCTCATAATAACATTGTAATATCCAAATTTTGGATAATTCATGTATCTTGTTTGTCTACTTAAGATAAATACAACATCCCAATGTACATGTCTTTAAGTACATGATATTGTCTATGACTTTTGCATACTCATTTTGAGAGATGCTTTCATTTTTATTCTTTCACAAGTATTAGCTTAAATTAATAGATATTATAGCTAAACACCATCACATTTGTTGAACTTGCCAAACTTTATCAACATCGTGTGACCGATAAGTTTGCTTTTATAGCAACTTTGATTCCTTAAATTGCATCAACGAGTCCCATATGATTCACATTTTCCACACTCGTTGATATGGAATTGATCGGACAACATATCAATGTCAAGTATGTCTATTTCATCAAGTGAATTTATCAACTTGCTTTTTGGTTAATTCTTGACTTTTCTAGTCCATAACCCTCTTTAGAATTTTATCACAATCCTCAAGAATTCATTTAGATGATCTCAATTCATCTCGTTTGTCTGAATATTCCAATTCTAGACTTTAATATAATATTCTTGTGTATATCAAGATTTTTTCAAACCATATACAAGAACTTTATATGCACTACTATTGCATATCCAATGAAGACACATTCAACAATTTTGTTCATGTTCTCATTTTTCTTGGAGTCGAAGTTTAAGCTTTTGCTAAGCACCCCCACACATCCAAGTAGCCGTAGGAAATCTTTCTTCCTCTTATTAACTTAAATAAATTTTTATCAACTTTCTTTGTATTACCTTATTCAAAGGTAATTTGTTGAAAAATCATTGCCCCCACATGTATTGTGGTTACCCAAAAACTTATAAATATCACACACTTCTCTCATAAAGTGTGATATTTTCTTTTCAGCAACATCATTGAATTGGTATTGTTACAATATGAATATTTCGGGTTGGATACTCATGTATCAACCTTTTCACATATTCATCTTAAAGTCATTTTGTCCTATTAACATGACTATTGACGTTATCCTCGTTATTGCTTTTAAGCAACTATACACAACAATATTTTGTACTATCAAACTGAAAGTCACAAAATATTTATTCTCATCTCTTATTCGAGCAAATCGTCAATCACAATCTCAATGTGAATTTGCTCAAGAAGTTCAACTTTTCTTTCAACAATTTGAAGGACATTCTAATTACACAAAATTTATATTTGTGTTTGCTTACCAATCTTGAAAATGGTAGATGGTTCAAGTGAGTTAATCTACATATAAATTATAATTCACTTGACCAAGTCTATCATATCATTATATGACTCAATCATATAAATGAATTACTTTTCTTTATTCATATCAATCTACATAATGACATTTTCATTCATGTTCATCATGACATCGGTTATATAACCTGTGTCCACATACATTGTATTTGGAACAATCTTTTTTTTTTTTTTTTTTTTTTTTTTGTGCAAGGAATCAATTATAATTGAATCCATCAATAACAAGTAATATCTCTAATGAGATTATCATCAATTGCATTATTTGTCATGCCGCACACACAACTTATTTGATCAAAGCAATATTTTGAGGTGACATAAGCGTATATGTGCACACTCTCCCCATCATCAATAATTTTTAGATTAGAATTTTCAATTCTATCTATATAAGTATGACTTCAAACAAACATGTCAAGCCAACCCTTTTTGGGATTTGATAGCACAAAGTTTATTTTTTGAGATTGCAACATAACTAGATCATCACTTATGTTGATCTCTTTACTTTGTTGATATGATTTCAAACTAACCATTATCAACTCAAGAATGAAAAACCATTATTTCATTCAACTTAATCACATTCAATTCATATTGATATGATTTATGTATCAATGAATAAAAACTTTATTTTATTCAACTTAATCACATTCAACTAATATGATTTTTCAACACATGAATAAGATCGTTATTCTCATCTCGATCAATCATGTTCAAATTCAAGAGTTATCAATCCAAAACAATTTTCCTTCCGTTGAACATGCTCAACTCATATTTATATGATTCATGAGTTCGTGAATGAAATCGTTATATCATTCAACTCATATGATTCATCAATTCATGATGATTAATTCAAAATAAGAATCATTCAAATTAATCATATGATTATGATTTTCAACCAATGAATAAATTCAATATTCATTACGCATATTCAATTTCATTGAAATGATTCGTCATTACATGAATTAACTCATTATTTCATTCATGTTAATTTTACTCACTTGTACAAGGAATATTAAGCTATTCAATAGCTAGTTTTTAAATACAAGAGAATCAACTTCTCATCTTTCGCTTTTGAGGTTCGTCATTTACAATCTTGGTAAACTCAACATGTTTACCATCTTTTCTCAGCTTCTTTCAAAGATTAAGTCAATAATCTTTTCAAGTCCTTTGACATTTTTTTTTTTCTCTTCTTATTGATCATTCACAATCTTTTGTATTTCATGGTACACATTTTACAAATAATATCAAAACTATACAATACATAGTTTTGAGTACAACATGATCAATTTCTTCCTCTTTCAATATTGAGGTTTTTTGTGTACCATACATGGTGAATCCATTATGACCACCATCTTTTGTCGTCTTCTTTCAACAATGAATCCAAAAAATTATTGAAGTCATTCGACATATCATATCGAAACAAAATTCGATATATTTGTGGTAGACACTCGTGTCTTAAACCCACTTGGAATTTGACCCAAAGGTACATTCCCAGCCTCAGCCATATTAACAATTTTTTTTTTTTCAATATCCCCATAAAATGAATTAGGCAAGCAAACCCGTTGCTCCCATCCATATAGATTTCAATTTTGTTTTGTTGAAAACTTAAAGCTAGTACAAAGTCCCGTTATTCGCATAAATATGCTTCATCCTTTGTGTTCTTCATTTCTACAACATGAAAACAAACTCATTAGTATTTGTAAAATTATAAATGATCTTAAATGACCAAATTAATCATGTTACAATAATTTATTTAAATTTTGAAGCGAGTATAAAACTTTATAGTTTGTATCCAAAAAGATTCATGTTTTCTAATCTTCATATCTACAAAATGAAATTAACATCATTAATATTATACAATTGAAAACATTCAAAATTTCATAAAACAAAGTATGAACCTTCTCGAATCCGCAACCTGTTGAAACTCAAGAACGATACACTTTAAGATTGTTAGGTATTATACAATAATAATAACAAATTGCGAAAATCAATAAAATATAAAATACTAATGATATATGAAAATTAGAAAATGATACATGAACCTTTACATAATATTTGATACAAACTCGGGAATAGTCGAGGCGTGTTGGACACTTTCCTTAAAGTGTATTCGCTCTCCCTCGGGTGTTGGAATCAATGAGCGTACACCTCCCAGGATACAACGACTTCGAACTAGCACCGTACACCAAAGGTCTAGTTCCGGCGAACTTGAACTTGTGCCTTTCTCTATCACCAAATCGTACGAACTTTGAAGAGAAGAAATGTAGAAGATGGAGAACAAGAACACATAGTTCTTGATATTTTGGATGATTCAAAATTGAAGAGAAAGACCATCTATTTATAGTCTCATCTCTTCCACCTCTTGAATTTCAAGAGTAAATGCCCAAATTAAAGACAAAAATAAAAGGTTGTAACCTAAACATTCAAGAGGATTAAAGCACATTCAAAATGAATATTAAATCAATTTTATTCATCATGTAGGATTAATATGAATTTAAATCATATAATATGATCTTAAATCATATAATATCCAACAAAAATAACAATTTGCACGACATGATATCAAAAATAAGATTTCGTCAAATGTAAATGACTCATGGTGACTAAGCTGGTTGATAAAAACGACAAATTTAGAACCAAAATTGATTGCAAATAGAGGGCACGCAAGTTCTAGCCTTTGAAATTTTGTATGAGCAAAAAATATATTGTATTGGGGCAAGCGTGCAAAGGCATGTATTTAATTTCTCACCGAAAAAAGGAAAGGGACATGTTGTTAATTTTATGGCGTGCTTCAATTATCCAATGACTATAGGCTCTGCAAAACAACTTTAAAGAGGACAGTATAAAACAATTTATATCTCTGTTGACCAAAAACAACAAAATATATATTCAATGTTAGTGAACATGCATGCATATATTTAAGTTTGCGCCCACCGGCATGTGTTGATTTATAAAGATCTTTGTACCTTTTAGAGTTCAAATCCTTGACCTCATTAAATCTTATATACTAGACAATTTCACTATAATATAGATTGTTTTAAGAGGAACTTCTATGATATTGATTTGTAATTTGTAAGCTTTTCATGTTATTAAACGTATCTTTAATGTTGGTCTAGCAACCATCCAAAAAAGTTACAAGTCCGAATTGTAATTAATACATGCCCCGAACAAGAACACCTCGGACTCTGTTGTTAATCAAAGAAATATAATGAGTAGCGTCAATTCAAAGATAGACGAGAGCCGTGAGATTACGACTTGATTCCCAAAACGCGCTGGCGCACCTTGTCAAAGATCAGCGTCAGCCAACGCAGGATCATTAGGGGAATTGTGTTGAGTCTTTCATTTCAAATTGTTTTTTCTTCTGTTTCTTTTTTAAGAGGTGGGATGAAATAACTCGGTTGAGACGTAATGACAATCGTATGTAATGTATTGTTTGTCTAATACTAGATCTCATTCTTTTACCCTTCGTCAGGAGTCGATGATTATTCATAGATATTACCTTCACACCAAATACTTGATTTATGTCCTAGTTGATTCTAATTTAACATTAGAAATATATTGATTTATCTCCTCTATTCACAATTTTTTTTTCTGTAAATCCTGAAAAAAGTCCAAAGGTTTCTTCCCTTTATATCTTTTCTATTCTTATATAATTCGAATACACATCAATTTCGGGCACTGCTTGAATTATATCATTTTGATTTTCAGTATTCTTTTTCAAGTAATCCAAGAAAAATTTAAAATTAATATATTTTGTCTAAATAAATTTGCAATATACCTAAACTAAAGTTTTCTTCTTTTTGTTTGGTTCTACATTTTTAATCCATGTTTTGAATGCAAGTCCGAAATAATGAATTGAGTGAAGAAAATTTGTTAAAGATTTCTTTATTAGTTTTGCTAATGTGCCAAAATCTGACCCGCCGTGTCCAGAAATAATACGCTTATAACTACTATTTGGAGAAGTCTTCAAATGCAATCACAAGCGTTGAACCTTCTATGACAAGCTGAGAATTCAGATTAGATGATGAGCATCATCATCCATTGTCAGAAGGATTAGCGGTAGAAGTATATTGTTTAAATTATTATATAATAATAGACAATTTCTAGAAAATAACGCTTTTGTTGAAATTCACACGTAGGTTCATTGAAGTGTATGAGCTGAAAAGAGAGTTTATATATACATTTGACTAAAGACCTACTATACTAGTTTATTGGGCCAAGAATGGACTTTAATGTGTATATGGGCCTACTCACAAGTTTGCTCCTTCTTGATAAAAACCTAGGTTCTCCCCAACTTAAATTCAATGCAATGAACTAGTTTTACGCTTGAGTACTAGTATATATTAAAGAGGAAGAAAGTCATGAATCTATTAAATATATGATGTAGAGTCTATTCCACTAATTGATCTGATGCTTCAATTGCCTGACATGTTGTCATGTTAGTTGTTTCATAATATTTTGCTTTTACTTTAAAAAATATTAATCTAATATACAAATATTGATATAAAAAATAAATTTTTTATACTAATAAAATAATTATTTTATATGATAAAGAAAATACGTTGGGAGGTTTGTATAATTTAATATGAAAATAAAAATAATTGAAAGATTGTCGGTGGAGCCGCAAGAGAGGACTCAATTGAGAGTCGGAGACCAAACTCAACATAAATCCTGAGATTTTGGCTCTTCTGCTACACTCTCTCTCTCTGCGGCTCATCTCATTAATTGATTCCATGAATTCATTCCAAAAATGCCCATCGATTTGCGGTCGAGGACTTTGGTCAATCACTGCCCAATTATTGCACAAACATAGTTGATGTTTCACTCATCATTACCATACTGAGTAAATCGGTAAACAAAGATGGCGAACTATTATAATTTTGTAAAAAGTGATTATATATTTTAATTTCTTCATATAATAAGTGGATGTTGACTTATTTACGTTTATAAATCATTATATTAAAATTACAAATATTATTTTTGATTTGAGATTGTTGATGTCTTTTCTTTCATCTTTAATTTTAAACTCTATTACATTCGAGAGTCAGCTCAATCATAGTTGAGGCCTAAAACAAAGTTTAAATAAAAAAATAGGCCTAAATATAAATGAGTTTTTGAGGAGGGGAAGGTCAAAATTCGAATAGCGGGTATAAATGGAGGGCATTTAAGTAAATGGATAATTAACTGGGCAATGAGATAAATATGGAAAGTATAGTTGGGCTGGAACAGGTAAAATGTATATTTCAGACAAGAGGCACACGTGTGGGAAGGGAGACAAAAAATCTTAATGCAGCGGAGTTGTTGTGTTGTGTCTCTGTAGACCGCGTGCCGTACACGCTCTTTTGTCACGTGCTGTTGCTCCTTGGCCACTTGCGTCTGAGCACGACTCGTCGACTCATTAGTTTTTAATTGTCTTTATCACACATATGTCAAAATTATTTAAATTCAATATATTTGTCGATTAATCAATCATTTTTTGTTATTAATCACTGCAGTGACTATCAAATTTATGTTAACGATTCTTCAACCTAACCATCATACGTTGATACATACATACTATTTAAGTATCAAGAAATTGAACGTCTCAACCTTATGCATTAATATAACTATTAATTATGCATTAATATAACTATTAAAGGAAAGATGACATTTGATTACAGGCATCGATTCATGTACAAATGTTATTCTTATGTATAAATATTTGTCTGTCGAAGAATTCACGAATCAACGTTGGTGATTAAATGTTAATTCCAATGTCACACATCGTAAATATTATATTGTATAAGCCCAAAAACACACATAATCAAGTGAGAAGAAGGGTATAATAACGTATCTTTGACATTGTGTGGAAATAAAATCCTTGATTCATATTTGTAATCCAGACTTCATATTTTTCTGTGCATTTTCATGAATGGCTCCAATAAAACAAAATTTGCAGAGAATTTTTGAAATAACTCGATTGTGGAAGACGGCGGTAAGATGGTTTCCATAAACAAATTTTTATTAAGTTATTGTATGTTTGTTGTAGTCGGCTTCATATTGATCGTTGATCGTTTATGAAAATGTAGGAATTGAAGTCGTTCCTAAAACGAATCATGAAGAAGAATGAGTCGGTTGTGGAGTTGCAGTGAATATGTCTGATGAAGATATTGAAGGTCTGTAAAAAAATTTCCATCATTCCATTGTGATTGTAAATACTTCCATTGATTCATGAACATTTGAAATAGTTCCATTGTCTCATTTGTTAGTTTTCAGAGTATGTCATGTTTAAATCTGTACATATTTTCATAACTCCATTTTGTATATAATTTCATGATTTCATTTTGCACATAATTTTGTGATTTCATTTCATTCACAGTTCTATTTTTTACTCATCCCAAGTATTAGTGTTTTCATGATTGTATTGCCCTTAATTGCCCATAAACTTAATTCCACAATTCTATTTGACTTACTTAAATAATTCCAAATTGTATGTAATTCCATGATCCCATTATTTCATTTCCCTTAGTTACATGATTACATTTGATTTACTTAAATAATTTCAAGTTGTATGCAATTTCATGATTCGATTTAACTAACTTTGTATGTAATCACATGATTCCATTCGGTCAATATCACATGATTCCATATTTCATAATTTGATTAAGTGTCTCCTTTTAATCGTTGTTTGTCTCTGACATGCCTTATTTTAAATTTTGTTAAATGACACAAATTCAAATTCAACGTCCTAAAACCGTGGATAATTATTATAAATTCAAATTTCTATAATTGCAGATATTTATAGTTCAATTTCTTAGTTTGACATATATTATTGATTATCAGAATCAACCGAAATGACCATCATACTCTTTTAATTCATTTAATTAATTTTAAATTCATGAAATCATAGAAGAATCTAGACCATTAATGGATTACATCCAATGGATGTAGTTTATTCTCATATTTGTATATGGGCAACCATCTGTACAGGAGTGCATCCCTTGATTATATTCAAGTACATTAATAATTTACATTTTTACTTTAAGGGTAATTTCATGTTAGTACCTCAACTTTACCTCATTTTCAAATTAATACTTCAAGTTTGAAAACTTTTTTGCCGATACCTCAAGTTTAATTAGTTGCAGATAAGATATTAATATGTTAAATCTAACATAATTGTTATGTAAAAAGACCAAAATGCCCCTCCCTGTATAAATTCCAAAGTATATTTATTGATAAATGTGAAAAAACTATTTTACTCTCACTTAAATGATAAACTAACCTTCTGCTTTAAGGGTATATTAGTTTTTTCAAGTAATAAATTAAACAAAAATAAAAGGCTTCTGAAATGACTAAAATGCCCTCAACTATTCATCAAAATTTCAAACAAATGTCATCAATCTGCTTGAGCCTCCTCTTCATCTCCAACAAATTTAACAAACCACAAATTGAATACTACCATTACATATCCAATTCAACAAACCATAAATTTTCATTAATTGAACAAAATTATTACAACTCTAATAACAAACCATGCTTATTCACCAAAATCACAATTGATTTGAAGAGAGAGAAAATCACAGAGGTGTGTTATCCGGGTTCTGGCGGTCGGAGGCAGTCGGCGGCGTTCTGGGCTCTGGCGGTGGTGCAAGGCAAAGGGAGATCAACAATCCGACGAGCCTTTATTGCTCAACCTTCTTCTTCCTCTCGCTACCCTCTCTCTCTCGTCGATCTGAGTTTAGGCCGTCTTGTTTTTCTCGTTCGATTTGGACAGCGAGGAACAGCTTGGCAATCTAGAAATCGAGTTCGGGATGGGGCCCGCGAGGTTGTTGCCAGAGAGGATGAGGGAGGTGAGATTAGAGCAGGTGGAGAAATTGACGACTAAGATGGAGGAGTCGATAAGGTTGTTAGGGAGGAGAGAAGGTAGAGGACGGAGGGGAAGTGGTCGGGCCAGATCTAATTCTGGTATCGCCGAATCTGGCTCGTGGGTCGCTCACGCCAGAGTGGATCTTGTGGGAGTGGATGACTGCCCAAATGGGCCGCTTTCGAATCAAAGAAATTAAGGTAAAGTTGGGGTACTGACATGAAATTAGCCATTTACTTTATTGCGACATGTTCAATTATGTTTTAAAAAAATTGAAAAAAAAAATGCCCATTGACACATTTTAAAGTTTCAAAATTACCCATAACCTTATCCTAACCCTAACTCTCATCTCTGCTCCAGCCGCTGACAAGCCTTGTCTACGACAGGCGACAACCTCCCCTCGTCGACCCAACCCTCCATCGCCTCATATCTTCCTCGTCTTATACTTGCCTCCGTTTTCGTGGTTTCGTCTAAATGATATTAGAGTGAATGGTCGCCAAGAGAAGGATGCCTACTCGTCTTCCCATATTCGCCACTCCAATTGCTTCTCTGTCCTCGTCACCGATTACCATCTGTAACTTCAATTGTTCGCCTTTATGCCAGATTGGTTTTCCCTAAAAAAAATTCATGATATGTATTAATTACAATATGATTATTATTTAAGGAAATAAATTATGGTGATGAAATCAAATCCGATTTCTTGCTATGTTAATATACTTTTTTTTGAAATATAAGTTGATACTCAATTACACAAAAGTACAATTTGAGTTGTTTAAAAATTATGCACACTGAGTCTTGAACGAGCAAAGCCAATTACTAAACCAAAGTGATCTTATTAATTCAACGACTGATTTACACCACAAATAATGAATTTCATATTATATATGGAAGGAATACATTGAAAACTAATCTTGCAATAATACATTATTGACAATTCAATTATACATGTTATATCATAGAATTTTCCCTAACGATTATTATACCATCAAAATATGGTTTATCACTAATGTATTAGTATTTGTACTTTAATTTAAATATCAAACTTTATAGATATATTTTATTTTTTTATATTTGTTATAAGAATTTGTATTTCAATAGTCTTTCACATTGTAAGAGTTCCACATTTAAAAAAGACGTTCATATGTTCACCAGTTTATATGACAATTAAAGTATCCACCTGTCAGTTTGAACTTTTAAATGGGTTGAGCTTCTGACATGATATCAGAGCTTGGTTCTTGTTGGATAGGGATGAGTTTACGAGGATCCAAAATCATAGAAATTCACTTACTTTTACGTGAACTCCATATGCCATATGTTTCGGGTTTAAGACCATGGATCAGAGAGTATCCATTATGTACATGCCCCCTTCCCGCTCGTCTGTTTCCACGTGCATTTCAAGCCGGCTTGCATGCGAATGGGTGTGTTTGAGTCTCACATGTAAATCCGTTCACCAGCTTATATAATAATTTGAACATGTACCTATCTACATGATTTTTTAAATGAATTGAGCTTCTGACCACATTATAACTAAACTCGTATACAAAAGCTATTATAGAATACTCAATTATACATATATTGAGTAGTAACGAAATACATGAAACGAACAAGTCGTGCGTGTATGGTGAATGATAAACCTTATATCAAACAATTTGGCTTTTGGCTCCAAATAAACCAAAACATCGTAGGTATAAAGTTGTGTTGTTATTGCTTGGTAAAGAACATGGGCTATAAGTGGAAGGTGTATATATCAAAAAATTGGTATCATGAACATTCATTGATCAAATTTGGAATGTGGAGGGTGAGGCCATAGAAACTAGTAGAGGTAAGTACATCACATCTTCTATTTGTCTCTTTCTTTACATACATATTTATCAATTCACTTAATTTGACAAGATTGGCATTTTATTTTGACAAGATTGGTGCCCAACCCACTTGGACAAATAAATACCAATCATATAAGATTGTCAATAACATCTTGTTTCCCCAAATGAAATGCATGATCATGCCAATTGATTAAGATTAAGTGTATAATCATAAATTTCACAACCAATTCCCTAAATATAATATTAAATTTTGGTACATGCAATTATTTTTCTGATTGAAATTTCTTCAAACTTATTCAAAAAATGTATAAGAAAATCAGTCACAATAACAACATTACTAATTATATTACTCGAAGAAGGTATTGAATTTGCGATGCTAAATTGTCCACGGATTGATGTTTTCGTTTCTGTTTGCAAGTGGGGTGTGAAGAAGACAACAAAGACAAGATTGAAATTGACTAGCAAAATCTTGTGAGGATTTATTTTGGAAGAACCATGTTTATTAATTAATTCAATAATAATTTGTTTTACCGTGATACAAGGAAGGGTACTTATATAAATAAACAAGATGGAAGATAAAATCTAAGTTGTTCTATCAATTAGATTCATGCGGGGTCCCCAAATCATGATACAAGAACCAAACAAAATAAACATATGTTCATATCGATACAAGGAAGATGGAGAAAGAGTGTTGAAAGCTATTATACTTTTGTAAAGAAGAATTTGTGAATTTTAATTTTTCGAGCAAAATGTATGTATTTGTACAAAAATGACAATGTATTTATATAAAAATGACGAAATTGTCTCTGAAATTAAAAATTGATACATTTTAAAAATAATTTTTAATTTAAATCTAATTTATCTATAAAATTAAATTACAAAATTTGATTATAAAATATTCGGTTAAAAGATATTCTCATAAAAAAATTTATTTTATATTTATTTTTAAATTAAGTATTTATATTAAGGGTAATTTCGTTATTCTTTTTGTACAAAAAAACATTTTTTACAAAAAAAAAAGTAATAGTATAAATGTTGGAGATCAAAACACATTGACATTAATAATTTAATTCAGTTCAATTTCATATAAATTACATATGGCGTCAAATCAAAGATTTAATGACGCGTATATTATTTTTTGATAAGAAACAAAAAAAATTCATTGAAATAATTTTTATTACTTATATATTTAATCAATTCGAGTTATATATTTGAAAAATTGATTTCAAACTCTGAACCTAATACAAACGTACAAATGAGAGGAGAGTTGTTGGACGGGAGTTATATGCACATATGAGATGACACATGGCGGAGCTGAGGTGGATGCGTGCTAAGGGTCGTATATGTGGTTATTACATGTTATCAAGGTCTTGCGTATTTGGTATATAAGGTTTTCTATGATTAGAATATGTCTCAATCACGCAAAACCTTACACTAAAATATTCAAGATTTTATACCAAAAAGATTCAATATATTATAGTGAAGTTGTTAAAATCATTCAAATACACTCGTTACAGTAAGTGATGTATAAGATCTTTAGTGTTTTGGTATAAAATTTTGACTGTCTTGATAAAAGTTTTTTAATGTTTTAGAAATGTTCACGATCTACACGAACATCAAATTTCTTCATATGGTAATTTTTTTAACATTAAATATTAATCTACATGATCTATGGAGTAGGTTTTGAACATTAAATTTCATTTAAGAGAAACACAACCTACACGAAAAATTTCTTCATTAGAAATAGTTTAATCTAATAAACAACTAATAATGAACATTAAAATCTTACATTTTCAAAGTGTTTATCCACTCTTGGATCGATCTTCTAAAACTTGCTATTAAGTATTCAACGGCATCATTATATCTTAAATCTATCGTTACCCGCTCAAGATCAATGAGCCACCCATTTTTATGTATAAAAAATATAGCGATCAATAAAAGTTGGTTACTGATATGGCAATTAATAAATTACAATTTTCGAATTGTTTTTTATTCTCTTGTTTTATTTAAGGCATCTGTGCCTTATAGTCCACGGAACCTCCAAGTCTATCAAAATGGACAAAGGATTTCTTGTTAATTAGTACAAATCATGCTAATAATTGCACAAAACATGTAGGCCCCCAAATGACAATGGTTTAGGAGAAAACAACTACTACATCAACAAGAAGAAAATTAGGTAGGCCCACAATTATTTCAATGAAATATTAGAGAAACTTGCACGAAGACAAATACTTTATATGATATGTACGAACTACTACGAAGTTACTAATTATATATTCAACTACTTACCGTTATTATCAAATAAAATAAAGAAAAAAATGTTTAAATGTGTCATATGCCGTAACATTTTTGTTAGTAATCGGTATTTTGTTGATGACGTAAACGCGTGATAAATTTAGTTTTTTCGTGTAAACTTAAGAATTATAAAAATATGAAAGTGTCTATTCAATAAAAAATTAAATTTTAAGTTTATTTTCGTCATCTTTGTAAAATTACATACATTTTGTGCAAAAAAATCAAAATTAATAATACATTTGTTATTAATAAAGTACACAGTACTCTATTGCAAAAGTGTCATATTAACTATTTCGTCATTTTACTAAAATAAAATGCAACCCAACAAATTTCACAAGAAAAATGAAATAAAGCAAAAGGAAACGAAACAATGCATTGAAATTCAATATCCTCAAACAAAATTCATAATCTGTGAGAGAAACGATAAAATTAAAATGAAAATAGAGAATAGCAATGTGTATATGAAACCCTCCTTAAAAAGTCATTACGAAGGCGGGGAAGCAGAGAAATACAAGAAAGCTTTGTATAGAAAAACGAGGGCGAGACCGATCAAGAATTGGTGAAAAACGGTGATCTTCTTCTTGAGGCCTTCGTTTAGGTAAGTTGGGGAGCACTTGAGCTCTATGGAAAATGAATTGCCCTCCTCTTCCTGCGTCTGCAACTTCAGCTCCGCCATGGATGCTTTGAACTCCCCATTGCTCCATGCCTATATCAATTTTCAGATCAACATACACGTATATGAATCAATCAAGCACTCATCACATTTCCAATTTAGTCAATTTCGAAAATATCGGTATGAGATGACAATTAAATAGTGTACTAACATCGATATGAGATAGACATTCAAATAACGTACTTTAAAAGACTAGACTATCAGGTTATAAGTTTAAAATTCCAAACAGATATTTTGTTATAAGTTGCATGCATGTTTAAAGTGAAACTTAATCTCTCACATCAAATGATATCACTCAACATGAAAATCGTTGATTATGTCTTAAATTGGTTATGAACCTACTTGATTTTACCATGTTCGAGGCTCAGGTGATCTGGTGTCTAGGCTCAACTTTAAGCTTTTGTCATCTTATGTTTTTATTTCCTAAATCAGATCAGGATTTATCGTAACTAGTAGTATATATACTACCTTACGTAACTTAACAGAACTTACTCACAAGAATTTTCATGCATGTAGATATAGTTGACATATCGAACAATGTATACTCTATTGTGTGATATTTTGACTAGTTTATCTTGATCGGTGTTTATTTTTCCACCATCTCTGTCTCGTTATAAGATGAATTGAAACAAACAACGTCATTCTTATTACACTAGATTTACGTGACTTCTCGTACAATATCGTTATGACCTGAAAAGTTAGTATGTTAAGTCATGCATTATAAATGTAAATCAACTCCCCCATACCCAAGGTGTTATAGGTCCTAACAGCCCTACGAAATTATCTGAGTTTGGTTGTGACAAGCGAGTTCACATATAATATCTATATTTTGAATGCCACTGAAGGTTGTGAGTGAAGTGACATAAATTTTATGTAATAAGCACGAAAATTGTGATAATTTCAATTCTCACACGAGCTTTATTGTTATTTAAATTGTTGAAGATATAAGAAATTCAAATGCTAGGTAGGTATAGTTTGAAGAAGAAGATATATATATATAACCTGAAGCTGGTGGCCGAAGGTGACGATGATGGTGTCGGGGGAGGCGTGGAAGAGAGAAGGGCCCTCCTTGACGATGATGGTGTTGGGGCCGGCGTCGAAGACGGAGGGGCCGGCCTCGAGGCGGACGGCGAAGTGGCAGGACTGGAAGGGGAGGTGGAGGCTGAGGGCGTGGTCGAGGGAGACGCAGGTGCTGTCGTTGGAGGCGCTCCGGCGGGGGATGCTGTCGTTCTTGTATCTGTATAGGCTGATCACAGACTCCCTCTGCTGGATCCTCTTCCGGTACTTCTTCGCCACGCTCTCCAGGAACACCTGCCCCACCTCCTTCGCTATCGCGTCCAGCTTCTGCGACACATTGTCCATGTCTCGGCTAACCCATAAACAACAACTTCATCATTCATTATTCATCATCATATCAACAACTTCATCATTCCAAGAGTACCTACCTGAACTCTTGGAAGCTCTCGGGGCCTATGTACTCCCGAGCCGAGATCATCCGCTCCTTGTCCGAGCAAACCCACGCCAGCTCGTCGCGGTTGCTATTCCGGCTGCGCGGCGTGCGCTGCCGGTCAGCGTTCCGGGCGTCGAGGATGCCGAACACCTGTTCGGCATGCTCGGTGAGGGACCGCATCTCCCCCACCCCGATCCCGTGCCCCGTCACGCGGAACACTCCGTAGTGCTTGGCCGAGCTGAACAGCCGCTCGATCGAGTTCCGGTCCCGAGCCAGCAGCGACTGGTAGTCCACGTCCGGGGGCGCCCCCGCCCCCGCCCCTTTCCGCGTCGGCGTCCCCGGACTGCTCACCATCTCCGAAGCCATGCTATACCCGATTTAATTCAATTTAACAATTTACGCTACTGTCTTTTTGTTCTATATACTACAAAATAAATAAACGATCGTTGGGTGAGAGGACTTTTAGTTATTGATGGGTTATAAACTGAGGGACGACCGAGTTTTGCTCACCTTCGATCCTACGTACGACTCAGCATCGGCTCCTGTTCTGCAGCGTGGCATATTTTGACAGTCCACGTGAATAAAATCGAACCATATGATATGATTTAATTGAGTTATGATGTTAATTTAATTGGGTTATGTTATATGAATGGGAAAATGTATATAATTTTGAGTTTATTATATTGTGCACCATACTTGAGGTAATAAAGTATAGAACGCAATAATTTGAGAAATGGAATAGCAAGGAACACAAAAGGCCTTCTCGCCAAATTGTTAAACATTGCACTAAGTAATTAATAGGAAGATGATGGCACTAACTGCAAGTCTTTTTGTTCAATTCCTAATTCTACTCAATTGGAACCAGTTAGTTCTCAATTTTAATTTAAGCTCGATTTATAGCCAAGTTAGACAAAATTGAGCCCGGTTTCAAATTATAAAAATAGTATGAAAATCGAATGTTAAGATTTAAATACTACAATCCAATAGAAATATAATGTTTGAAAACAAAATAACATTAAAAGATAAACAACACACATGGGTAGACCGGGTACGAGAGGTGGATATGCACTACAGGTTCTAAGTTTTAACTAGGACCAAACTAAAATTGAATGATTTTCTTTAATTCAAAACTAAATCATTATCTAGGATTCTCAAGTTTACGGTTATAGTTCAGCTAGGTTCTCGGTTAAAGACCAGTTCCGAGTCTAGAATACCCACCCCTGGATCGGATGTGAACTGTATTGAATATAGGGGAAAATGGTTGACTCGAAAACATTGAGGTTCCACTTCTCGTAAGAGCACCAAAACTCACAACTCATTACAAAATTTTAGAGCATCAAGTAAACATCATTACAAGTGCTGCAAAAATGAGATTATTTCGCACTAAAAGTTACATTAAACACCAGACAACAAACAAACTAGTATTGTCACCTACGACTAGTTCCCGGTGAAAACCACAATTCAAGCATATCCTATAAGCATTTTAAAACCAAGGTTATCAGTAAAATGTACAAAATGCCTTCAACATCACATAATGAAAATGATCATCCGAATGTGGCAGCTGAGCTGAGCCACATTGCTCAGGCTTTGTTAGCACTGACTCTTCTATTTCTTTCATACTTTTAACACCATATGAGACTATATGTTATTCCCTTCTTTCCCTTCATGTTCATGCTATGACAACGGCGGGAAATCCTCCTCGTCCTTCAACTTGTATGATTTTACAGCAACCCTGCTCGATCGAGAGGAGGAGGGAAACGACTTTATTAGGATGAAAACCAAAACCTATGGAAAACTATAAAGAACATTTAAATGAATGACATTTTTATTATACCAAAAACCGGCCCCGGACCGAGAACCAATCCAAACCATATCCAAAAAATCAAGAACCATAGATAATGGTTCGGTTTTGATCATATATTTCATTGAACCAGTAAAATACAGTTTGGATATGGTACTTATAAGCCAAAACAGATGGTTAACCGAGAAGAACCGAACCAAAATGGTATAACTTTCAATTTCGAATGCATGTTTGTAACTATAGTCTATAGCTTAGTATTGCATTGCATGTAAATTTGAATGTCTGTATTTCACTTTTAGTTAAGACCAAAAACCAAACCCGAACCATGAACTAGAACAAAGTAAATTAAGCTGCATAGTCAGTGTGAAAATAAGTTCTAAAAGACTAATTGAGCCCATGAATTGGGTCCAAAATAAAAATCCTATCACATTATGGTTCAGTACGGTTCTAAAATATTGAGAACCCCCTAGTCCAGTTCAATCCGGTCCTTACCCAAACGATTCGAGTAACCGGACCATGGACACTTCTAGACATTTTTTCCCATCAGGGTTTGCCTGGTTGGTCAGGTTCTCTCTCTTGAGAACCAGGGTTCGAATCCCAGTGGTTCACATGCTTGGGAGTGGATCATATTTACTGCTTTATTGCTGATAGAAAAAGAGACATTTTTACCTATTTTCCTCTGGACCGAATACAGGCTTTGGTGCTTGTATATCTGATGTTGGAGGAATTACGCTTGTGTTTTGACTGACTTCCTCAACGGAGTTTGGGTGCTTGCTGGTTTCTGGCCATGGCGGCCCTAATGGAAGTAGATGGGCAGCAAATGGCGGCAGCCCGCCGGTCTTCTCTGGTTGGTGCAATAAAGGATTGGTATTGGAATGTGCATTGTTTCTAGGGGAACCTTGGTATGGCTCTGAAGTCCCATATTTTACCCCTCCTTGATGAGAATGAAAGGGTGCGTGCAATATTCCACGGTTGTCTGAAGACCCGTAATTACCACTCCCTTGCTGAGAATGAAACTGAGTTACCGAAAGCTCGGGGCTGCCTGTTTCTGGGGAATGTGTCTCAAAATGCCTCCCAACACGGCCATTGTTCCGAGGAGACCTCAATGGTGCTAGATTCCTTCCTCTTCCAGCCAAAGGTCTGTCTCTATAATGGTTCTGCAAAATTGACGATGAAAGTAATAAAATAAAAAACATAACATTACCAGCCTTTGGAGGGGTCTACACAACAATTTCAAGTTCAGTACAAATTCAGAGGGCTTAGAATGACTATACCGTGTTGGGAAAGTATGTTCCCGTCCCTCGCGGCTTTGGCAAGTCTTCCATAACAAACGGGGCTTGAGGTATCATTGGTGGATTGTTGATGGGATAGTACACTGGTCCGGGAACAAGACCATTGGCATTCGACTGTGGAAACACACTCCGCTTTGACTGCACCGAACGAGCAATAGTTTCCCACGGACTCTGTCTCTGGAACTGAGAATGCATCATTGGAGGGACAGGAATGCTCAATGCACAATCCAACCAATACCGGCCACAATTCAAACTACCTACATGACTGTCAAAGTCCCCGCTGAGATCTGACAGAGAGTTCAGAGCTTCAGGAGTCTCGGCAGCGCTGGTTACAGCAGCGTCTTCTGGATACCAAGGAACAGAACTCAAAGCCAAAGAGGAGAGAGCCTGACTATTACTACCTGCATAGATCTCACCCGGGTCACTAGATATTGTTATTCCAGTCTCATCAGCAGTTGCTTGCATTGCCCCAGAAGAAACTTTCTTCACCTCGATTTGATCTGAACCATCCTTCCTCTTTTCGCCATTCGCCATTAATGACGATGAAAAGTAGAGATGAGGTGCATGGGGTGGTGTTTTAGCTGGGGTGGGAGAATTGTCCGCATTTGGAGAGGATGATCTAGACACATTACCAGTTGAAATTGTGAGATCTTTAACTTTGTAGGTAGCGAGGTCTTGCGCGTCGCCAGAAATTCGGTTTTTTGAAATAGCAATCTCAGATGTGTCAACTTCCAAAGAGCTCACAGAGTGTGCAATGCTTCTAGACCTATCTTGCGGTGCACTCACTGTCGAGTATCTCATATCTGAACCTGTTACATTGATGTCACCATGAAATGATTCCTCGTGCTCCGTCTTATAATCCTTCGCTACACCTGAGTTGGCTGGTTCAGATTCAAATGTTGCTGGATCTTCAAAACTTGTACTCGAGAATGGTATGGCAGGGTCATAGCCATTGAGTCTAAAAACAGGAATAGGATCTTGAACATCGGGCCTCTGGCCACTCCCATGCCTATCCAGTGTATTTGAGAAAAACTTGCGGATTTCTTCAGCTAAGTTTTCTTCTGGTTGGGAAAGGATGCGCCCGAGTTTACGAGCCCCATACGTGAAGGCACTCCTTATACGGTAGAAATTTCCTGTACAGAAACAGTATCAAAATAATTAGACACACACCCGTTTAGATATTTACGAAACATGTCTTCACAGTATTGCTGATCAAAAAAAATGTCTTCACAGTATCATAATATCCTTACATAAAATCAAGTTGCCCAAGTAAAATTCACACTGAAATTTTTCCTGGCTGGATCGTTTATAAGCATAATAAAAAAGGTTACGGAAGGAACCTACTTTGCTTTATCACATAAGATTGCAATGAAAAAACCTCAAATATTTCTTTCCAGGCAGTAGTAACAAAAAGAAAAAACCATTGGCCCCCGACCGAACAAAAGGATTGCTTACCTTTGCTTACACTGCGGCCAAGGTTGTTATTTTCTTTTAGCGGATCGACTATGTTAAGATACTTTTGGGGGAATATTCGTGAGTTGGTCTCAGATCCCCTTGAAGTAGCTGAAAACCTTTCCACACAGTCCTTGAGAAATTCATTAGTAAGCAAAAGGTCACCACCACCATTGTCAGGCGTCTTGGCTGCAAAATAAATATAACAGAGATTAGATATAAGGATCTCGATTAAATGACACCATTATGGTGGGGATGGACTCACCCAAGATTTCTGGCAAGGAGGTTATGCGAACAGGACCATTCAAACTGACGCAGTAGTTCTCCCAATCAAACTTGCTAAAGTAATCCAAAAATTTATACAAAACCTAAAAGCAGCAAATTCAATTGCAGAGATTTGAGTCATACATTTATGTATGAAACCAATGATAAATACAGTGCACTCACCGCTAGAGGACCATTTAATGATGAATGAAACAGGTGGAAGATATATAAAACCAAAGTTTCCAATGCATAGGTAGATATCAGGCCATGATGAGCACCAAGAATACGACTCTCATAGTAGCACCACGCCTTAATCAGTATAATGCTGCGTTTAAAGAGATTGTCTTTGGCAATAAGGCGATCGACCTGAATAAAAGCAGAGTGCATCAAAAGTTAATTACTGGAACGGTAGTGACTATAATACAGTTTGTGACAAACTGTCCATCTGTGCATGTATGTGAGCATGAGTTTCTGACTATCGTTGCATAGGAAGACGAGTGACAATGCCTAACTGATGGTTTGTCAAAAAGGAACGACAAAAAACTGGTGAGCAGTAAATGTAGAACATCAACATCCATAACATCATACATAAGATAACAATTAATTGTGCAATATCTAGATCGCCTTTTATGTTAAAACACCAAAGAAATTAGAAAATCAGAAACATTGCAACAGTATAGAAGCCAACATGTAAACAGTACCTAGTATAAGAATAGCACCAAAGATTAATTACTTCATATTTTCAGCACTCATGATTTCAGGGTTGCTCACAAGTCAACCAATTCCAGTTATAACTTTTAAGCATGCATGAAGCGATATGTGGCAAAAGAACGTACAGAACCAGTACAAACAAGCATTAGTTGATGTTTCTGTGAATCAGTCAACCACTTAATCCATCTGTGCTACCATTCTTTTATTTTATGACTTCAAGAAGAAAACTACCTTCTCAAGAAAGCATAGGGTGCAGAGCCCTCCTAACTGATTGAATGAAATATCTACTACGATGTTTTGCACAAGACACTTTACAAGCTTAACCTGCCACCAAAAACTCAATATTAACGAACAAATAAAAGAATGTCCAGAAAATAATTTAATTAAAACATACAATAGAGGCGAGATGCTTTGAAACATCACTCATGTAAGTACAATGCAGTTATATCTTCATAAGAGCCGCATATTGCATACCTTACAACAATATGAGCATTCAACATACATGTCCTCTAAAATAAACATCAAAACGTGATGGATTCATATACGAAACACTGCCAAATTGTAGGTCAATGAGCAGACAAAAATAGATCACTCAATAAAAGAGGAATGGATGTTTGCAAAAGTGCACATATTACCAACCCAGAAACTTTTAAAGGCTACACTGGAAGTTGCATGTGGGACTTAAATAGTATACAGCATCTATCTATGACACAATCTATAAGTGAATCAGGAGTGAGGAATCGGTAAAAGTATACATTTGGGAATAAAACCAATACATATCAAAATCAGTTCCAATAAAGTGAGACTGAGAGACAGTAGAAGATATACAAGATAGGGTTGAGTTCCTTAAAAAGTAAGGATCAACAACTTCAGCCAGAAACAAGAGAAACAGACCTGAATTTACTTGCTGCCTTGGAAAGCAAAAAACACACATAGCCAATAGACAGACAGACAAACCACTATGAATCCAGTAACGCTCACTATAATGGACTTCATAGAGAAGCACTTCTAAGAGAGAATATGAACACTTAATATGGTTTGCCAAAGGACAGTAGCAACCAATTAGATGAAGATGAAGCAGAAACTTCCATCAAAAAGGGAACACAAATCAAGTTCAAAAAGGGCAAATATCAAGTTGTCCAACGCCTTGGCAAACAGGATCAATTAAACAGAATAACTGCAATTTTTTATTATACTACAACTAGCATGCTGGCTAACTAGACAAGATATACAGCACATTAAAAAGTATGATAAATGAAATCCTTATGTTTGATTGATTCAATCAGATATCTTCATGATATATGTGGAATCTTGAGTAAAAACCTCTGCGCGAATCAATTGGACATCCCTCACTACAAACTCTGCAGCTTTATTCTGATCTTCTTTCTCTAGAATAGACCATACATCATTTGCCAAAGCTTCCTCAACATGTAGACCACCAAAGGCAGTCAAATCAATATCCCCGTCAGGAAGATATGTCTTCAGTGGTACTGATCCAAATGGGAAAACCTGAAACATGTATGCACTAGATCATAACAAAATTTTATGTGAAATTGTAAACCTTCTAGGTCTCATTCAAGTGAAATTATATGAACAGGTCTTAATCAAAAGCACATGAAAATTAATAATTGTGGGAAAAAATATTTCCATGAATCTAAATAGAGGATATGCTACACTAAATCAAGATTGAAGTATCATTTCTATGAATTTTAAATCAAATAACTGAGTTGATGATATCAGAATCATGGAACCAGAAAAGGTTTGAGATCACAAAGTGCCAAGTGCAGACTAGGCGAGAAAGATAAGCGTCTTGCAGTACCGACTCATTTCATATCTTTAAGTTGTACTACTCAGACTGTCAGACATGTGCATTTTGCACCCATTTAGAAGATGGATAGCCATGAATCCACATTGGCCAAACTTGTAAATAACATAATGCAGACTAACCACAATAGTCAATAGATACTACGAATAGGATAATATGAAGCTGCATGGGCAGCCATGCTAAGATAGGAAGCTACACTTCAACGAATAGATCTAAGCAGACATGCTAAGATAGGAAGCTACACTTCAACGTTATTACAATAGCATATCACAAGAATATTAAACATTAAAAATAATTAATGACGTTATTTATTCATACACAAGCGACAATATTTCCGTTTATTCAAAGAAAGCAATACGCTAACAAAAGTAATAAATAATGCAAAGATTACAATGACCTTCATGGATCTTGTATGCATTACATGTTAGTTAATTGCCATATTCAAAGTCAATCCTAAAAGTACCATATGTCAAGTGTAAACTTAAGTTTCGTCATTTTTCCCCCTGTATATCTCAAAAGGATTTTATGAAGAAAAAATATGTTTTTGTAAAACCTGCAGCCCGACCAAACAAGCCAAGTAGAGATCAACATCTCAGCCTCCAAGTTGCTCCATATCAAACTGGTGCTGATGGATTTAAAAAAAAATTAAACTTCTTAAGACTCTTTCTCAGACTGTCTCACGAAAATTTTGAATAGTAACCTCATTTCAATTCTTTCAGCTGCACTAGTATGACACATCATTGCGAAATACTTCTGGAGATGGACCATCATTAATCTCATTCTCATGTATTCCATTCTGAAGTAAATTGTTATAGACTGGCTAAGACAATTACCCGATAGGGTATCCATTGACACACCATAAAAGCATGTTGACAGCAAGATCTGAGCATTTAAGTTAGTATATAAACAACTGCAACAAACAAGCATTACATTTATAATTGTTGAGTGAGATACATAAATCCTATTCTTGTCAAATGCTATACCGTACTATCAATCCTATTCATATCATTCCTTAAGTTACCACAAATCCACTTTAGCATTCTTATCTCCACTAACCCCCTCATGTGAAAATGGAAAGTTACATTTTAATTGGGACAGAAATTAGCAAACATAGCTGTATAACAGATAAAATTGCCGTTTCTTGTTGCGACAAAACGACAAGACCCACTCATCATTAAAAAAGTAAGCAGTTTTAAAATGAAAGAGGGTCGCCTTTGGAAGCTTTCGCTAGTAGCCAAAGTAAAGCCTTCAATGAACCTTTCTTTCCGACATCCATTCCAAAAGAAAGAATCTAACAATTAAGTAACTGGTGCATATATGATATATACAGCCCGAACCTTTATAGATCCTAGATCTGATACTAACCACTCAGCTAAAAGTTTTTTTAAGAATAAATTTTATACCGCCGCCGTGGCTAGAACATTGGCCACCAAACCAATGATCCAAACACTTGACCGATGAGATTAGGGAAGGGAACTCTTGATGAATATGAAATGATAACCAACAACCAATTACAGATGCAATCTTCAAAGGATTTTGAGTTCAAGTCTCAATCAATCAACTAGGCACATCTCTCATGTCCATTTTTAAGCAAAAGCTTCTACAAA
The DNA here is from genome assembly GCA_963920655.1 of Geranium rotundifolium. NCBI lineage: Eukaryota > Viridiplantae > Streptophyta > Magnoliopsida > Geraniales > Geraniaceae > Geranium > Geranium rotundifolium. Next base: position 35,609,584 of record OY987313.1, on the reverse strand, counting down.
ACAGTCTGCACGCAAGTGTTTCAGCACATAACGATCAATCCATCTCTACAAGAGCAGTCAGAAAATCAAATTATAAACAAAACCCAAAAGGCTCAACTTCACTGCTTCTACTTGAACACTCCAAATAAATCAGAGAAGTCAAAAAGAGGGTACCCATAAAAGAGAGTGAATAAACTAAACAAACACATGCAAGGTGAGTACACAGAAATGTCAATAAGCAAGCCTCCCCTCACCTCGCAGCCAAGAGAAGTTCTGATCAGCCTCTGGACATAATCAATGACCAGCCTCCTCCTCTCCTCGGAGAGGACAGTGGGCTGAACCTGGGCAATGATTTCCTGTGTCGCTTTCTCAGCTTCCTCCCAGTAATGGTCACCGACTGCGACATGGTTGGAGGAGAACGAAGAGGAGCGGACGAGAGAAACGGTACCGTTCGGTTCGGGCCGAAGATCGCCCATGAAAGCACCCAAATTTCCGAATCCCCCAAAAAACCCAGAAACGATTTCGGCGAAACAGACCAAACCCAGCAAGCGATTTCGGGTTCCAAACCCTCGGAATTTAAGGCGGAGGCGGCGAGACGACCATTCGGCGAAACGAAACGCTCCGTATTCGATCCAACGAGTCGCTATCGATGGCGATCGAGGGTTTTTGGAGAAACGGAAAGCGATGAAACCCAGAGGAGGAAGAAGGAGACGGTGGCGAGAGAGGAGAGTTCGATTTCTCGGAATCGGATTTGTGGGGAAGATCGGAACTTGGTCGGGACTGAGAGTTCGATTTTTGTGATGGTTACTTTTTTTTTCTTCTTCTTCGCAGCACAAATACGGAAAATCTGGTTCTCTTCTGTCGTCGTCGACCTCTCTCTCTCTCTCTCTTCCCGTCTTCTTCTTCTCTCTCTCTCCTTTGTTTCTTTTTAGGTTTAAGAAAATTAAAACCCCAATTAACGCATCGTTTTGGGTCTAATCTCTTTTTTAACTGTTGCTCTTGTTTAACCTTTGCCACCAAAATCATAACAAGTTTAACACCAAAAATGTAAAAAAAATAGCAAACAAAAAAACATTATCAATTGAGCAAGATTGGAGAGGTTTGAAATGAAATACCAATAAGTGTTTATGGTTCGGTTTTGAACTAAATAGATAACTAAAATCGAAATTGTGATAACTTTTATTAACATATCACTGCTAGAGCAACAAAAACATAAGTATTTATGGTTGGTTTTGAACTAGACATATTATTTTGATTCTGGTAAAATTATAACTAAAATCAAAATTGTTAGAATTTGATTTAACTTTTTATTTGGTGTTATTAATTATGTTCGAGCAGATTTTTACAATTTTATGGCCTAAAGTTTGACTTATTTTTTGTTAGTTCTATAATTATGTTCCCAATTGTTCAAGATTTATGGCATGCAATGATTTAATGATCAAATCCATCTATTCTCAATTGGGTTAAAGTTAATTTGATGATTTTGTTTTTATAAATTAAATTCGAACAACTTAAATTGAGGTTTAACTCTAATCGAAACAAAATGAATAAATTCTATTTAACTTTTTGCTTTTTCAATTAGGCCGGTCTGGTTAGAATGTTTATTGAACAGTTATATTAAATTATTCCGTTAGCGCGTGATTAGAATTTACAAGTAATAAATACAAAATTTAAATCTTAAGCAATTAAAATTAAAAGGGAGAGCTAGAAGTCATTAAATTTTTGGAGTTTGCCACTATGATCATATCTATGGCTTGTAGACTAAGTACTTCAAAGAAGTTATTGAAATATGGAATGTGAGGTAGAGGAGGTGGTGATGGAAAGATACTTTGAATTAGGTAAAGACAATAAAATTTAGTCGAAAGTTTGTATTCACTTCATCTGATAATAATAATTTATATTTATTTCGTGACAGAATTTCAAGAGTTTGAACTTTTTCATACTTTTTTTTGAAAACTTTTCATACTAGATTATGACCAAATAATAGTGAGACAAAAAAAAATAATGTACTGTCAACATTAACATGTGGTACAGTAGTTTACCAATTTTTATTTTAGGGAAAATATAATTTACAGTAGTGTACTTGACATAATTTTTTTACTCATGTACGATGTAAATTAAATTTTATTAATTAAATACAGTAGATATTATATTATATTATCATTTGGGTTGTTCGTCGAAAATTGACGATGTCTCACAGCGACACAGTTTTGCTTGTGAGGGCTTCTAGTACGACGACGGTTTCGGGCCTTGAGGTGGTAGCAGTAAAGGAGACAAATCTAAGGGGATGGCAGGAGCGGGGTCGAGGACAGTGGGGTTGAGGTCGGAGTTGAGGTCGAAATTGCAGGCGTGGCGAGCTTGGGTTGCGACGGTAGATCGGTATTGGGAGGGAACTGGGGTTATTTGGTTTCGGTGGGCAGACTCATGCAAGCATATCGAATTAGGGGGCCTCGGATTGCTTAAGTTTCAATACGTGAGAACCGGCGGTTTTGGTTGGTTGATAGGTCGGTACCGGGAGAGAACCGGAGTTATTTGGCATCGATGGGCAGACTCATGCAAGCATACCGAACTATGGGGTCTCGGCTAGCTTAAGATTCAATATGTCACTTTGGTGTCCTATTAGGATCGGTACTAGAAGGAAATATAGGGTCCCTGGAGTCGATGGGTTGATCCGGTTAAACCCAATGAGCTTAGAGAATTTGAACTTCACGATGCCCATATTGATCGCAGGGTTGATCGAGGAAGATGGTTTAAGGCGGTCTACAACAAGATCACGGGGTTTTCCATCTGTATGAGTTGGAGGTCGTGACTCTGCATGAAGCTGACTGGTTCGAGTCGATTGGTCTCCAGGGTTAGCATGGATGCCTGTATAAAGTCCTCTACAACAAGATCACGGGGTTTCTCCATCCGTATGAGTTGGAGGTTGTGGCTCTACATGATGTTAAACAGGTCGAGCTGAACAACATTGGAGAAATCATTAGCGAACAATGTTGCGTACTACACACTATCAAAACAGATGTTCTTTGTTTTGCTTGTAATCAAATGACTCACGAATTGTTCATGTTTGATTTAACTAACAGTAGTTGAGATTATGATGAAGTGTTTGTTCCACTAACTGTAGCTTCAGTTGTCCGGCTTGATGCGGATTAGTTGCTATTTAATTAATAAAATTCGTTTTTACTTTCAAAAATCTATGACAGAGATAGATATTATATTATCATATATGATAGAGATAGAGATAGATATTGGTGTAAAATGTCTAAATTATTTGTGAATTCAAAAAACCATTTAAATAATTGAAACTAAATATTTTAATATTAAGAATATCAGTTGAACAATAAATAGTATAGTAAATAAAAATAAATTCCAATTTTAATTAATTTTTTCCTTTTTAAAAGAATTAATCTAAAACATAGGCAATTGTCCTTTTTCAAAAACAAAAAATTTAATCAATATCTTTTTTTATCTAATTTTAATAAATGGTAGAGTAAAGTAGTGAAAAATAAAGTTTGCCGTAGAGAATTATTACATTTTAAAATATATCATATTGAGTCAAATACACTCTAATGAAATATAATTATCTTTTATTTTATAAAAATAAAATACGTTATGTTACTAATGACGCAAGCAATTTAGAAGCTTTAAATCGTACACATGTATAGATTGTGCATCAGTAGGTGTAGCAACGTTAATTCTTTGTTTACTAAATTGCATAATTCAATTCGCATGCAATATATGGTCTTATTGATTGGTAGTCACGTGTTGTTAGTGGAACCAAGAACAATTATTATTTTTATCTGTTCACATTTATATAGTATTTTCATGTTATGTTTCTCACGTTTTACCTCTTTTGTGTTGTAGTTTGCCGTAATTATGCTTCATAAATCATGAAGACTAATACTAATGATAGAAGACTCGGATTCAGAGGACAATAATCTCATATCGAATGTCATGACGAAAAATGTAAAGTTGAAGACAACACCTAATACTGATAAGAAAATCTTAAAGGTCATGATGGATACATGTTTTATTAATAGGCGTAAAATTTACACATTTCAAATTCTGATTGAGATTTAAACTGACATGGTCGTTGTAGCTCAATGAAGTCGAGGGGAGCCAGAATGTGAGTTCCTATAAAAGCTCATTCGAATGGCTGAAGGAAAACCAAAAATGTCGATATTGTGAGAAATAAAAATGATAATATCCAGTAGTTCCATAAGTTGGATACGAGTCTTTCCCCCTCTCCAATGGGTTAAATTATATATGCAAGTACAAAACATGACCAAGTTACAAAAGATAGAGGTCGGTGCAATGGGATGTGGGTCGATACTAGATCTTAAACTGAGTTCTGTCCCAATCACCACTGGCTTTTGGCTAGTAGATAAATTTTATGTCAACTGCATGTCACTTTTTCTAGACGGTGGATAGAAGATAATGATAAAAAAGAGTATGACGTGAAATGTATGCTTGGGATACCACGTGGGCACCTAAATATTGATGTCAAGAAAGCAAGTAAGGAATATCCTGCTCGTCGTAAGGAAAAATTTGGAACATACGAAGAAATGAAGGAACGGAAGAATGGTGGGACATTTTTCAAGCAAAATTTCTTTGTAATGTTTTCACCTGTCACGATTGAATTCAGGTCGAGTCAGTACGCGAACTAATCATACTGAGAAGCTATAGAGGACGCCGAGCGAGTATAACTGGTGTGCATCGATTCTCGTCATCCTAGTTTTACAAGTCGTTTACAGATCTAATTGAAAGCAAAAAGGAAAGGTTTCGTGAGACTCTGCTAAGCAAACGAGTCGATTATTTTGAGTATAGTATAAATTGTGAGTCTTGATGTACACATGTTATCATCACGTTGTTTTCTACTTATAGTTTGATGTGTTGTTTTGGTATTATATGCAGCTCCATTGTGTTTAAGGAGGATATCGATAATTTCTCAATTGTTCTCACTAATGCTCAAACAATGAAGGATGACAAGTTGGTACATTGCAACATAATTGACGCATAATGTCAATATCTCAACGATTTGGCAAAACGTTAGGACCTAGATGGATAATGTCATTGTTTTATAAGTTTATTTGAGACGGTACTTATTACATGTTATAATAAAATCATTCTATTCAGTATGTAAACTCTTCTTAAGCTTGTAACCATGCATCTACATTTCTAATTGGAAAAAACGTATGGTTAAACCAAAAGAGTTAAATAGACAACTCAGTAACTCAAAGAATTTTAAAGAATTATGAAAATAGAACTTCATGGGAAAATCAAATAAATGCACACGAATGACCTGATACGTTCTATTGTTTTATTATCGTTCGAAGAGTTTACAATAATCATATCATGCAATTGACACTGGATTCACAAATATTGTGTACACATCACCAGCATTACAATGATTTTATAAGCATGGTACTAGTTTTTTGGTGGTACAATTATTTCATTAATATTAATATGATTACAGATTTTATTTAAATAGTTTCGTGTACATGCAATATTCATATGCCACCAATAGTTTGTTTACATATTTTGAATGAGTTTAATGTTGTTCACAGATTTTCTCAACAACAATAAGTACTATTATGTTCTCTGTAATGTGTTTCGATATGAAAAAATTTCTTGACGAACTTTTGGTAATCTCATACAGAAAATTCTAATAATGTCGATATGAATGATATCCCGATGAACTGGTAATATATTAATATTATTCGTTGAGTAACAATGTTATGATAGCACATGTTGAAGTTATAGTTTTTTCGTATGGCACAAATGCATATGTCCATTGGTAGTTGAGTTTGACGATGTCATTGCATGCAATTTGTTTAAGTCGGATTAAGCACATCAATTCTCGTGGTTATCTACGTTGTCATTGCACGTAATTTGTTTAAGTCAGATTAAACACATCAACTCTCGTGGTTATCTATAAAGAATGTTGTTAACTGGGGCGTGTTCACTATTTCACATGAGGAAAACTATATGGGTAATGAACATTGGGAAGCTGAGGTGAGGAGAAATTCAGTAAGTATTATGTTATATTACTATACTGTTACATGTGTCTGTTCTAGTAACTGAATTTAATTACAATTTTTGTCTACTTCATGTAAGTGCTACAAATGTACAAATTCTGTATTTGGGTGTTGTTCAAGTTGCTCGCATGGAGAAAAATTCAAATTAGGGAGCATTGCATGCAAAAATCATGACAAATTATGAATTAAAGGGGATGAATTTCAAGGTCAATAACAAATATAAGACTTAGTGATGGTTTAGTTATTTTGCATTTTATGTCACAAATAGACGTTGTTGCTTTTGACCAGTTGTTTGGTTTTTATGTTGACCATGGATCAAACTTTTACCAAGTGGTTTCGATTTAAGCTCAGTTGTTTGGTGATACAATACTTGTATTATGTTACATGGTTCTATTAAGTTTAATATTTTCAGATTTTGTTGCATTGTTGAATGTTTATTTTATCACTTTAATATTTAACTAAGACATTATGGGGTGTTTGTGTCAATTATGTACTACCCATTATTATATTATATTGTAGCTCAAATTGATGCATGGTGTGTGAAACTATTTCTTATATTGATGTTGTTATAGAACAAATCTAGTGGTTTCATTAGTTCTACTATAGTTATTATTCGTATACAAATAATGTTCAATAGTACACTGTAGTGTAGGGGTGTTTACGAGTCAAGAACCGCCCACAACCGACATATGTTGGGTATGCGAGAAAATGAACAAAAAACGAAACGGATAAGTTGACCAGTTCAATTAAAACTCACTTGACTGATTCTCGAATATTCTTAGTTATATTGTGTTCGATCATACTTGAGTGAAAGCGTATATAAAACTAGTTGTCATGTGAAACCGTTGAACCAACATGCAATTATCAACATGGAAACAGTTACAAAACTAACTATCATGGAACAAGTAGTTGTATTTTATTATGAAATTGTGCCAATTTATCATGAAACCATCTGTTTTAAATTTCTTTTCCACGTAAACATGAACCACGTCTACCAAAACGATATGTTATATTTTAAACTAAACTATAGATTTATATTTGATATTTTAGAAGAGACGTGAACTAAATACCTTTTTGGCAACTTCTTCATAATTTGTAACATGCACGTCTAATATTTCACGTTCGGTAACACTTTATCAATAATATTATCCTTTGCTACATTGTGGCATGTGATGATGCATAAGTTGTTTGTAGTGCACTTCTTGAAAAAAAAATAAAATCGAACTACCATAAAAGATTGGTTGTCTTTCTTCGTTATCAAGGCCACACCGAGTGTTACACACATTTCATGATTGTCCACTCTAGTGAATGGGTAGAAGACCGTTGAGTAAATGCATTTAATTATAACAAATTGTATGAGTTAAATGGGAATATATTCCAAATGAAATTAATAGAGTACATATGATCATTGATTCATTCGGTAAATTAAGTTAAAGGACTTATATAGTAATCGTAACGAGCGTAGTTCGTTCTTATTACTCAATCTAAAAAAATAGTCTAGTAAGGCTATCACAATCATCGTAACTTCTCAGCAGGTTTCGATTCGAACACAAGTACCAACAATTGAAAATTACATATACTGGATGATTGAGCATTTCATTGAATTTGGAAACAACATAATGAGTTGGGTTCAAAAGTTTTAGCGGGACCATAGCCTGCACCTTGTCCTCGTCCTCGTTGTCATACAACGACGTTTGCTTTTATCTTTTGAATGCATCATTTTCATTGTGTCCCCTCGAGAACTTGTCACCCTCCTCGGCATATTACAATGAAACACCTACAACGAGACATTTTTTGTTACCAAGATGTGTGATGAATCCACAAAACCGGGCACATGTTTTGTAGTGGTTTATGCATGTTATCGGGCATGCGAAGCACATATCTATCACCAACTTGGGACTTGTTGGGCAATATGGCTTGTAAGCACAAATATATACTCTTTCCCTCCCTTTGACATCATGTATTAACTTTTGCCTAAAAGTATGAAACATGTTTCAAAATATCACAATGAATCACATTTCAACATTTTTAATAAAACCATAACCATGAAAGTTTCATTAGAACACTACACAAAATTCCCCTCTATGGGTTATAGTTTCATCATTATTGTATAATATTTTCTCTTCATGAAGAAAATGCACAAATAGTACATATATGATGATTAAACCTGTATCTTGAGTTTTCGATTCAATAAATTTTTAGTCTCTGCCAAACACACACGTTTATAAAACAGTCAAATAATATGATCGAGAAAGCTATCACACATTTTCAAAAAAAGTAGGAGAGAAAAGATGAAACTCAAATATTAGGCGAATCGATCATGCAATAAATATTAATAAAAGTGTTTATTCATTGAATACTTAATATGAAAATATATACCATATCTCTTTATTTATAGAATTTTTTTTTATCATGTAAAAATACCCTACCCTCATATTTTATTAAACATGCCATAAATACATGAGTTTAACCATGAGTCTATTCTAACAGTTTATAACATTACTATTAAGGTCAGTCGGATGAGTTGCTCAATCGTTGAACCAATTTTTAACCTCAGATCTTGCACGGGCGGTAAAAGAGACAAAAATATGAATATTAAATGTCTAATAAGCGGGAGTAACTACCGTATCATGTTTTATTTTTAGGGATGATAACTAGGTGGGTTTGGGGCAGATTTTGCAATCCCAATTCTCGTTAGAATCGGATCCGTGATTCCCCGTTTCTAACGGGGACGAGGTTTCCCCGTCGAATTTGGGGATTCCCCGTTTTCCATTTCCAACCCAAAAATAATGTTAAAACATATTTATTTTTTTATAAAATTTGTATTAAAAATTGTTATTTTAATAAAATATATACTTAAAATATTTTTTTTCATTAAACATGTATTATAAAATATTAGTTTAACGAAAAAGATATTATATTTCATTAAATATGTATTTTAAAATATAACTTTTGATATATGGGGGGGGGGGGGGGAGCGGGGCGAGGATACCTCACCCGTCCCCACCCCATTTCCATTCGGATTCAAAAATTTTCCACCCCATTTTTATTTGGATTTAGGGATCCCGTCGAGTACAAGGAATATTGTCATCCCTGATTATTTCCATTCATGAATCCCTATTTATTTCCATCCATGAAAGGACGACACTACCATTATTTCATCATTATTACCCAATAAATGATATTAATTTCTCAGATTTGTATTTAAAGGGGAGTTTTCACGCGAGTGTATCCCGATCCTTCTATGGCAAATTATAAGAAAATAACTAATCTCGTAAAAATTATGGTTAGGTTTAATTTGGTTGTTTGGGCTGCAAGGTGGAAATAGCCCAGTACGTTTTCCATTTATGAAGGCCCAGTTAAAGGCTTACAAGCCCACGATGCGATTGAGAGAGACCATTTGGGTTGGGGAAGATCGAGTGAAAACTGAAAACACAGAACAAAGCACACTGACCGAGAAAATTGAACTCAAGAATGGCGATCGGAGGAAGGAGAAGACCGATCAAATTGGTCTGCTTCTGGCTACTGTTGCTCCCCGCCATAGCCGTGGCTTACAGACCCGGCGACATCGTCCCCATGAGCAAGATGGGTCAATACCACTCTGTCAGTTCTCTTCTATTCCTGCATCTTACTGTGGATTCTTTAGATTTGAGCTCGTTTACTTGAGTCCGCGTCTTCTTCTTGATCAATTCGTTGTTTTTGCTTATGGTTTTGTGTCGTTTATCAGTCTAGAACACTCTGGTTCGACATGATTGGCCGCCACTGCCCCATCTTCGGCGTGAATCGTGAGGTACCCTCCTTCCAGGTCGTTGGCTAGGGTTTGAATTGTGGTTCAATCCCGTCAAATTCGTGTTTTGTATGGTGTTGCAGGTTTTGATTCCGATTCCAAAGCCAACTGGGTACACGGGTGCTGATCCATACAAGATGTGAGTTACAATCTACTTGAATTGGATGAATTGTGAGTTTTGTATTGGTCAATAAAGTGTTTGTGATTGTAGTCTCCTAGGGTTATTGTTCATGGAAGGGTAATTGTAGGAAGAACATTATGTGAATTGTGATAATCTGTCTGCTATTGGATTTTGTTGCCTGGTTGAATAGAAATTTGTATTACGCTTGAAGATAGTAGATAATGACTATGAAAGACCGGTTCATGTGCATGCAGATCGTTTCAAGTTGGTAAAGAGAAGTTCCTCATTCCATGGCTTCTAGTGATAAACCGCAAGGGTCCTGAAGTTCCAATGATTGATGTGAATTTGGTACGTCTTGCGTGTTCTTATAGAGATATTGAACCACTCACATGTATTATCTCATTGCTCGAGAGTCTTACTAAGCTTAGGTGCCAAGGAAAATATGTTGTTAAGATTTTTGAGAAAATAATTTCAATTTGTGATGGTTGTCAACCTATCTGTCATGCAGAGGTACTCGGGAAGTGATTTGCTTGGTGTCACTGCCAAAGTTGTGGACATGCCTCATCACTGTAAGTATTGCCATCCTAGTTTGGGAAAATTTGTATTCTGCTTGGGAATCCTGTCACTCGTACTAGAAATGTGTTCGAAATCGATACCATTGATCTCCACACTGTTCAGTCTTCAAGGCTAATTTCATATTTAGCAAGGTGGACAATATCCTCCTTTTTTGAATTGTTGGGAAATGCCTCATAAATGTTCTCTATTTACTGTAAATTTAATTTTAGTTATTTTCTCCAATGCCGAGAGTATTGCTTAGCAACTCATATTCTTTTTCATTTGTATAGTAGACTGTAAGACTTTACTTTACTCTGTAACGACTTCTCAGGCTTTTCTGCATCTCCATATTTTTATGAACAGATGTTGAAATTCATCCAGACATCCGTAAACAGTTTTGGGATCCGGAACATTGGCCAAAGCACGTGCTTGTCAGATACACATGGTTAGTTTGGATGCACTAGGGATAGATATTTTAGATGTATCTTTGTTTCTTAATGGCTCTAAACTCTGCAGTAATGCCATTGCTGTTTTGTCCTTTAATAAATAATAATCAACAAGTAACAATTGCTATTGAGACTGGTGAAATAATATCCTTCAATATGTTTGTGTCTACCGTATACTCAACTATTCCAATTTTGTGCTGAATAGAGAGCATGAAGAGTTGAAAACTAGTTATTGGGAAACCTAGATAAAGTGGTTTCTTTCTATGCACTGGACCCTGAAAAGGTTGTTTTGGTGAAATAGGTTTTCTGATTCGGTTCACCCCAACTCAAGATTCAGTTTCAAACTGATACGTGGGGGAGTGCAGTAATTGGAATTGTCTACCTGACTCTTGACTTTCATTAGTTGCATTCTGAATGTTGATAATTTTAACATATTGTTAGTGCCCAAATACATAGCAACAATGCAAGACCGGATGCATGCATAATTTGATGTGCCTTTTACAAATTCATTGATTTATTTTTAAATATCTTTCAGTTACTAGTTTTTGGGTTCCTATGACTTACAGCAAACTGTTTGCCGACTCACTGTTTGGATATATTGCAGGAAGGAACAATCTGAGATAGATGTGACTTCTGGATTCTATGTCCTGTTTGGATCAGGTTTGTATCTCATCTGAATCAAAATTGTACCGTCAATGTATGGACCTATATTTTTGCAGCTGAAGTTACTACATTGTCTAGGACAAATTTCGGTATATGATCACAGCTTCAAAATACATGTTTGTTTCCAAAGCTTGCATATTTTGTTCATAAGCTTTTCTAGAACTTGAGAATATGCAAACTCACACACCTTCTTTCTAAACTAGTCTTATGCATGTCTCAGGGCTTATCCTATCGTTTATTCTCTCAATCTATGTCTTGCAATCGTCAAGAGAAAAATTAACAAGGTACTGTTTTCTTCTCTCCTGCTTTGGGATCAAACTTGTCCGTGGACTGACTTGAATGTGAAAGTAACTAAAAATTCTGAACCAACTTCAAGGAGTGCTTTTACAACATAGTCACTGGTTATGATAAAATTGCATACTTAATTACAGAACTAGAATGCAACAAAAGAACATGAAACTTGGCCAAACTAAACCACCAAGAACGATGATAAGTAAAAATTGGTTCTGGAGCCGGTTAATTTAGTCAAACTCGGTCAACTTGGCCAAACCTAGCCAAAACCAACCAACTTTTTATTTATTTAAAAATTGTTCTTTTTGCCTGCAAGAAATTCTCGTCTCTTCCATGTGGAGTCGTCAAATGTTGACTTATGTTTTTTCCTGTTAACTTGTTATCTATGTTTCTAGATTGTTTGAACTACGGTTTACACTTTTGTTTTAACTTAATAAGTTTTATGGAACAATCAAATTATATTAAAATACTGTTATTTTTTGTCATTAGTATATATTTAATCTGAAACCAGTTTTGTCGATTCCTCGCTGAGTTCCCAAAAATCCTTATTTATCGTCTTGCCAAGTTTTGGCCGATTCCGAGTTTTAGAACATCAGTTTGCTGCACATGTTGTTTCCTATAAATTTGTGAGACTAATTAACATTTTGGTGTATAATCCAATCCAGGTTTGTGATGGAGACTGTTGCTGAAAGCAGCAATTCTGTTGGAGGAGTGGCAAAGGTCGAGTGACTGTAGTTTTTTGTTTCAGAATGTAATTTTTTTTGGATCGGCATGTCTCATCTTATATTATATGTATTGCTACTAATATAGTTTTCAACCCATTTCATTTTTCTACTTCAATACTAAAACAAACAAAAAATTCAAACAAAATTTACATCTCCTCGCGGACAAAAGAACTTTATTATTGCATATGGTAAAAATGTCTCGAATTCGATTTATGCCATCAGTGCAGTGTTTTTATAGACCCGAATGGAGACCTAAGATTTTTCGCCGGGTTGATCATTTGAAAAGATTGAATTTTAATATCATCATAAAAATCATATAATTATATATGTACTGTCTATGATATAAAACCCATAAATTAAAACAGAGAAAAACAAAGTATGTAAAACATTAGTGTAAGCTAATTTTTTTTTATTGTAAAAGAATTTCCATACAATTTCATTACCAAGAAAAAAGTCAACGGTCCAAGTTGGAATTGCACTAACCCTTGTCCTGATGCAGAAAAAGTCATTGTTCTTCGTTTATAATAAGATTTTAAAAAGAAAAAAAATACTCTTTTTTAAGGAGACAAGGAAAGGAAGAGGAAGTGAGGAACAGCACAAATCCAATTAATTAATGAGTAATCAGTAATTAAGGAGAGTTGATTTAACACCGTTGGATCAACGGTGAAAGTCAAAGTTTCACGCTGAATAAATTTCACCTTGTTTGGTAAAAAGTTAAAAACAGAAATAGAATAGTGAAAATCTATATCTTCTTCTTCTTCTTCTTCAGTTTCAGTCGTTACCTGCTAAACAGTAGAAAAGTAGACAGTAGAGAGGTAGAGAGCGATTGAGGTTGAAATTTGGGTGGTCCCTTTTGTTCTGGTTCATGGATTCAAGATCCGAAGAAGATTCAGAGAAATAGGTACACGAGTAGCAATCTCATCGACTCTTGTGTTCGAATCTCCACCTAAGATTTGCGGGATGCGGGTTTTTGATAATTTCTGTGTATCTTCACCAACCACCATCAATTTCTCTTGAAGTTTCTCGGATTCTGTATCTTTCTGGTTCTGGGTTTCGACGAAACATTGTAGGAGACCGAGTTTGGGGAATTGGGTTTCTGATTTTGGGTTTATTGGGAGCTGGGTTTTGCTTCTTATCAGATTTGGTTCTTCTTCTCCGATGGGTTGTTGATTTGAGTTTTGGAAAATGGGGGAAAACGTTGCGGCTCTGCACACAGCTATCAGCTCCATAGAGGCATTAGGAAGAGGTTTTGATGTCAATTTCGACACGAGGCTGCTTTACTGTAAAGGAGTTGCTGGTTCTAGGGTCGTGGAGGTTGACGAAGATCATACTAGGGACCTTTGGTTGTATGATGGTTTGGTTGTGCCAAATGTTTCTAGGGACATCAAGAACTCCGAGGAGAGCACTGGCCGCCAGAGCTCTGGTGTTTGCAATTTTCAGGAGGTATGCAATATAATGTTCAAATTCAATTCCATGATGCAACTTGTGATACCATGTGATTTATGGAGCATGTGTTAATGTTATAGGGTTCTTAGATTTGACTTTAGTTTGATTTGTTTTTCTTAACCATGTTGTGAGTAATAAGTACGGAGAAAATTTTCCTAAATGTATAACTCCTCGTGACTGAAGAATGATGATTATCCCGAAGTAATCATTAATCGGAAACTCTTGTTGAACAACTTAGAAATTTGCCTCTTCATTTATTATGGTAGGTATTGTGCAGCTATGGCAAGAACCTTACTTAAGCTCATGATAACTATAAGGAGAAATTGACACCAAGTTTAACTCTTTCCATGTTCTATGATTTAGATTTGTGCAAACTCTTTTCACAATCATTGATTGGCATTTCTGTCATACATGGTTCCTGGAGTGAAATGGTGTATAGTTGTACTTTTCTCAGAATATTGATCTGAACTAGCCAAGTTACTTGATTTGTTTGGTTCATTTGTATCTTATGGGATTGCTGTTCTAGATTATTGGGCATCCTGGTCAATTTGAAACATTCCATTCATATATGGAAAAAAATGTTTGACAAGTTATCATATACTTATTCTCTACTCCATTATTAATGTGAGTGCATGCATGTGTCTGAACCTGAACTTCTATGTTTCCTGTCCTTCTTTTGCACTATATTAATATGATTCTCACATGCTGATGGGTGACAGATGGTTGAATATTTTAATCAAAAGGCGAATTTATGTGGAGGCTTTCCTCTCGGTAGTTTTAATTCTGTTTTTAGCTATACTGGCTCAAAGGATATTGATGCTTCTGCCACCAAGACCCTTTCCGCGGATGGCTTTTATATCCCACTTTCCAAGTTTCAGCTAAAAAATTCGCCATTGGTGTTGCAAGAAAAAGTCAAACGTGCTGTCCCGACTTCATGGGATCCGCCAGCACTGGCAAGGTATGTATGCAAAATCATTATTGGAAGTTGATAAGGCATCTTACTTGTGTCTTTTTGCAACTAATTAATTTTTTTACAGGTTTATTGAAAACTTCGGTACACATATAATCACATCTGTAACAATAGGGGGTAAAGATGTGATTTATGTTAAACAGCATCAGTCATCTCCTTTGTCAACCATGGACGTTAAAAAATATGTTCAAGATATTGGAAACCAGAGGTTCTCTGACATCGAAAGTCCTACAAGCTCAGGTCAAATGAGAACCAATGATAAGGCTAGTTCTGCTACATGTCTTCCATTCTCTGACTACACATTTATCCTGCCTCTTTACTGCAAACATATCGTTTTGCCTATAATGTTGGTTAATTTTGTATGTCTGCAGGGTGTGGATCCTCATTTGTTTAACAGCCAAGGGGTATACCCTCAACCAACTAGTGCAATGTATCCTACTGGCAAAGAGGTATACATAATTTGCTTATCCGCTTACAGGATACCTGCTGAAACCTGTTCGACTGTTCATATTTTATATCTACTCGTTATTTATTTTCTTAATATCATTTGATAGATAGTTGGTTTGCTGAAGCCTTGAACTCATATTGTCCTTTTTTACCTCTAGGACGTTACAGTTATTTTTCGGAGGAGGGGAGGAGATGATCTCGAGCAAAGACATACCCAATGGACAAGGACTGTGCGGTCTTCTCCTGATGTGGTTGATATGACTTTCTTCCCAATCACAGATCTTCTTGATGGGGTAACCGGAAGGGAGCATCTCACTCGTGCTATTAGTCTCTATCTTGAATGTGAGAGCACTTGAACTTTGTCATATTAAAGTTGGGATCTTCTCCTTGTTTATTATTACAAATGATAAAAAGAACATTGTTCCTAACTTAGGACTGTATTCTTTCTGGTCAACTTTGTGCAGACAAGCCTCAGGTTGAAGAGCTAAGGTATTTCCTAGAGTTTCAGGTTACTCGTGTATGGGCTCCTTTACAGGACCCGATTCTTGGTCACCAAAGAAAGGAACCTGTTTGCCCATCTCTGCAATTTAGTATAATGGGGCAAAAGCTATATGTCAGCCAAGAGCAGGTACGAGTTCGTGTTGAAAAATTGTACTCTTTCTTCAACTATACTGATGTTTGGTTCCGTGGAACTTGGCTTGCACTGTGATTATGCTATGTCGGTTAGTGATGAGAATCATATGCCTGATTGATTGTGTTTAGTATTCTAGTCCTGTGAATGCAAGAGAAATGGATATTTGTTACCTTGGTTTCAATGGAGATCTAAGCTTAATTTATTTCATAATAGCTACCCATATGCTCTTCCTTACCTCACTCGAGCTTGCTCTTTTTTATTCTGTGAACCTTAATCAACCAACTTTAGTTGAAAACTAGATCGGTTCTTTTGCTGCAAGTGCCAAAACGACATTATGCCGTTATATTATTTTTTATCAGCCTTGAATGTATCAAAATTCGGGCTCAAGACCTCCCTTATGAAGATGGGAGCTCTATTTTGGTACTTAACCCAACATGAGATACTGCCGTTGGAACTCCAACCCTGTCCTCAGGCCACAAGTTCAAGTGCTTGAGCAGTTAGACAACAAGCTTTGGTATTTGTGAATTTCAACTTGTATTTCTATCTTTTATTGCTTCACTGCTTTATCTAACACTGCCTTCTTATTCTTTTGCACCGGAATGGAGATGGGGGTGGTTGTTTGGTCAAAATCAAGCAAAAAGACTTTCACTTTCTGTGTTCTCTAGTTTTAAGACGATGCATTTGCATCGTTGTCTGTCAGGAGTTTATCTACTCTTTCATACTTGAGGTGTGAGGAGAAAATAAAAGATAGCTTTTCACTGTTGTGATGCCATTGGTTGTCTCATATAGCACCATGTGTAACCTTGTCATATTATATCACTACATAGTTGAATATAATACACTGGCTTATAGTTTTTCAGATGTAACTGTAGGTGCAAAACTTAGCCAATAACCATCTTATCTCAGAAACCACACTTGTGACGGTCATTATTTTGCCTTAATGTGAATGCAGGCTTCAGTTGGGCGTAAGCCTGTGACCGGCTTGAGGTTATGCCTAGAAGGAGCGAAACAGAATCGGCTTAGCATTCATCTTCAACATTTGGCATCTCTCCCAAAGATCCTCCGTCCATATTGGGATACTCACATTGCCATCGGAGCCCCCAAGTGGCTGGGACCCGAGGAGCAAGATAGCAGATGGTTCGAGCCGGTGAAATGGAAGAACTTCTCTCACGTGAGCACTGCACCGATCGAGAGCCCCGAGACATTCATCGGTGACCTCTCTGGCATTTATATAGTCACCGGAGCCCAGCTGGGAGTGTGGGATTTCGGGTCAAGAAACGTCTTGTACATGAAGCTTCTCTATTCCAGGCTTCCAGGCTGCACGATTCGAAGATCTCTGTGGGACCACACCCCAAACGACAAGCCAAAGAAGGCAATTCCCACCGGAAACACTACAAACAGCGACAAGGTCACCAACAAGTTGTTGAAGCTTGTTGACATGTCAGAGATGTGCAAGGGGCCGCAAGACTTGCCAGGTCATTGGCTGGTCACAGGTGGAAAGCTCGGCGTGGAGAAAGGGAGAATTGTTTTGAGAGTAAAGTACTCTTTACTAAACTACTAGAATTTGTTCTTACGGGAAAGATGTGCAGTGCTTTATTTATTTAGGTTTGAGAATTGAGACTTTCATTTTCACACATGATGAACTGAGTTTAGAATATGAGGTTGTGTTCACATGTTAAGTCGTCGAACGTAATAAATATTTTCTTCTATATATCCATCTCCATGGTCGACTACAGTCGGAAAATATCAGGTGATATTTATTTAACATGCAGAGCTAATGATATAAATATCAGGCCTAGGGGGTGGTTTCGCCAAGTCAGTCGTGACCGTCCACGTCAGAAAATCCAGGTAAGATGATTTTATCTTAAATCTGAGGTCCTTCGAAAGTCTGACCAAATTGCCAATGTGCAGGAACGACATTGTTGCTGGTGACAGACTTCCCGTCGCTGGTGGTGACCTTGAAGGAGAGGTGTTGACCGTTGAGGTAGTTGTTGCTCTGCCAGTTCTGTCCCCAGTTTCTCGTCATGCTCTCCCACCCGGTTCGCGACCCCTTGATGGACACGGCCCTCACATCTCCGGCGCCTCCCACGTTCGTTACCAGCACCAGGTTGAAGTAAGAATGTCCATTTATCGTGAACCTGATGCCGCCTTTCTTCACGCAAGGAACTCTGCGATTCCATATAAAACCCAAATTATGAATTTAACTGTTGCATTAGTTTTTATTGGATTGCATTTGATGTGGGTACCTTTTGAAAACGACAGGGACGATTCCAGCGCGGTATTGAGCGATCTTGAGGAAGGCGGGCTCGGCGAGATCAAAGTGCTGGAGAGGAGGGTTGCACCAGCCGCCGTTGTCATTGGAGAGGGCATTGTTGGGAGGGCAGAAGTTGGTGGCGGTGATGGTTATGGAACGGGAGAGGCACCATTGGGGGTCGTGGGCGCACCGGAGCTGGAAGCATGCGCCGCAGCTCCTGCCGTTGTTGAAGAGAGCAGTGCTCAGAGCGGCGGTGCTGGTTCCGTACCCTTGGCTGTACAAGTTCCCGTACCCGCAAGCTCCTTCTGCACCAAGGTAAAAAACCTCCCATTAGAGGCAAGTTTCACATCCTCTCTGGTTTAACTCGAATATTGTCTGTCTTAGAAGCAGTGTTTTAGAAAATGCTAGTCGGGCAGACATGGCCTTTCGGGACTATGTTAAATTAATTGGGACTAATAGAAGATTTAGAGTGCTGGTTAGAATGATCGGTGGAGGTTCAGACTTGTTTAAGCTAGTGATTGGATTTACATATTTTCGATGTGGTACTCTAATAACCCCTCATGTGCACGTTGGTTTGACGGTATTCTGTACGTGGAACAACGAGATGGGCATATGGCATGTGGAGATGTAGGTGGAAGACCTCCAGGGGGTCTGATACTATGTTAGAAGCCCGACTCACCTAAAAGGTCGAGGTGAAAGGTGTTGGATAAAGACCAGAGGAGTTGACACGTTTTGGGTCGGTTTGAGCTATTAAGTGGATCATAGTGTGAATCACATAGTAAGCTCTTAGAAGTGTACATAATGTACATACCCATAGTGCCAGAGGCGTCACTGCCACCGTAAAACGTGGCGTGGCCGGTCTTCCATCCACCGTAACCGATGAGACTCTCATCAGTAGCATCAGCATGAACACCAACAGTAACACAAAGTGAGCTCAATAGGAGACATTGCATAATGTGGATTGCTTTGAAACCCATTTGAGCTATGTCTGTTTTATTGTAGTGCTTCACTCTTGAGCAGTGGTATTTATACACTACACTTGAACAGGTAGGTGTAGTGAGAGACACTTTACACGTTATAGCTAAGCTTTCCAAAACTAAATATTTCAATATTTTATATTTTCATTTCGCTCATTAAAACCATTACCCTCACGTAGGGGCTTTAGTTAAACATAAAAAAACAAGTGACGGGTTTTCACAAATATTTAAGACAGATGGATTTAATGTTTCAAAGATTTCAATTTTGGTACATATTGTACAATTCTCGATTATTTTTTGAGGTTGTTACGTAATCACAGTAATACACAAGATAGTTCTGCAACTCACGTGTTTATTGAATTGAGTTTGCACTTAGTAGAGTTTCACTTCACTCGAAAATAATTGTTTTGCTCAAATTTGAACGAGCTTATATCGTCATTAAGCTTTAATTGATATGTATTGCAAAATAAATAAGAAAATGAACGGTCTCAAATAATTTTCACTGAAATTTTTGAGTCGTGCACACGTGCGGGTAGACAGAAACCAAATATGTGGTGTTGGCGACACAAATTGGTTGTGGATATAAATGGTGAGGTGTAATTTAGTTGGTCAAATGGTATCATACGGACACTGCCAGGTTGGCATTTTTAAGGAATTCACGAGAGTTGGCAAAATCTTGAGCTAAGTTTCGGATCTAGAGACGGTTACGTGTCGACCATCGATAGGACGGTCGGTCACATGTATGTGAGGACTTGGTGATCTGAATTACGTGGCAAATAAAATTTGGTTTGACGCGTTGACTCGGCCGGCCAAGTAAGTTGTTTGGTTGGGGAGTTGATGACGTGTCCTATGTCCCTACCTACGCTGACCTATAATATAATATATTTGATCGAATCAAATCAAATCTATGACCGACTGGACTCACACCCACACGTGTGTTGTGTCTTCTCATTTTTTCCTTTTTGGATCGTAACCCATTAAAGTGGAACTATTGGGCTTTCGAATGATCTTAAAGTGGGAATTAGAAAACTCAATGCTCAGGCCCACCGAACCCTTTTAACTTGGGCTTGGACTTTTCTGGGCTCATATGGTAATTCTTTTCCTAGGCTTTTGGACTCTCTCCATTCCAATAAGACTTGTCAACCGATTTCCAATTAATCAATTTATGTATAACTTAAAAATGTTCATTTTTCGTACTTAAATAATTGTGTGAATCACACAGTTTGGCGGTGAGGTCGAAAGTTCGATTCCATCGAAGGGGGTGGGGAGAATTGTGTGAATTATAAACGTTTACCAGATGGTATATAGATACTGTAGTGGATATAAAACATTAGCCTTTGTAATCCTCAGTTATAAAAAAGGAAATGGCAATAAAAAATATATCAGTCATAGAACAAATTTGGATTTTTCAAAAAGAATTTAAAATACAGGATTGTTTATTATTATTTTGAAATTAGTGAGCGATTTCTTGGGCAGGAGATGGAAATCATATTCTATTAAAGTGCCATATTATTGAGACTCGACCTTAGAATCTTCAGCCCCAAGTTAAAGTGCTCAACCAATTGATCAAGCAAGTGTTGGTGGTAAAAATATTCAAAGTCACGTGAAAAGAACTTTAGATAATATTTCAATATTTTTTACATATATGACTTTTATTTCAAACAAAAAAAATGTATTAGATAGAAATAAAGTTGACATTTCAATTATACATATATGACTTACACACTATGGTATATTGAGAAATGAATCATTCATCTCACACATTCAAATTGTATATATGTCATACAATTAAAATACATGGCTTTATTTTAGTTATTTTCTCCAAATATCTCAGAATTAATAACATATATTATTTATTTTTGTTAATTAAGTAGTTTATTGTGATTTTCTGTTTTGATTTGACACATTTTCAATTTGTTTATGTTAATTTAGAGGGTTACGTTTCGTTGTCATACACTCCATTATCAGTATTTTATTTCTATAATTTTTGTAATCATTTTATTATATCATTACTTTTTAACAGTGTTCTAAAAAACAGTCTAGGCGGCGTCTAGGCGCTCATTTGGCCGTTTCCGTTCCGTTTTTCACTAGTCGAGCGTTAAAAAACGGTGAAGGCCAAAAAACGGGCTAGGCGGCCGATTAATCGGTCCAGGCGGGCTAGGCAGCCGATTAATCAGCTCAGACGGGCCTATTATTTAAAGAAAAAAATCAATTAAAAATTACAATTTACACATTTAGACCTAAAACGTCTCAGGCGTTTGGTTTAATTGGTTTATTTTTAATTGATTTCTACTTATAAACTAACTATTCGTGGGATTCTTTATTTTTTATATAGTATAGTTCATTTTTATATTAAAAATAATAAAAATTACAAATTCGATTAATTTTCGTTTAATCTGATTAATTCTCGATTAATCCTTCTGGAGTGTTGTCCGCCCGATTACCGCCTAGCGTTCTTTAGAACCTTGCTTTTTAGTATATTTAAAATATTTTTCTTCCAAACTTTTTTTTATTAGGTTCTTGTTTCGGTAAGAAATCAGTTGGCATTACCAAATTAATTAGTGGATGCCATATTATTTTTCAAAAATTAATCTGTAAAAACAATTAAAACTAAAATACCATTTTATTTATGAAATAGCATCAAGAAATAATTATTTTGTAGAAGGACAAAAGAAACCCATGCGATGCGATGCGAGCAGCAATAATAGGGTAGGAGAGGACACGCAAGGCAAGTGCAGATGGGACATCACTCACATCACATGACTCCTAACTACTGACTCCATTTAATGAAGAGAGAGACACACCAAAACACTTATGTCTTCGACACGTGCACCAATACCTACCTGGGTCCCACATTCATTCATCTTTGACAAGATCTATGAGACATACATCGTGCGCGTATCCGACTCCACTACTGCCATCCCGCCACGTGCACTCATGCTTCAATCCTCACTTCCGACTTCACCACTCGTCTACTCTCACTGTGTCTGTGTGTGTGTGAAGGTCTGTCGCCACTCCACCGTTTCTTCGTATAGTTTTGTTGACATGTCTAAAATCTGAATGTTGAGTTAAGGTCAAAATTGTAGGTGTTGCATGGTGCTACAATATTGGCATAAGCTTTTAAAATCATGATGGGTTATGAAAGAGCCGTGACATATTTAGATTTTTGTATTTTTAATTTTGTTAATATAAATTAATTTATATGTATAATAAAAATACATATTATATCACAAGATAATATTTAAAATTTCCTTGAAAATAATTAAAGACAATAATATGCCTAATCTCATCAAAATATAAATTGGGTCGATTAGGATTACCTCCTTGGTGAAGCGGGATAGCCCTACCATGCAATAGGCGAGACTCACTACGAGTGCGCGAACGCATGGAGGCAGTTGAGGTGTAAGTGGTGTGGTGGTCCGGGCTCACTAGGGTGATACTTGGAATGGTGTCTCTTCTTCCTCAAATAAGTCTTTAGGGAGCTGGTGCAACTACCTGGAACGCAGGGCGGAATCAGCCACGTGAGTAAGTATCAGGACCACGAACCGTGGCGAGTTAGGGGCTACGGGTCATGGTGAGTTAGGGGTCACGGGTTGTGGCGACTCTTGGATCACGGACAATTGCAGTTTGCAGGCCACAAGTCGTGGCAGTTGAAAAGTAATGGACCAAGTACCTTTCTCTTGAGAATGCTTCGTCATTGTGGATAGCGAAGGTGTGCTAGTTCGGAATGCAGGCAACGACTCTCGCTCAGTGGCGGATCCAGAAAAACTTTCGGGGGGTGGGGGGGCAAAATTTTATGCAAAAATTTAATTTAATTAATAAAATAATTAATAAATACATATAATAAAAACTAATTCGAACTTGATTAATTTTTAGTTGGTTTTGAATTTAACTTTCATGTATATATAAATACGAAGCGAGTCGGTTCACGACTTATAAATTCTAATAGGTTGAGCTGTTTTTGATTCGTCTATCAAATGTTTTATATTCGACTTAATAGCAATATAACTTTACTTAGAAAATTCAAACAAATTCAATAATTAATAAATAATTTAATTGAATTATAATGGACAAAACAATTTTTTTTAGTGAAAAATGGAAAAAATAATTTAACTAATACAATAATTAGTAAATTTTTTTTCTAATTATGGACTAATAATAAAGTGAGAATTATAAGTATCCATATAAGTGAGTTTAAAAGCCCACGACCATCAACTATTGAAAAATGTCATTTCCAAGGTATGCACTAATGACCTTTTGGATAAAATACTACACACTTATCACTAAGCCATACAACCCTTATTGTTATATTGCACAGTTTTTGTATATATACCAGAATTTAAAAGGGTGCATATCTAAATTTTGGAAAAAAGTTCATAAATTTTTTTTTTCCGATTGGATCCGCTACTGCTCTCAATGTCTTTGGAAATGTATGACGATCTTGAGAGTGTAAGGCGGACTAGGTGAAGGTTCTAATAACTCTCATTGAGTTCTTTTCACAATAAGATACACTTTGAGGTCTTCTACACAAAGAGAGATTGAGTTTCAATTGCCACGAGGTCGGCCAAAGGATCATGGCATCGTCGCCACGGTATGGGTCCAGGAGGACGCTACCACGGGAATTACCATAGGTATGTGGCCAACCGCCATGGACATGGCCAAAATTCTGACTTTTCATCCATATTTTCGTCTGATTCTTTTCACTCATACTTTTACCAGCTGGTAGAAAAAAAAAATTTGATTACTCCCTACATTTTTATTCCAAACAGTACTAAAAATTAAGAAAATTTATGTATACGAAAATGATTGAATTTGTTCAATTTCTTCATCTCGGCAACAATTTAATTATTGAGACTCTTCTCTGGTTCTTCTCTATGTCACATGAGAGAGTCTCATGTGCCATAATATTAAACATGGAGCCAACTACCCGATCTGCCTCTTCAACTCCTTCATCTCGGCTTCTGGTTTTTTATATATGCCAACATTTGTTTCTAAATTTTTTTTTATCTATTAGACTTGGGTGACGCTTGATTCTGAGGCTGATTATTGGGTGTAGTGAAAAATTGTTCTATCCATGTTACCCCTGATTATGTTGTTGGTGTCGGCCTTCCGAATAGTTGGACAATGGGTCATAAGGATTATTTTGATAGTTTGAGACATAAATCATATTTTCCATACTAGAGGCTTCAACCTGCTTGTCTGTACTGTAGACTATGGCTTCGACAGTCAGGTCTTTCATTTATGAAGCATTCTGCATCGGGGTCCTGATAATCTCTATTCTCTGGTTCAAAGCCTCCATCTAGGCTACCTGCTTTTTCATGTCGGTTGCTTCTACAATCTTGGCTTGGGCGGTTTTCTTGACATGTTCCCTCTCATTGTGCCAGTTGCATTTTAGCTGCCATTTTCTACAGTACCACTTAACATACCACTCATTGTAGGTATTGTTGAGAGTCTCATCAGATAACTCATCATTCAAGGCAGGCTTCTTTGAGATAACAGTTGGTGTAGAGACAGCAAAGGCCACATAGTTACTTGTCTGCTCTTTATTGATGTCTTCCTCTTCATCAGACAATGAGGTTGTGAACCCCTTCTTCTGTTTCTTGAGGAAGTTGGGACATTCCCTCTACACATGTCCATATCCTTCACACTCAAAATACTGAACTCCTTTTTCTTTTCCTTCTTATTATTGTCTGTCTTCTTTGGGAGAGTTCTCAATCTTCTCGAACCTTTGTGGAGGCTTGTCTCTGACATCTCGAGAGATATTCTTCCCTGCCATCTGGTTGAACCTTCGCATAACTCGATTGTAGTTTTTGGCCAACATGGCAATTGCTTCATCGACTTTGATGTCTGAGTCAGAGAATATATGCTCATTTTGTCCTTGAGTGTAGCTTTTAAAAGCTATACCTTTGTGTTTCTTTTCCAAACTAGGGAGAGAAAGCTCGTAGGTCATTAGGGATCCCATAAGCTCATCAAATTTCAACATTTTTAGATCATGCACTTATTCTATGACAGTGATATTCATCTTGAATCTGGGGCTTAGAGCCCTTAGAGTTTTTCTTACCAGATCCTCATTAGTCATAGGCTTGCCAAGCGAGTAGGATTCATTTGGTAGATCTCGAATTCGAACGTTGAACTCGGCTATTGTTTCATCTTCGTTCAAGGTGAGAGCTTCGAAATTGGTGGTGAGATATTGTAGTTTTTGCTCTCGTACCTTAGAGGTTCCTTCATATGCCACGACAAGGGTATCCCAGGTTATCTTTGCACTTGTGCATGTATTGATGAGTCTGAAGACGTTTTTGTCAACTCCATTGAATATTGCATTTAGTGCTCGGGAGTTTCCTTGGACAACTTCGTCTTCAGCGGGGCTCCACTCATTTTCAGGATTAGGGCCTGTAATGCTGCCAGATCCATCAGAGTATTAGGGCTCTTCCCAGCCATTGATTACTGCCTTCCAGGTCTTGCTGTCCAAGGAATTCATGAAGGCACACATGCGTGCTTTATAATACCCATAGTTGTTCCGTCGAGTACGGGGGGTCTATTGATCGATCCTCCTTCCTTTGACTCCATCTTAGCTACTCAAAATATTTGCAGGATCTCACCTAAAAAATAAAGTGATTTCTCTGATACCAATTGAAATTCTGAGTTGTGGCAGGGACAAGATGTCGAACACAATGTTGTGACAATTTGTTCGACAACTTGTCTGATCACAGATAAGTAAATAACGGAACGATAAATAGAAGACACGCAATATGTTTACCCAGTTCAGTGACTCCGCACCTACGTCTGGGGGCACTCCGCCAGTGGAAAGGTTTTCACTATTTGGTAGTCAATAGTACAACTTCAAGTATCAACTAGCTATTGTCTTAAGCTACTATTAATCTCACCGTGAACAACCTCGACCAAGGGCCTCTCCCCCTGTCTTTGAGATCCTCTCAATTCCACCCTTCGAGCAAGTCTTATGCTCGGTTTAGTTTGTCTTTGACAATTTCTTCGTGAGACTTCAATCACGAACAAATACCTTCAAATCACAAATTCTTGCGAGTCGATGTTTGTGATCGACAATGTCCTTCTAAATAAAACAGCCTCTGATCCGCTAGTTTTACACGGTCACAAGCTCTGAGTATTTAGCACAGGAAAAGACGTAAAAGCAAAAGAGTTGCTAAGGGGTAAATCACCTGCTTTTATAGCAACTCGTGTAGCAATAAAACTGAACGTAACAACACATATGTCAAAGAATTTTGAATGTGTTGACTCGGGTCTTCTTGAGGTAGGCCATTGAAGCCTAGGTTATGCATCATTGTGGTTATAGCTAGTATGATCTCAAAGTTTTTTGCAGCCACTGGTGGCTTTACAACCCCAGAGTGGATTATCTTGGCATCGGGTGTTCTATAGTCCAACAGTGTCCTTGGGGTCTTCTTCCTTGACTGTTATGATCATCCTATACTCCAAGTATCGTGATGATCCTAGTTGTTTCCCTTCGATAACGTCTGAAATTAGTTTCAGGCTCTAGGTCAAAAGGAAGTAACTCGAACTAGATTGAGTAGAGATTAATCATGTTTGCATGCAAAGTTATTTAAAAATAAAATAGCAATTAAATATAAATATATAATAATTTTCTTATAATGGTTTTGATTTTTTTTATATGAACTAAGTCTCGATATGAAAATAAATTTTTAAACGTTAATATTAAATAATTGATGTCACCAGAAACGGTACCAAAAACTTGATGGCCTAAAATGCGACGCATAAAATGGCTTTCTATAACACCGTGTAGTGTATCGGTCTCATGTCATATAAGGTAGTAGAGTTTGATAAGAATATTTTTATACCATTTTTTCAATATAGAATTCTCATATTTTACATTGTTTTCGTCCCATTTGGGTACTTTTCATTCTCATTTTGTCTCTCTTTTACCTCACGGGTACTCTGAGATGTTTATGCAGATTTAAGCAAAAAATGTGTGACATTTGATAAGAATTTGGTAGAATAAATTATGAAACCCAGTTGAAACTTGAAGTAATTTTTTAGAGTTCCAATCAATTAATTTCATGCCCATACAAGAAATTAACCTCTAAACGTCCATATTAATTTACGGATCTTACATGATCATTGATTGGTGATGATATGTAGGCTAGAAAAATAAATTACAAGATTAACTTAAATCGAAATCTCTTTGTCACTAAATTGGATTCAGTGACCTCTAAAGAACATCCACACAGGAAGAGCAATCCGAAAATACTCACAACAATCCTTGCTAGAAGATCGAAGCAAGCAAAACGGGGAAAGAGAGGGAGGGGCCAAAATCGGCCAGGAGAGAGAGAGAAGAGAGAGAGAGAGAGAGAGAGAGAGAGAGAGAGAGAGAGAGAGAGAGAGAGAGAGAGAGAGAGAGAGAGAGAGAGAGAGAGAGAGAGAGAGAGAGAGGGGCTAGTGTTTTTGGAAAATTTTTGTTATGATTAAAAATCTGAAAATTTAATTAAAAGCCTTAATGGGCTTAAAGGCCAAAGCTTATTAATTAATTAAGTAGAGAAGCTCATTCTAGCTTAGCCCAATCTGGCTAGACCCTATTTAGATTAAAATTAATTAATTAAATCTATTGGTTTAGATTCTAATTAATTGGTCCAGCTAAACCGTTCTTGATTTCCGGTTTAATCCTAAACCGAAATTGGTCTAATCGGTTTAATCCAAAACCAGAATTTATCTCTATCATGATTCCTCTACATGTTTACATCTGTTTTACTCAACCTTTAGTATGTGACCCTCTAGGCTCACGACACGTTGGCGGACTGGTAAAATTATCATTTTACCCTTTCTATCACGAGTAGCCTCTAGCAAGACATCATGATTACCCAACGCTTGTGATTATTGAGATTTCGACTTAACCTTGTCGTACATGAAGCTATCCTTTTATACTCTTGATATCTTGACAACCACGAGGCATAGACAGGTCATCCTCGTTCAATTGTCTATTTTTATCTAAGTGAACTGAATTGTAACTGATACTCCGTATTGACTGTATGGCTATACTATTATATTTCAGTTGTACTCATCAAGTAGCCTAAACAGATATCTGGTCATACGTCTGTATGATGGATAAATCCTTCAGCAATCTATTGAGTCAACTCATGTGACTCGTGATCGAGCCAATCACAAAAGTTATTGTAACCCTTTCACAGGAGACGTTAGACTGAGTCAAACTCGTCACTCATCACATAGTGACCTCAAAGATCCTTTCGTCTAAGGATGTGATTTCACGTACCGACATGAGTATGTTCATGACTGTATCTATGTAACATACTCACTATTGGGTCGTCCTATATCACCCCTTCTGGCGTATCTATGACCTAACTCTGACCCCCTTCTGGCCATGATCAGTAGAGCGTGATCATTTAGAGTTAGCTTCATACCGATCGCTTCTTATGAAGCTATTCTGATCGGGGACAACTTAAGTGTGATTTTATCTAATTTGTAGATCTAGTATTATGTGTTGACACATCAATGATACAAATCAAATCATACTTAAGATATTACTACAACACTTAGTAATATAAATGCCGATTTTATTTCAACTAATAATCTCATTACATGAGTAGATTGAAAATACATTGTGCAAGGGCACAAAATCCCAACAGTCTCCCACTTGCCCTAGACCTAATTGGTATTCCAATCTAAACCCATTCCCCTGACATGCTCGTCATGCTTAGGTTGCGGAAGTGCCTTCGTTAAGGGGTCATCTAGATTATCATGCGTTGAAACATAACTTATCTCCACTTCACCTTTATCAACCATCTCTCTGATGATGTGATACTTTCTCTCGACGTGTTTGGTCCTGTTGTGAAATATGGGCTATTTAGCGAGTGCTACGGCCCCCGTGTTGTCACACTTTAAGCTCACGGGATCAGACGTTCCCGGCAGTACATCTAATCCACTCAAGAAGCTCCTAACCCACACCGCCTCCTTAGCTGCCTCTAACATAGCTATATATTCCGCCTCTGTGGTGGAGTGGCTATTGTCGCTTCCTTGAAGCTTTTCCAACTGAAAGCTCCCTCGTTCAACATGAACACATACCCTCCTTGAGACTTGAAGTCATCAGGGTCTATTTGAGAACTAGCGTCAACATATCCAGTGACGCTCAGTTCTCCTTTTATCCCGCCATACACTAAGAAGGCGTCCTTTGTTCTCCTCAGATACTTGAGGATGCACTTGACGCCAGTCCAGTGATCTTGGTCTGGGTTAGACAAAAATCTGCTGGCACAACTGAGGGAAAATGATACGTCATGCCTCGTACAGATCATGGCATACATAATGGATCTCACTGTCGAAGCATACGAGATTCCCTCCATCTTCTTCAGATCATCATGTGTTCTATGACACTGACTCTTGCTAAACTTAGTGCCATGTCTTACTAGGAGGTTCCCTTTCTTAGAGTCAAGCATTGAGAATTTTCTCAACACTTTATCTATGTAGGTGCTCTGACTTAGGACTAAAATTCTCTTGGATCGATCTCTGTAGATCCTGATCCCAGAATGTAAGCGGCCTCTCCTAAGTCCTTCATGGAAAAACACTTCCTTAACCAGGCTTTGGTGTCAAGCAAGGTTGGGACGTCATTTCCCATGACTAGTATGTCATCGACATACAACACCAGGAACATTATGTTACTCTCACTGTTCTTCTTGTAAATACAGGGTTCATCTGGATTTCTGATAAACCCGAACTCTTTTACGGCTTCGTCGAACCGTAAGTTCCAACTCCTGGAAGCTTGCTTCAATCCATAAATGAATCGTTGTAGCTTACACACTTTTTTGGGATGATCCGGATCAACAGAACCTTCAGGCTGGGTCATATAGACATCCTCCTGCAAATTCCCATTAAGGAACACGGTTTTGATGTCCATTTGCCATATCTTGTAATCGATATATGCTGCAATGGCCAACATCATGTGAATTGACTTAATGATGACTACTGGTGAAAAGGTATGATCGTAGTCCATGCCTTGGACTTGACGATAACCTTTTGCAACCAGTCTTGCCTTGTAAGTCTGAGGCTTTCCATCCATATATGTCTTTAACTTAAATATCCACTTGCGCCCTATAGGTTTTATCCAAAGCGTGATGTCTACTAAGTTCCATACCTGATTGTCTTTCATGGACTTCATCTCCTCATCCATGGAATTTCACAATTCTTTGGAGTTGGGACTGGACAAAGCTTGCTGAACTGTTGCGGGATCATCCTGATCCACAACGATAGTCATTAAACTCTGTGGCTAAGAAGCCATAACTGACTGGGTTTTGACGAGATCTTTCAGACCTTCTTGGTTCTGCAGGAGTTGTTGTTAAAATAGGACTCTGATCATTTACCTCATCGGGTACTTCTACATCCTTCAAAGGTTGTTCTGTGTCTTCTCAAATTTCTTCAAGAAGCACAAAACTCCCACTATGACTCTTGGATAAGAATTCTCTTTCCAAGAAAACCCCTCCTCGAGTAACAAAAACCTTGTTCTCTCCGGGTTTATAGAAGTAGTACCCCAAATTTTCTTTGTGGTACCCTACAAAGACACACTTATCCGCCTTGAGTTCAAGTTTATCACCAAGCACTTGCTTGACGTAAACGTCGCACCCCCAGATATTGAGTAAAGACAACTTGAGACCTTTCCCTTGCCAAACCTCAAATGGAGTGGTCTCCACTGTCTTTGTAGGTGCCCGATTCAAAATGAATGCGGCCATTTCTAGGGCATGGCTCCAGAAAGATACTGGAAGATCGGTATGACTCATCATGGAACGAACCATGTCAAGCAAGGTTCTGTTCCTCCGTTCGGAAACACCATTCAGCTGAGGGGTTCCTGGCGGAGTTAGTTCCGAGAGAATGTCGTTATCTCTTAGGTGACTGAGAAAATCTTGGTCTAAGTACTCGCCACCTTGATCAGACCGAAGTCTCTTTATACTTTTACTAACCTGGTTCTGTACTTCATTCTTGAATTCTTTGAATTTATCAAAGAATTCCGACTTATGTCTCATTAAATAGACATATTCATACATACTATAATCATCGGTATAGATCTTGAATGAGTTAGAAAACTCTTGATAAAAAAGTGGACTTGAACAAAAGAGGTGAATTGAGAAATTATTGACTTCTTGGTTGTGACAAACTTGTGGTCTATACAAGTTGTAAATTTATTGTTCTAGTGGATTTTCCGGAAACCCGTGTACGTAGGCTTTGCCGAACCACGTTAAATCTCGTGTCTCTGTTCTTGTTATTACTTGTCTAGCTTAATATTGTGGATTGTTACTTGTTGATTCGGAATTGGTCGTCTCTAAAATGGTTAGCTTCCGCAAAAGCTACGAGGATTAAAGTTACGATCTTTGTATCCGTAAATTAAAGGTTGAATACTTGATTTATTTCCCCAACACATTAATCAAAACAAATTGAACAAATGAACGAATTAAAATAAATACTTTACTTATATGATATCTCAATACTAATACAATAAAATATTACTTGAATATTTGATATCGGACGGAAGAAAAAGGCAGAAGAGAATTTCTTCGAGGCACGTAGTCCGCTTTTTTTAATACAGTTATTGCCCTGTATGGGTAACTCGCTCCCAAAATACTGCGATGAATGAGATTAAACTCTAACGAAAATGCAGAAAATAATTAAGGAGGAACGGATTAGAAGGAGACGAGGTCGGCCAGGCTAGGATATGATCCCGAATGTTATCGTCGTGTGTGTTCCTGTCTGCCTGCCAGGAGACATATTTGGATGGACCCTGGACGAGGTCGGCTAGGGTACTCATGCTTCAATCTTCCGACTTCACCACTCGTCTACTCTCACTCACTCTCTGTCTGTGAAGGTCGGTCGTCACTCCACCACCATTTCTTCATATGGTGTCGTCGACATATCTCAAACCTGAATGTTGAGTGGTCAGTACCAGCTCGCATTCACATTTCAATTTTCTCATTCAAAGATTCAACACAATAATTGTATCAAATAATCATAAAAGCTACATATATGTTATAAATTGAGCACACGATTTTGTTGAAGTTAAAGATCTTTACTTGTTTATGATTCTGTTGAAGTTAAAGATCTTTACTTGTTTAATATTTTTTTGAAAAAATTTCAAATAACTCTCCTTAATTATACGCGAGTCTCACATGAACACTCTTAAATACAAAATCAATTTGAGAGGTGTCATTAGTATAAAAAAGTCTCAGTTTACCCGCCCTAAGTATTAAAAAAATCTCACTTTACCATAATCTGTTAACTTTTTGTAAAAATTCTATTAAGTTTTTTTGTGAAATGACGAAAATAACTTTATATGTGAAAAATTAAATTAAACAAGTAAAAACTATTTTGAACTTTTTTTTAATTTTCTCGTTGTACAAAATAAAGAATAAAATTCTATTATTGGTAAAAATAATTTTTTTAAAAGATAAAAATTTATTTTTAAACATCGTATTTTTAATTTTTATTAATAATTTTAAAAACAATACTAAAATATTGTTTTATTCTTTTTTTGTTAAAAAATTAGAAAAAAGTTCAAATTTATTTTTATTTATTTTAATTTTTTAATGCAATGGTATTTTTGTCATTTCACAACAAATTTAATATAATTTTTTAGAAGTTACTAAAAAAGGTAAAAGGGAAACTTTTTAATACTTAGAACATCTGTCAGATATATTTGTACTTAAACGGGTTCATGTGAGACACGCATTTAATTAAAGGGGGTCATTTGAGATTTACCTTACTTTTTTATCTACTATTTTTTGTCTTTTGTTGCCAATAGTCACAATGAGTCGAATTTGTTTGTTTCAACTTTGTTTTCATCAATTTTAAGTTGAGATGTATAAAAGTGTTAAACTTGACTACAAGCATGTATGTATATAAACGAGGTTATGTATTAAGCTCGAGCTCAATTCATTTCACTTAATTTTTATTATAAATATTATTTAACATTATAAAATATATAATTTATTTAGTATAAAAAGAGTGAGTTTAATATCAGCTTGACTCGATTTCTTCGTTTAATTTTATTATAAATATTTATTGTAATTTTAATTATACATTAATAAAAGTATATAATTAATTAAATTAAAACGAAGTAGCTCACAAGCTTTAAAAAATCAAGTTCAAACTCGACTAATTTATCAAACGGACTCAATCTTGAACTCGAATTCGACTCGAGAATAACAAACCCAATAACAAAATATTTTAACATGTTAAAAGATTTGATCGATTACAAACTTACACAAACCCAACTATTAAAGAGCTAGATTACTCTTTAAAGAGCCCTATTATGAAAGAGCTAGATTACTCTTTAATTTATAGGTGATAAATAAAATTCAAATTCAAACCCAAATATAATTGTGGATAATTAACTTTTAGAATTAAGTTATGGCACACCTTATTAACTAGGGGGGTTTACTTAGAGAATTGAATTACAGTACGAGTTGAACGTTGGTGCCCACAACACTAGAATGCTTGTTTGCAAAAATGAGGATAATAGTATTAATTAAAGATTTTCTTTTTATCTTAATACTTCACAGTTACCAAAATATTAAGATTGTTATAAAGTTGTGATAATATTACATTTAAAAGAATTTAAATGTGTGAATCCTGTTTTATAATAATAACTTGAAGATTAATATTATTTTAACAAGGTACTAAACTCTAAAATCACAAAAACCTAGTCGGCGCAGGGTGGTGTCGAGAGGGGTTCTTCTATTTGTTGTTTGTATCCTTCGCTCGTGACGATTTGGGTTGTTCGTCGAAAATCGACGATGTCTCACGGCGACACCGCTCTGCCTGTGAGGGCTTCTAGTACGGCGACAATTTCGGGTCTTGCGGTGGTAGCCGTGATGACAACTGGCGGTGAAGGAAGCAGATCTAGTGGGATGGCAGAAACGGAGTCGAGTGCAGAGGGGTTTAGGACGGAATTGCAGGTGGGGGGAGTTTGGGTCGCGACTGTAGATCGGTACTGGAAGGGAACTAAGGTTATCTGGCGTCGGTGGGCAGACTCATGCAAGCATATCGAATTAGGGGGTCTCGGCTTGCTTAAGCTTCAATATGTAGGAACCGGCGGCTTTGATTGGTTGGTAGATCGGTATTGGGAGGGATATAGAGTTATCTGGCATCGGTGGGTAGACTCATGCAAGCACACTGAACTAGGGGGCCTCATATTGCTTAAGATTCAATACGTCACTTATATGCCCTATTGTGATCGATACTGTAAGGAAATGAGGGGTCCCTTGTGTCGATTGGTTGATCGGGTTAAACCCAATGTGCTGGGAGAATTTGAATTTTGCGATACCCATATTGATCACAGGGTTGATCGAGGAAGCTGGTGCGAGTCGATTGGTCTCCGGAGTTACCATGGATGCCTGTGTGAAGCACTCTGCAACAAGATCACGGGGTTTCTCCATCCGTATGAGTTGGAGGTCGTGGCTCTACATGATGCTAAACAAGTCGAGCTTCACAACTTTCGAGAAATCATTAGCGAACAGTGTTGCGTACTACCCACTATCGGAACATGTGTTCTTTGTTTTGCTTGTAATCAAATGGCTCACAAATTCATGTTTGGTTTAACTAATAGTACTGAGATTATGGTGAAAGGTCTGTTTCACCAATTGTTGCTTCAGATGTCGGACTTGATGTCGCGTTAGTTGCTATTTAATTAATAAAATTCTTTTTCACCTTTAAAAAACATTATTTTAATAAAGTCATTAGTTTTTTAATATTTAGTTGGGATGACTAATTTTCAAATCTATTAAATTTATCATATCTATTTCTAAGTACTTATCCAAAAGAAAATGTATGTAATTTATATTATCCCTATTTAATTTATTTTTTCAATCAAAACCAGAAATATTGATTTAAAAATATGTAATGACGAGAAATAAATTGATTTAAAATGGAAATAGCATGAGAAGCGATTCAATAAGTTATAGGATTGAAAAACTCGTTTGAATGCAAAGGGTAGGTGGTAGGTTCACAGTCAATTATTAATCGGTTTTTGTTTGTTTTATATGTGGGGTAGGGTAAGTATCTAGGTGCCTGTGAATAATTGCATTAAATGACGGTTCTACAGTTTCTAAAATAATAATAAAATTTTGAAAGTAGAATTTCTTTTATTAAAGATTGCCTGCTGCATGTTATAACTTTTGAGAGGAACTTTTGGAGTAGATTAGTCTGTGTCATCATCACCAAAGGTCTTGGTTCTCTCAAACTCAAGAAGACTAAAAATAAATGTAGATGAAAAAAAAGATGTAGAGGGACAGAGCTGGAGTAAGTCGGATTGTGAAACTTACAATTCGACTTTCTGATATCATGGACAAAAAGAAAGAACTTGAGGGAGGTGAAACTTACGACTGATTATCTTAGGGTAGTAGACTATGTCCGACAAGTAAAAAAACGAGAAACATGTTTGGGGGCATTATTTATGATTGTAGGCGCTCTCTCAGCTCCCGGATTCGATGTAGGGATGACAATGGGGCGGGTTTGTGGCGGATTTCATGATTCAATCCCCGTCCCGATTTCAAGCACCTTGCCCCATCCCCGCTCTATTCCCCGATTTTTACCCATCCCCCCTCTGTGTAATTTTTAATATGAGAGCATGACTCAAAATCCAAATCAAAACAATCTAAACCATGATTATAATTCTTATAGGAAAAGAAAGTAGAGCCGCTAAAAATGACAAAATGTTAAGAATTAATAATCATAAAAAATATGTGAAAACAACTCCAACCAATAAGATGATAATATTCATAAGTGAAAACAAATCCAATAAACAAGTAGATAAAAAAAATTCCAACAAACAAACACACATGGTTTATATTTTCTATAATGTATTTTAACATGATATTTTTATAACAATATTTAATATTTTTAAATACATATTGGGTCGAATCGGGTCATGGACTGTTTACCCCATTCCCGACCCCGACCCAATCAAATCCCCAATTTGTTACCCCGTTCCTCGAAATTGTTGCCCCGCCCCAAACCTAAATGGGTCGGGGCCATCGGATCCCTGTGGGTGCGGAGTTTTTTGCCATCCCTAATTCAACGTGTCTTTATGTTTTGCTCGCAGATCTTGTAATAAAGTAGCTCACGAATTGACAGAGTATATTTTAACTAACAGTAACTGAGATTATGGTGAGTGGTTTGTCCCACCAATTGTAGCTTCAGTTGTCCGATTTGATGTCGGGTTAATTGCTATTTATTAATAAAAAATCGATTCACTTTTCTAAAAAAAAATTGACTGCTACAAGTACAATCAAAGAAATAATATAATATAAAATATAAATTATATGCTTCTCCAAACCATAGCTCAAAAGAGCAAAAATGATCGAAACAAACAATTATTCTATACAAATTAAAATATAACAATAATGAGATAGGAACACCCGTCTCTCAAGCCTAAAAAGACCAACACCTCACAGTCAGTCTAACGACTCCACAAGAACCGACGCTTGATCTCTTCATAAGCTAACACAACTATCAATAAAACAGACACAATGAGTACGGCGCCCAACACGAACAATCATCGAACAAGCTACTGAATAGGGATCTCCTCTTAATACAGTCAAATTCTAACACACAACCTGAAACCGAACAATCAGAATGAAACAGATAGAACGCTTCTCTCGAGGTTTCTCACCCATCCATAATTATCGAGTATATTTGTAAATAAATCATCAACTTTAAACCCACGGGTTCATGTTTCACAAATAAAATATATTAAAGAATATAAATAAATTAACACATATTTACTCAATAATGAACATGTCGAACTCAAAATTCATGAAGTTAAGAATATAACGATGATGGTTTCTTCTCAAGTAAAACTTCCAATTCAAAATTTATGAAAGCAAATCAAGTATAAGGAAGTTTTGATGTTTACATGATGTTAAGTCTACCCAACTAACATTAATGTATTAAACCAAGGTTTTTAAAAAGTTGAACTTTCAACAATTGATGATCCGTATAAATAAGTGCAGAAAGAAGCAATAAATGGTAATAGTTATAATATAGAAACAACTACAAGTAGTAGGTGTAGGAAAGTGGTTTATTACCATTAAATGCAATATCTACCATCACAACCTAACCTACCCCTTTCACCCAAATTATTGACCCATCCCTCAAAACACTTGTGGATCGAGTTTAATAGAAATATACCCTGAAAAGAATAATAAGTAAAGTCCAATTTTTGGGTAATGGGGCTATCGACTATATAGATTGCACGCAACACATTGTGTAGTTGTGTGACATTAGTATGGGTACTTTTCGACAACGAGAGGATATGGGTATTTATTAACCATTTTTGTACTAAAAAGGAAAATACCAACCCCTAAGTATCATGCATATATAGGTTAAGGAAGAGAAGAATAGGAATCTATACTTCAATGGTAAGGTGAAAAATATTTTCATGAATTGGCAATGACATAATATTTCACACGTTAGAGTATCAGATTTTTAATGTCTCATCATATTTCGTATTTCGAATATAGATATTTAAACTATATCTTTTTAAACTACAACATACATAGACGTCAATAAAATATTTAAAAAATAAAATTTGCCCAAAGTAAGATGGTCCGAGTAGAGTATGTCCGTCTTAAAATCCAACTCTAAGTAACATCACCATTATTTTAATAAGTGTTGGCGTCCCACGTTAAAAATTTATAATTGAATGAACTAACTTAAAAACAAGTCTAAATTTGAAAATCATTTTCTCATAAGCACACATTTTTATATATCATTATATTTCTAGTCTCAGTTAGTGTGTTAAATTTTTTCAACTCGAATTTAAACTATAATTTCAAGTTTACAATTAAAGTCCTTAAAAGGAATCAATAATTCGGTGCTTCACATGCACCACCAACCTACAAAAAATGGTATTTAACGTAACCAATCCTCAATAGATCACACCCAATTACTTAAAAAAACGAGACAAATCATTAATAAAGAAGTTTTTGAAGCATCCCAAACTTATAAAACTCCCCCACCGATTTCCCCATCCCATTTCGGCAATGAGTGACATTATTGAGAAAGAGAAACGTTGCATGGAGAGACCCAAATAAAGTTAAAACCTAATAAAAGAGCACCATACCGATATCAAAAGATCGACGGCCACGATCTATCGCCAAATAAAAATACAGACAACATTGAATGGTTCCCAACTACCAACTAACATTCAAAATTCAAAAAAAATAAAATACCACACCGTCACATATACACATTACACATTACACATTACACACACGCCTATATATAACGACCGCAACCCATCACATTTTCACTCACTCACAATCCGAAACACTCACTCACAACCCGAATATATATTGTAAGTTATTTTTGAAGAGATCGAAAATGGGAGTTAG
This sequence comes from Geranium rotundifolium, assembly GCA_963920655.1. Taxonomy (NCBI): domain Eukaryota; kingdom Viridiplantae; phylum Streptophyta; class Magnoliopsida; order Geraniales; family Geraniaceae; genus Geranium; species Geranium rotundifolium. The sequence goes on along the minus strand of OY987313.1, from coordinate 35,570,881 downwards.
GGTTTGCATGGCTATGTTGGTGTGTGCTCTGGTGGTGGCGGCCCCGTTGGTGGAGTCGGGGATCACGTGCGGGCAGGTGGCGAACAGCCTGGCGCCGTGCATTGTGTACCTGAGGGGGAAGGGCGGGGCTGTCCCGGGAGGATGCTGCGGAGGCATCAGGAAGCTCAACAGCGCCGCCAGCACCACCCCCGACCGACAGGCCGCCTGCAACTGCATCAAGAGCACCGCCGGAACCATCTCCGGGATCAACTATAACCTCGCCTCCGGTCTCCCCGGAAAGTGCGGCGTCAACATTCCCTACAAGATCAGCCCTTCCACTGACTGCAAGAGGTAACACACAAATACTTTCGGGGAAATTATATATCTTATCTACCCATAAAACCCTCCCTCCCTCCCAATCGAATTGAATATTATCTTAGCCGTAAACATAAACTGTGGAATACTCAACCGCTGAAATATTTAAATTTCTAAAGACCAAAGTATAAATTTATACTAAACTAATGTTTAAAATTATTAAACAGTATAATAATATATTATATGTTATTTGATTATTATTGTAATTCATACATTTTATACTAATTTTTATCTTCCGTAATTAGAGCAGATATTCAGGCCAATAATCTTACATTTATGTTTTGACATTAGAATGCGATTTAAATTGATTGGTTGATTTTTGTTGGCAGCGTGAAATGAAGTGAGGGACGGACACGTGGAATGATTAGCGTTAATGAATAATAAAGTGAAGTGTGGACTCCACTTGAGCGAGTCTCTGCTCGATGTCATGTCTTGTCGTTTTCGTTGTGTTGGTTCAAGATCTGTTTGTTGTGTTATGTGTCTTGGTATTGATGATCTCCTTGATGTAATAATTTCATATTAATACCAGGACTTATCATTTACCTATCCAGTTTATCTCCTATTCTTCATTTTTTATCCATGAATTTCTTAACAATATATTTAATCTGTTGAAAAGACCAAAACATGAGCATTTTATATAAATTTCACACTGTCTACATTCACTACTAACAACAAAATAATAAACAACACATTTCTTACAAAATGTTTTTTGTTTGAAATCTACTCTATCCTACTAATTTTATCTCATCCAATCTTATCTACTCCAAACTCAAACTCACTTCATAAGAGTGTTCACTGGACCACCATGTCAGTGCAACTTATTTATACAAAATATTAAGTTACTCATGCCGTTATTTTTTTCATTTATTATGTAATTAGTAATAACTGCAACGCAGATTTAAACCGATAGCAGCAAATATCGTATTACTTATCAATTTATACCTTAACCCTTGAGCACTGATCATGAGATTGAATTTGGTTTGCGAGCAGGGTCAATGATTTGTCCTAAGATTAATTTATGATTTTCATAATGCGGAAACCCTAAATTTTAATACTCACACAAACTGTTCCGAAAATCAGGCATAAATTGCATTGTACAAGTGTATACTTACTTATTTCTCAAAACTTTTCAGAGATTAGTTCGTTGAAAAAAATAATTTGAAGCTAAAATCAGGAATAATTCTTGTTCACTAAGATGTATAACATTTTTTCTCGTCATTACAATGTATTATTTTAAGAGTACTTAATTCAGTGCATAAATTATTTTTTTCATTTTACTGTCATTAACACCGCTAATATCCATATAAAATGCCTATAATCCCCTTTTATTCATTGTTCATCATCTTCTTCATCACATAATTTATGTTCATGTAGATAAACACCATTGTCATCGCAAGAACAACTCCAAAAAAAATGAAACTCTCTTGCAAGAAAAAGAACTTGCATCTCTTTCTATTTTGGGGAACCGTGTTATTAGTCTTTGAACCCATTTTTCGACTTTCGAAGGAAAAACCTGCATGTATCAATATTTAAACTCAGGAACTTACTTATATTAGTGTGATCTTCTTACCACTTGATCTAACTTGTGTTATTAAAAATAATGAATTTCAAATATAAAAAATAATCAATGTCAAATCTATGCAAAAAAATGGAAAAATATCAAATCTCATCCATCTTAATTATGTGGAATTCTCATTGCCACAAATCCTGTCTTGGAACTGTTTAAGACTTGATTATGCTTCTGTAAGGACTTTTGTGTCGGCCGATTGAGCTGCCAGAAGGAAGTAGGTGATCTTCATAGGGATTATGTCCTGCACTACAGAGAACATGAAACTATAGTTCAAATATGTCTAAAAATGCTTAAAGGTTTTCAAACCTCAACCCCAATAACCCAAACTTTCATTTTCTTCTAGAACTTTTTTCTAGAGTATGATGCCAACATCGGGGAATGAACGTTGTTCGACGTCAGACAACAATTCAATGTACGTTGATCATGCGCAGTAGTTCGTGGACGTTGATCATGTGCAATAATTCGTGCATGATGTGGACCCAACTAGAGATATAAGGGTTGACGAGGACGGGGGCGAGGAAGAAGAGAACATTAATATAATATTCGAAGTCGAGGAAGAAGTCGCTAAGGTAACCATGACGGCATACAACCGGTTGGTGACGGAGTCACAAAAGCCGCTGTACGAAACGACGTGCGCCGCGACTAGTAAGGACACTTCTTTAGCAAGCTATTAAGGATGTTGTCTATCAAGTAGAGCACCGAGATGTCTGATGCGGCTTTCAACAAGGTCGCCATCAAGTCAGACATGCCTTGAATTTGATGCATATAGAAATGAAAGTATGCGACAACGTTGTACAATACTTGGAATTGCGGGGAAAACTAAGGATGATGTGAAAGTCAGGAGATCTTACGAGGAACCGAAGTTCGGCGAGACCAGTGGTTACGAGACGGGGAGCTCCTAGATGCATCTTATGGCGTGGTGGGTCGTTAACGGAAAGAAGTATTGGAGGATATCCAAGCAGTTAAGTTTCCCTCTGTATATGCGGGAAGTCTAAAGAGCAAAGTGAATTCCGACGAGAAAAAGTTCCTCGGATTGAAGACCCACGATTGTCACGTGTTGATGCAATGTATCTCCCCCCTTATCAATCAGAAGTACATTCCGCCTCATGTGGCGGAAGCATTAGTAGAGCTGGGCAAGGCGTTCCAGTTGTTGTGCACGAAAGAGCCGAGGAAAAAAGCGCTGAAAAAGTTGATGAAAGATATAGTGGTTTTAGTCAGTAAGTTGGAAAATGTTTTTTCCCTCCTTCATTCTGTACAATTATGGTCACCTTCTACTGCACCTTCCGGATCAAATTCTGCGGACCGACCCAGTCCATTTAACATGAATGTTTTTAATTGAACGGTATGTTACTTGACTGACAAATTGTAACGGCGCACAAATTGTTTGTAATGGCGCAAAATATGCGCCGTTACTAAAAGAATAAATTGTTGGTGGCACTCGAAACCTGCAATCGACCACTTGTTGGTTGATGAAAAACCTAAAACACTAAAGAAATTCTTGTAAACTAGCTGGAAACTGCCCAAAACTTCCAATAATCACCATACAACATGAAAATGTCATAAGAGCGAGACGCTTCACGTGAGAGTTTTTATTCTTATTTACCTGTTTATAGAAGGGATAATGATCATTTGTTATTCCTAACTATAGCGAAATGACACTTTCATACTTTAACTATTTTAGTCTTTTTATTAATACCTTGACAATTTTTTTGTGACAACCTATCTCTAAACTGTCTAAAATACCTAAACTACCATTTGTTTAAGAAATCAAAAATTGAATTAATTTAATTTTGTTTATCTTTTGTTCAATTTGGTTTATATTTAAGATGCAATTACAATTATGCTCTCAAATCTAAAATTAAATTTGAACCATTTCAAATCCGGTTTGATAAATCAAATTGAATCAATTTTATTCTAATTTTTTAAACTAGAGGTATTTTAGTCATTTTAGCGTAGTTTGTCACAAAAAATATGTTAGGGTACCAAAAAAGAAAAATAATAGTTAAAGTATGAAAGTGTCATTCCGGTGTAGTTAAATGTAACAAAGTGTCCCCTTTATAAAATTATTATGTTGTTTTTTATCCAATCTAATTTAAATTAAAACTATTTAAAATATGTAAAATTAAAACTTCATAGAAGTTTTTTTATCATAAAAAATAATATTAACTATGTAGACATTTTAAAAATATTATCTATATAGAAAAAGGGTTGTAATGCTAGAATCAGAAAACCAATAATGACAAAGGGACGTGAAAGAAGAAGACAGTACCAAAACCAACCATAAAAGTGTTGAAATTGGGTTCTTGACCTTTGATTGATGATCAGTTCCCACACATTTTCAAGCTTGAAATGGACTATGTCTAAGGGGGTCGTATTGGTGTCACGTGTATGTGTTACCACGTGGCGGTGTTACTCCTCTAACACATGCTAACTGTCTGACTTCATGGACTACCAAAATAATATTGTAAATAAAATAATAAAGATGATATAAAATAGAAGAGGAATTGAATAACTCAAACATAAATAGCAAGAAACTGGATAAAATAGAGCCATACAAGAGTAAGAGCCACGTGGCTCCCATTACACTATTTAGTTACAAATGATTATTTTGAATTTTACCATGAAAATTTCGAGAGATGAAAAATTAATTTAGGTGATGTTGTACGCAGGTAATGTTGCTTCAATAAAAACTTACTTTTTCGAGAAAACTTAGTGGACAGAACATGAATAGAGAAAAATATATGTAATGCACGTTTGTTCAAAATATGATCAATCTTATGATTTCTGTTTTTTTATAGACGCTCTCCTAATTATTAATCTCATTAATCGATACTCTTTTTAGTCAATGTTCCTCTTGATAGTTGACAATATTACGCCCCCTAATTATTGTCATGGGTGCATGGATAATCGGAAGCTCACAAATTCGGTATACATGGTGAAATCTCCAACATCCATCTCACGCTCATATAATCCTCAACATTATTTATTAATATGTACTATAATCAAAGATATTTTAACTTACAAATAAATGCAATATAGTTATCAATTTTAGTGTGAATAGAAATAGAGTACTTGTTAAATGTTACTTATATTATTGGGTAAACATATTGTGTCTAACGTGAACACAATTTATAAACCAATACCTTTTAGCATAATATGAGACCCGTTAAACGGGTGGAACAGTACAAGAATCCAAACAAATTAGGATCGGTACTTTTAAATTTATCGGTCATAAATCGAGTTTAAATATATTGAAAACAACTAATTTCTTCTCTAGTAGAATGTAAAAGATTACCCTTCGATTTACCAGAAGCAGAGGAAGAATTAGTAGCAGGTTATCAAACGGAATATTCGAATATAAAATTTGGTTTATTTTACGTTGTTTCCTATTTCAATTTATTAGTTTCTTCTTTATTTGTAACAATTATTTACTTGGGTGGTTAGAATCTTTCTGTTCCGTGGAATACTGTTGAATTAGTTTTTAAAACCTTAAAATGACTTTCACTTCCATTTGGTGAGCATTTGTTATATTGCAATGCAAATGTCTTGAGAAACCAGAAAAGGGCCGCAAAAGAAGAATTAAATTGTTTGAATATCCCAACTACCAACTAATACCCTTCAACCCAATAATGTCATGTCACAATTTTAATGCTAAGCTTCCAAGTTCCAATATATGAATGTGTACACAAAATTTGTGCCTATATAAACACTGTATCCCCATAACATTTCCACTCACTGCAATCACCAAAATCTTCATCACATTATTTACTCTTTTACCCCTTAATTTCCATATCAATAATCCAAGAAATGGCCATGAAGCTCGCCCTAGTGATCCTCCTGGTCTGTGCCCTCGTGGCGTCAGCTCCCATCGCCACGTCGGCTCTGTCGTGCGGGCAAGTGTCGGGGAGCCTGGCGCCGTGCATTGCGTACCTGAGGGGGAAAGGCGGGGCCGTTCCCACGGGATGCTGCAGCGGCATAAAGTCCCTTAACAACGCCGCCAAGACGACCCCCGACCGCCAGACCGCCTGCAACTGCATCAAGTCAGCTGCCGGCAGCATCTCCGGCCTCAACTACGGCCTCGCCTCCAGCCTCCCCAGCAAGTGCGGCGTCAGCATTCCCTACAAGATCAGCCCTTCCACTGACTGCAAGAGGTATATATATATTTATTGTTTTTATTAGTAATATATTGCCTTTTATTTAAAATTTAATTGATTGATTGATATTTCTTGGCAGCGTGAAGTGAAGAATTAGAGAGAGCGTGGGAGTTTATGGATGCGAGTTCAGTACTATATATATGTAGATTTATAAATAAAAAGAGAGAGTGTATATATCTACGACCGTACACTCTTTTGTGTCTTGTTGTTGTAACGCTATCTTAATATCAATGAGATACCATTTATCTACGGTAACATATACCATTGCTTGTACGGTGATGTTGTCACATTAATTAAGCCCACTAGGCTGGCAATCAAACTTCTACGGTAACGCATAACACATAACAATCAAAGTTTATTTACTAAAAGGGTAGGACCCACATGAACAAAATCTATAGGTTAGAATAAAATCATAATTAGTCCTTCAACTATCAGATTAATTTTTTAGTTGAGTTGATCTTCTAATATAATATTATAGGCAAATTACCTTGCGGACACAAGTTCGAATTTCAGAACGTGCAAACCTAAAAATGGGCTTGTCTTTGAGAGCGCGTGATAGAGTATAAAACTATAATTGTCATTCAATTATCAATTTAAACTTTTAGTTGAGTTGGTTCTATAATATTAACAAATGATATTATATGAAGTTAAGAATTTTTATTTTTACACATTTTACACGTCAGATTCCTCACATACATTTCTGATCTAGAATAAACACTTAATTCTTTTTAGTATTTTTTTTATATTTAACTTGATTTCTTTTTATAATTAAAGTTGTTAAATTTCAATTCAAATTAAATCGAGTCAAAAGAAAACGTATAATGACAATAATTATGCATCATATTAGTGCAATATAAAAGAATAAGGACAAATCAAATACAAACTGGGTAGAAATAAAAACCGTCCAAACTAGTAGAATTTGAGTGAAACTGGTAGAACATGCTGGACCCGGTAAAAAGTTAGTGTGAACCAGTAGAATGTGAGGGACCCGTTAGAACTCCGAAAATGACCATGGAAGAACTTTGTTGCCACGTGTCGCGTGTTCGAACAAATGACTCGTAGATCTTGAGCGATCCAACGGCTAGTAGAAGTTGGTGTATAATTCATTTCTTTGTTTGTGGGATCGTATTCTCGCGAGAGGTAATGAAAAGAATTATAGAACAGATTGCTCTCTATGCCTATAGATTACAGATAAATGGAAAATTTGTTGATAAAGACATCTTCAATTGTGGCCAACATCTTATTACGAATAAATTCGACAACCTAAGAAGGAAAGAAGGCATTTAGCTATCACAGAGATGGTCAGATTTGATTTTTTACCGGCCCCGTCCTTGGGAGAAATACACATGTATTTGGGATAGAAAGAAAATAATTCTTGAAAAAAATATACGTTTGCGTTCTACCAGGTATGTATTGGAATACATCCCGTAAAAGAACTACAGACAAAAGTAAGTGATTTTACACTGAATGATCTAATCTTTTTATAGTTTCTGGTATTTAATAACCGACAGAATTACATGTATTTGACGCGTTTGCATTGTTAGGGTATTACAAACGCATCTATAATGTTGGAGATAATAACTCCCAAAGAGTTATTCTTTTGGTCTTCCACTTTTGGAGGTTACAAGACCTTAACTAGTTGGTAACAACCAAGACAATGATTTTTCTTATAATCATTGTTTCTCAAGTTGCTCTTTGTCGAATCGATTTTTTGGTCATTGAATTGTGCAAACTCGTGTAAGTGGACACGCATTAGGGGACTACCATGTTAATCTCAGAGGCAACCGGAATATAATCGTCACCTCGGTCCAACCGAAAAACTTGCTTTCAAATCAGTGACATCTCTACCACGACACGATAACTTTAAATCAAAAATTATTTTCTAAACCTATTATTATTATACTTAATTATAATTCATACAAATTAATAATGATGATCAGTCCAACTTGAATATGACTGGATCAAACACAATTTATCTCGTGTATGTAATATAATTATTATACCAGACGCTATCGTACTGATTTCGCATTGTATTTCTGTCTTCTTACCGAGGCAGCCACGGCATTTCCAGCAGTGCACAGAACAATAAATCATGGCTCAGAAGGAGCCAATAGCAATGAGAAAAGTGGTTAACAGTTTGCGATTCATTAATAATCGGTTTTGGATCCTTTCATCAACGTGGACACGTGATGCATGACTGTCTATTGAAACTCACGTGGCACTCACTAATTGGCTAAACTGTCTTGTAGCTTAAAAAGACAAGAATCGGGTACTGTCATACTAAGAAAACAATAATGGAATTTGGAGAATTAATGGGGGAAAGTAACATTTCACCTTTTTAAATAAACCTCCTTAATTCACTCAAAAGAAGATTTTAAGACTCGTGTGTAAATTATTTACACGAATATGATCAGTCAATGATGGATCAAATTATATTGGAGAGTGTTTAAGGAGAACATCGATTAAAATTTATTGGGAATATACAAGTATTTTACAATTTTAAAATTTGAAAGCTAATATGTTGACTATGTGAACTAGATTAGTTAAATATTCGAGTCTAAGAGCTGGTTCGTTTATACTCGCTCAACAAATAAGCCGATCTGTAGCGTATTCATTTAAGGGGAAAAGTACATTTTTGTACACCTATCTATACAACTTTTTAATTTTCATACCCTAACTATTTTTTCTCATTTTCAGTATCCTAACTATTATTTTGGGATGACGTATTTCTAGAATACATAAACCGGTTCAATTTCAGCAGTCTCTAGTTCATCTCGGTCAAACAAAAAGATCAAATTGAATATTGATTAATATCAAAATACAATTATACGCTCTTCTTCTTCTCCCTCCCTCCTTCCCTCCCTCCAGACGCCTTACCACCGGCCACCTTGCTTCCGGTGAGTGAGTTCAATTTTCCCGTCTTTCAAGTCTTGATAAACTCGCGAACTGGCTCGCTTAATCAATTATATTTTTTTGAACTTGTAATATATATTTAAAATAAAATAAACAAACCGAATTGAATCAGGTTGATCCCAAACCAACTCGTTTAATATTTAATGAACGATATATTTTTATCTAATTCACCTTTATTTAATATACATTTACAATAAACGAATCAATTCGAGTTGAGTTGATCTCAAACTTTGTTTTATAGATTGGTTTACACCTGATCAAGTATTTTTTAAGAGTAAAACCAAATGTTAACAAATTGAATTTCCAATCGGCTCATTTACACTTTAGGTGCAAGACAACCCCTCGAAACTTGTAACACTTAAGTATTTCATTAATTGAGTTGCAACCTACAACTACCAACGAACAACATTGCCTCCATGTATCTCACGGTTGTTTCAAGGTCACAGCACGAGTGTGCATTCACACTCATATCATATGAGTGAGTAGAACATATATATATATATATACATTTGAACTCAAATCACTCACCACCAAATTCCACGCACAAACACAAACATTAATTTCTCACAAACAACATAAGAATAAAAATGGCCATGAAGCTCGCCCTAGTGATCCTCCTGGTCTGTGCCCTCGTGGCGTCGGCTCCCATCGCCACGTCGGCGCTGTCGTGCGGTCAAGTGTCGGGGAGCCTGTCGCCGTGCATTGCGTACCTTAGAGGGAGCGGCGGGGCCGTGCCGGGAGGATGCTGCAGCGGCATAAACTCACTCAACAACGCCGCCAAAACCACCCCCGACCGCCAGACAGCCTGCAACTGCATCAAGTCCGCCGCCGGAAGCATCTCCGGCATCAACTACGGCCTCGCCGCCAGCCTCCCAGGCAAGTGCGGCGTCAGCATTCCCTACAAGATCAGCCCCTCCACCGACTGCAAGAGGTTTTTATAATTTATATTACTACTCATATTTGTGTGTTTTAATTTAATTTTTGTATATGCTTGTTAATTAATTAAATATTTTTTGTTATTTTGCAGCGTCAAGTGAAGAAATTGAGAGAGATTGGATGTATTAATAGTAATTACTAAGTATTGGTGAATAAAAAAGAGCATACTCCAATCTCAATCTATTTGAGATTTTACGTAGGAGTAATGCTCTTTGTTCATGTATCATGTTTTAAATAAAAACTTGTTTGTGTATAGATGTTTGATCTTCTAATATATCGATACTTTTATCATTGACGGCATCACGAATTAAGAGTTGGGATTTCTTGAATGGCAAACCAAACTCATGGATGGTAACTAAACTCATTGAACTATTTCACCAACGCAAGTACCAAATCTTCCTTTTAGAACCCGAAAAATCTCAAAACTGCAAAATCATGTCTAAGCGTCTATTGCTTAATTGTCAACCATGATGTGAGTTTTAATTCTTTACACCATCCAAAATTTTAACAATTGATACCTCTTATTCAAGCAAGATCCATCATCAATCCCTTCAATCCATACCCAATTATAAATTTAGTTACTCATGCTTACAGTTGTCATGTTATCAACAAATAAGATGATCATGCTCATCGTCTCAATCCAAATCTTATATGATAACTAAATCTAAACAATCATGAATTAGCAATCTCACCAATACTTTACACGATTAATCCTAAATTAACAATCCCACACCGTCAGTTTTTTCCTTTGTAACGGCGCACTTAACGTGCGCCGTTACAGCGTCCCCGTTACAAACTGTGTCGGCGCACGCCGTTAGTGCGCCGTTACAAAAGCTACCGTCACCGTTGCGTACGATGACGGTGCCGTTACGAGTTCTAACGGCGTACTGACGGCATGCGCCGTTACAACTCGTAACGGCGCACAAACAGAGTGCGTCGTTTCACTTCGTAACAGCGCATGCCGTTAGTGCGCCGTTACGCTTTCTAACGGCGCACAAACGTTGTGCGCCGTTACAAACAATACAAAATAATAATAAAAAAATTAAGAAATATAATAAATATAAAAAAAATTTATATTTATTATTTTTTTAAAATTTTTTTCATTTAAATATTTAAAAATTAAAAATAATATGAAAATGAAATTAATATTAATATTGAAATTGTTTAATACATTATTTAATTTACATAATATCTATGACGACGGGCCTCCAGGATCTGTAGACCTAGTCGGGTCAAATGGAGGTGGAGGGGCGGCATTAGGATTTAGTAACTTAAGCTGTTCTTGGAAGTACCGGAAAATGTGCTCAGTTTGCTGGTTTTGGACGGCCTGAGTCTGACGTTCAGCCTGTCTTTGGGAGGCCTCAACGCGAAGTGCCGTAATAACCTCCTCTTGTTGGCTGAGTCGAGTCAGGAGCTCCACAATCTCCGCTTGACTACCATCGGAGGAGGTCGAACGTCTTCTCTGTCTCGGCGGTGCCTCGTAATCACTCCCGCAACCCCGGATGCGTCGTCCTCTGGAGGGTTCTATGGTAACTCCTCTGGCAAGCTCGATCTCGCGAACATGCTCGGCAGCTAGTCGCATGACCTCATCCTCTTCAGCGTCGGTCATCTTATTCAGCGTTCCATCCTCGTTGTAGTTCGCCTCGTCATTCTTCCAATCCCTAAGCGCATTCTTAATGTAAAGCTGCAAAAAAAATTGATTAATATAATAAATTTAAATATTAAAATTTAAAAAAATAATAATGAAACTTACAAACTTCGGGTTGAGTTCCTCCTCCCCCTCCTGTACACCATCACCAGGCTTAGGGACCTTGTGAGCCTTCAGTAAGGCCTCCAACTCTTTGGAGACCTCCACTTCCCCGGCCTCCGTTATCCTCTCCCAAAGAAGTCGAAATGGGACTTTGCCAGTGTGGTGGTTTAATTTGTTCTTGCTCCTCCGAATCGTACTCATTTGAGACCCAACTTGTTCCTGAAAAAAAAGAAGTAAATTCACATCAAAATTAGTAAATTAAAGTAAAATTAAAAAAAATTAAAAGTAAAAATTAGTAATATACCTCGTTGGTATCAAAATGATGAACGAGCCACCGCCACTGGGACTTCTTCCCTTTCAGACACTTGGAAATCCCATTACAGTCTAGTCTAGTAGGGTCGACGTAAAGCTTGTAAAACCGCTTCATGTTCGATTTTCGCTCCTTGTAAGTGCCTATGACCGCCTCACGAATCCAACCCCTAAGCTCAACCGAATCGGTCACTGCAAACAAACGCTGAAATTGACAAACACCACGTCAATATTTATAATACGTGGCATTTGAAAAAAAATGTGAGTAAATATTGAAATTACCTTAAAACTCCTCCAAAACGATTGGAACTCAGACGCCGGCAAATCCACAAACGTCTGGTAGGAAACGTCGCGTTCGCGAGCGAATTTCCCTATAATCGCCTTCACCTTTTCCATTGAAAACATTCCTCCTGCGACACGTGGTCGGCCGTTTTCCCAAGTCAAGAGCAACGGACCTCCGTTCATGTGAACTGCTCTATCTTCTTGCTCTATGTTGAGGTCGACCTTTTGCTCCTTTTTTGCCCTAGCTTCCCAGCTCTTCGTGTTTAGGCAGTCGACTTCCACTTTGTAATCGAAGTACAACTCGTACCTCGAAATCTCTCTGTAGTGGAGAGGAAGGAGCCTCCACTCGTTCAGTCGGAGTTTTGACTCATCCGGCACAATATCCTCTTCGGATGGTCCAGTGACGTCTACGAGCATCTCCTGGAAACTCCGAGGATCCGGGACCTGGAATTGCCAGTCAACCTCCTTATCTCCTGGATAAGTCGGCTGAGTGGGCTGAGTCGGCTGCGGCGGTGACGGAGTGTACATCTCATCCTGTAACTCCAGCGCCTGTGAAGCCTCGAAGAATGGAATGTCCATTCTGGCTCGCTTAGGTGCCCTGGCCTTAGGTGCCTTACGTTTAGGCTCCATTATCTGTAATTGTAAGTAGGAGAGGGTCATTTAATGACCGAATTACCGAAGTATAATTCGGCCGGAAATGAGCGAATGACCGAATTACTCTTTTTAAGGTCAAATTGACCGAATTACCCCTAATTCGGCCGGAATTGACCGAATTACACTTTTTAAGGTCAAATTGACCGAATTACCCCTAATTCGGCCGAAATTGCGATTGTGTTCCGTAGTGCAAAGTGCATCCGTACAGACATGCATCATATTTCACGTGTGGCAGTTGGATTGCCTTCATTTTCTGCTTCGCCGCGGCATAGCAAGATGGATACGTATTAGGTTGGGGTAACGTAGAACAATAATCTTTGGCAACCTTAGTAAAAGTTTCGCCAGACATCCCGGTGCTCTGCTTGATGGACAACATCCTTAACATTGTTGCTAATGAAGTATCCTCACTATTTTCGTACAACGGCTTTTGCGAATCCGTCACCAACCGGTTGTATGCTGTCATGGTTGCCTTATCGACTCTCTCCTCGACTTCGGTTATTATTCCAATGTTCTGTTGTTCGTCCTCGTCCTCGTTCTCGTCAATCCTTACATCTCTAGTTGGGTCTACATTATCCACGAGCTGATGCACAAGATCAACGTATACTGGATTGTTGTCCGACGTCGTACAAGGCTGATTCGCCGATGTTGCCCTCAAACTGATATCCCAATTCCGGCTCAAGCTGGCTCCTTCGGCTTCGCCATGATGGAACCACACATTATACGATCTAAGGAAATCTTTCCTCAATATATGATCGCAAATGGTGTCCATATCGTGCCAAGCAGAATTACAACACCTCGTGCATGGACACTTGAAACGTCCCACACCATCTCTTGGAGCGTTTTTCCTCGCAAATTTTACAAAACTGCTTAATTCGTTCATCCATTCCTCACTCATTTTTACGGATCCTATCCATCTCCGATCCATTCTATATATGTAATATATATAAATTCGGTTAACAATTAATATTAGATAACTATATACCAAAAATGTCATTAATATTTATTATTATTTCTCCAAAATCACAACAAAAACAATAATGTAGAATATATGCACTATTTCACATAAATCACACTAACTATACTAATTTACATAATATTGCATTATTTAAAAATATGTACGTACCTTCTAATTCACAAAAACGACCTAATTACCCTTGTTTGGTCATTTATGACCAAAATACCCCTAATTAGGTCATAAATGAGCAAAATACCATTGTTTGGTCATTTATGATCAAATACCCTAATGTAATGTTATCATGCAAATAATGGAATCGGGAGAATTTACCCTAATGTTATCATGCAATTAATGGAATCGGGAGAATTAACCCTAATGTTATCATGCAATTCATGGAATCGGGAGAATTGACCCTAATGTTATCATGCAATTCATGGAATCGGGAGAATTTACACTAATGTTATCATGCAATTCATGGAATCGGGTAATTTATTTCATAAATTCCAAAACTAATTTAATAAATTTAACATGCAAATTATTCATACAAGCAAAACCATAAAAATTCATATGAAATCATATACAAATTTGCAGTTTTATATATTGCATTATTTAAAAATATGTACATACCTTGTCGGGACACTTGTGTGAGGGTGCTCGGGAAAATTTATAAAATATCGAAATTACCCTTGTCGGGAGAAAATTTGTCGTGAGAATATAAATACATTTTAGTATTTTAGGGGAGGTTCTGCCAAAACTTATAATACATTTTGGTAACGGCGCACAATACTATGTGCGCCGTTACAAAATTGCTTGTAACGGCGCACATATCTAGATGCGTCGTAACAAAATAACGGTAACAACAACAGCTTGATTTCCGACCGTTTTCCATAACGGCAACAAAATGGTCAACGGTCAACACCTTTTCTAACGGCGCACAATACGTTGTGCGCTGTTACAAATTTGCGCTAGTAACGGCGCACATACTTTAAGTGTGCCGTTAGAAAAGAAAAAACTGATAGTGCCACTAACCTTCAATGCTCAATCAATCAAGTAAAACTCAAATCAATCAAGTTGTTTATCATCATCAACAATATTCCAAACATACAATTAAATGATCCTGAATTTAAGATCTACAACTTTGAATTAAACTTCAAATTGATGAATACTATCACTTAAAAACAAAGGAAAAAGTTATCACAAACCTTAAGTTGCTCTTCTCCTACAAGTATAATGACTTGGGTTGTTGGTGCTCATGTCTCCTACAAGATTTTATTTCCTCTGTGTTCTCAAATTACGACTTGGCCAGTCACGACTCTGTGTCGTGACTTGGGTTTTCGTTGCTCAGGTCTCATGCAAGCTCTTATCTCCTCTGTGTTCTCAAATTACGACTCGGTGTTGTGACTTCGGTTGTCATGAGATACCTCTAATGCTTCATTTTGCTCCAAATTTTCTCAACTTGATCTTGGGTCTTCTTTCGAGCTTCATTGTTGCTCTAAAATGTCTCAAATTGATGCATTTTCCAGCGATATGATCATAAACCATATAGTGCGTAGAATAACATCTTAATAAGATGAAAACATCCTTAATTTGGGCGAAATCGAATAACATCGGAAACACACCACTTTTTCACCTTCACACTCTTCTATGTAAACAAGTGCTTATTCACTAATTTGTATCCATGGCCAAATTATTAACACGAGTTGTGCATATTGATAATAATATTGCTAATAATATTGCTAATAATAAGCAGTGTTGTAAAAATCGCTAGGCGCTAGTCAGTCGGCAAGGGTTTTCTAGGGACTAATTGGAGATTAGTCAGAGATTAATCGAAAAATAAATCAGTTTAAATGATTAATCGGTAATTATAGAGGATTAATCGGGAACTAATCCGACAAGTTGAGAATTTTTACAACATTAATAAATGATAATAAGTGCCGATTTTCTTGGTTTCTATATTAGTTTAAAATTTCGTAACTATTTTTAAATAGGAAATCTTAGTTGGGAATTATTATCTTATTTGGGTCCATCGGGTGTGTTTGGTTCTACCCGACTCACCTGACACCCGAGCGAGTTGAACCCGACTACCCGTCTATGAAGTTGAGTCGAGTCTCGGGTACAACCCTCTGGACCCGATAGAGGTCAAGTCGGGTCCAAAACCATCCGACCCGACCCGATGAACACCCCTACTCTTACCCCTCCCCCTTCTCCTCTTTCTTACCTTCACACACTTCAACTTTACAAATTCAATTTCTATTTGGTTGCAAAGAAAATTACAGGATAACATAACCACTCGTAATTATGTAATTAATTTAATATGTTCATGTGCAAATTATGTAATTAATAAATAAATGGGAAATGAAGAAAGTTTTTGGATTTGGGAGTGTCATTGTGAATGAAGAAAGATTTAAGCCATTTTCCTTTTGTAATATGAAGAAGTTTTTTTTGCCATGATTCTCAAGGGTCTCAGTAACAATGGCTCCTCCACAATATGCAGCTACTCTACCTCCCAGGAGAGAACTTCTTATACAATGGCAACATGTACAAGGTTGAGAGATTGGGGAGAGACGTTGAGAGAGAGGAAAAGAAAAGGAAGAGGGTACCAAGTGGCACAGTTTACAAATTTAAAACATATTTAAGAGTATTTTTGTTTTTTTGACATCAAATTTTAACAAAAACTAAAGAATAGAAGTTAAGCAAAAAAATGCAATCCCATTATCATCTTATCGCTTCATCATTTAATGTTGAGGTTGATACGTTTTCTACTAGCGATCTTAATTATTTTCTTGGGCAAGCTTTGTTGTTGGACCAATAAGGTCAACACTTAATATGCTACAAAATTGATTTCTATACGATATTATTGTGATTATTATATGAATCATTGAATTCGAGTGTCCATTTGTTGGTAGGAATTTAGTAATGGTTCAATGTTAGTAAACGAACCTAACCTCATTAACTCATAATGCCCGAAATGGGTAAAAAAATAATTTTAAGAATTCATTATTAAGAATTGACTCAAATAATTAAGTATGGATTGCAATTTTTTTGAGAAAAGTATGGATAACAATTAATCAGACGAAAACACTAAGAATCGGTGAAAATAAGAAATATGTGCCGCTTATATAATTCACCAATAAATAACATATGTATAAATTTTTAGTTTTTTGCCGAGAATATATAACCCAAGTAATTTATATGTTAGTTATTGTATAAGTGATACTGACATTCTTTAAGTAGTTTATATTATAATTGACATGGTTGCAAAAGTGTCACATATACATTAGGTGGTGCAATATAAATTTTAGTCACCCATAATATTATAAATAACAAAACATGTAAGGCATTTATGTCACTTATTGTATAACTAACATTATTGTCTCTTACATGAACCCATAACTTAAGTAACGTGATTATGGAACGTGTGGTTTAAATTTTGGGATGACACGATGTAAATCCACGTGTCGCCTATAATATTTTCGACAACATAGCAACTATTACATGTCGCTTAATAGAATAGGTCACAAGAGTTAAAAGATATATGGTTTGTGCCATGAAGTATGTATAAGATCACTTATTATCATTTAGTTCAAGTGTATATTATAATCAAATTAAGTTAAATTATTTTCATGTACTATCATTCATTTTCTGTGAATAAATGTAAACTATCTATTTCTTAAATGGGCAGATAATAAGATTAGTTTGCAAATTTATAGGGCAAGGTTTAGCTCTTGTAGTGGTTACAGTCCACTAAAAATACCGTCTATGTAAGAAAATGTCTGTCATGTATGTGGAATCCAAAAATCAATAATGATAAAGTGACATGAAAGAAAAAGACACACTACTAATTAAGCCGACCTTACAAGTGTTGAAATTGGCTTCTTCTTCTTCATCCATTAATAATCGGTTGAAACGCATTGTCAGGATTGAATTGAACAATTGCTTTGTGTCACGTGTGCCTGCACGCCACGTGGCATTGTTACATTCATGTACTCTCGTGCGAAAGAACATTTTCTTACGCTTAACTAAAGCAGAATGACACTTTTATATTATAACTAATTTTTTTTCTCTTTAGTATTTTAATAACTTTTTGTGCCTGTCTACTGTAAAATGACTAAAATACTTTTAAATGACTTTTAAATTTTTTAAGAATGTCATATACATTAAACCGGTTCAAATTTAAACTACTTATAATTAAACTAATTTTAATTAAAACTCATAATTGAACTGTTTCAAATTAAAATTTGTCTAAAATGACATCGCATCCCTTTTAATTTTTCGAAGCTCCCCCCCCCCCCCCCCCCCCCCCCCCCCCGATCTTCACCTTCTACGGCAATCTCGGGCAGGTGGGTTCAAGAAGGAGGAGCTGATTGTTGAGTCCATGGATGAGCCGATCGGCAGAAAGAGCATTTCGGTGATGATTCAGTTAAGGTCGTTGAGGTAAGAAGAAGATCTGTGTGGTTTGGACATATCTAAGAGGATGTTAGGATTTGTTCGAATTTTAGGGTTGTGTAATTAGAGGATTTGATTTTAGGGATTTTGTTTTGGTGCAATGAGAAAGAATTTCATAGAAGAGATAAGATAGCATGGGGCGTTGATGGCGATAAACTTGTTCGGAATGAGTTTAATCTGGCTACTACTTATGGATTTGGTATTGCTCTTGTTAGATTTTTAATTCCATGCATATATTAATTTTGGGAATCAACAACTGTTTGGTTTTTATTTAATGTGGATTTTGATAGGGTTTAGCTTAATTTGTATGTGGTGGTATTTTATTGACGTTTTTGGGCCACATAGTATACTCCTGATGTATTTGAAATAACACTTCAGCCTATAGTTAGGGCTGCAATGGATAGTTGAAGAAGAGAGATATGGTGAGAAGAGAGGTTGAGGAATGAGGGAAAAATGGCTATTTCACCGTTTGTTTTGAAATGACTATTATATTCTTAAATTTAATTTTAGATTTGGAGGTATAATTGTAATTGCATCTTAAATATAAACCAAATTGAATCGGTTCAATTATGAATTCTTACACCAGGGGTAGTTTATGTATTTTAGACATTTTAGAGTTAAGTTGTCACAAAATTTGTTAGGATACTAAAAAGAAAAAAAATTAGTTTAAGTGTCATTTCGTTATAGTTTAGTGTAACAAAGTGTCATTATTTTTAGAAAAATATTTAAGAGATGATCAACGGAGAAGAAGTTCGCAATACACAGCAACAAGCATGACATATCAACTGAGACTCAAACTATAGTATTAAAACTAGAGAGAGTAATCCCCTAACCTGTTGAGGCATTTCTATTGATTCAATATATTCTTATTTACTTAACATATAATTGAGTGAAAAATCATTCCTCATGTAGACATATTTGTCCGAGTGAATTGTTTATGCCGAATCCACATCATGGGAACCAAATTTTATTTAAAAACTAGTTTAGTTTAGACATATCACATGTATAATTTATAATGAAAATATATTGAAGGGAAAAGGACACTTTTGTGCACCTAAATATACATTTTTGTCACTTTCATACCCTAACTTTTTTTTCTCTTTTTTCCATACCTTACTTTTATTTTGGGACAACTTTCTTCAGAAACTTCAAAATACTCAAAATACCTCTGAATTGAACCAAAATTAAATCTAATTTAATTCTGATCCAATTAAAGAGTGTGAAAAGACGAAATTTCCCTCAACTATTCATCAATTTTTTCAAAAGTATGCCACCCTTTCAACTATTTCTCTCCTCCTCCGTCACCCCCTCCTCACCGGCGTTTCTCCGACATCTATCGTCGGGGTTTCTTCGGCATGTGGGGAGCACGATGGACCGACGAGGCCTTCAGAATACCTCCGCCAAGGTGTCCGTCTCGACCCCATCGTCCTGGACCCTTCCTTCTTGTCTTCTCCGGTGATTCTTCGCCGGAGCCGGCCATGGTTCTTTCTCTGCAGCCTCCACAACACAAAATGGCGAGTATCGACGAGGTGGGCAATGACCAGCGACCAAAAGGGTAGAATGCGGTGCTCCAGCGATCGTCTCCGACACAGAATGGCCGGAAAAGAGATAGAGGGATAGAGGGAATAAGAAATGAGTTCAAGAATTCAAAATTTTCACTCACCGGAAAGTGTGCCGGAATATATTTTTCGGCACACTTTCTGACGAGTGAAAATTTTGGCACAACTTCGGTCGCCTCCACCAAATCCGGTCACTCCGGTCACCATGTACGAAGCCCAGCAAGTAAGCTCTGGCGATCGACGATGCTCACAATGCTCTGGAGATCAACGAGGTGCTCACGATGCTCTGTTTTGATGAAGTAGGAGGGTCCAATGACGTTCACTTGAAAATTTGATGAATAGTTGAGGGTAATTTCGTCTTTTCACACTCTTTAAAAAATTGGGTCGGTTCTCTCCATTAGACTATGGGTAATTTCGGTATTTTGAGAATTTTAGAGGTAAATTGTCGAAAATGAAAGTCAGATATAAAAAAAAGAAAAAAAAAATGAGGGTATGAAAGTGTCAAAAGTGTATATTCAGGTGCACAAAAGTATTTTTTCCCTATGTAAAAATATGACCATCAATGACCATATAATATCACTTTCTTAAAACTCTAACTCTTTATTTATATATCACCAAAAAGAGGAACTCGAATGTAATAAAAATGATTAACAAACCACTACTCGAAAGCCAGAAAAAGAGTATGTCATATTAGTTAGTATTTAGTATGTTGTAATGTGAATGTGTTAATAAATTATTGAATGAAAACGCTAGTGTACAAAATACAAACGCGTCGGCAAAAGAAGAATTAAATTGTTTGATCCCAAGTCCCAACTACCAACTAACAACCTTGGACCCAATAATGTCATATCACAATTTTAATGCTAAGCTTCCAAGTTCCAATATATGAATGTGTACACATAATTTGTGCCTATATAAACACTGTATCCCCATAACATTTCTACTCACTGCAATCACCAAAATCTTCATCACATTATTTACTCTTTTACCCCTTAATTTCCATATCAATAATCCAAGAAATGGCCATGAAGCTCGCCCTAGTGATCCTCCTGGTCTGTGCCCTCGTGGCGTCAGCTCCCATTGCCACGTCGGCTCTGTCGTGCGGGCAAGTGTCGGGGAGCCTGGCGCCGTGCATTGCGTACCTGAGGGGGAAAGGCGGGGCCGTTCCCTCGGGATGCTGCAGCGGCATAAGGTCCCTCAACAACGCCGCCAAGACAACTCCCGACCGCCAGACCGCATGCAACTGCATCAAGTCAGCCGCCGGCAGCATCTCCGGCCTCAACTACGGCCTCGCCTCCAGCCTCCCCAGCAAGTGCGGCGTCAGCATTCCCTACAAGATCAGCCCTTCCACTGACTGCAAGAGGTATATATATTTATTATGTCCACATATGAGTTAAAAGTCTCACATCAGAAGAATATTAAGTATAATGAGGGTTTATATGCACATTAGACCCTAGACCCATCAAACTAGTCTTTTGAATTAAATGTGGGCTCTAATATGTGTATGGACTTTTCTTGAATGTGTAATGCCCGGATCTCCCCAACAATATTCACCACTGGATTATTGTATATACAGAAGACAAATATAATTTATATCGTAACATTTTTGCAAAAGAGTGACCTGCACTTCATTAAGATGTGAAATTTGATTTTTTTCATATAAATTGTATATAATTTTAAAAATGACGAAAAGTATAACTGCAATTAAAATCCAATAAAAATACACAAATTTTGTTAATTTATACCACATTTTTGCCATCCACAAAAGCATCTTCTTAGAAAATTATCATATTATATGGAGTACCTTTTGTCATTTTCACTTATATTAGCTACTACACTTTTTTTTAGTTATTCTATTTGTATTTCAAAATAATTATTTAAGTAATTGATTTGTTTTTGCAGCGTGAAGTGAAGAAATGGAAAGAGGAAGCAGAGCAAATATAGCAGGGGATTTTCTGGTTATGCTATATTTAAGTAATGGGTAGAATAATAAATAAAATGGAGATTAGAGGCCTAGCGTGTCTCTTGTTCTCGTTTCTGTGTCTTGGTGTTGTAACACTCTTTTAATATCATTGAGGATTTGGGATTTACTACCTCTTATTGTCTCTCGATCTTATGCAATTTAATTACAAATAGTGACGTTTATTTTAGGTTGACTGTTCCATTACACATTCTTTTATGGAATGATGCATAACAAGCCTAAGATCCAAAAAGTTCATGTAGAAAATAATTAATCACTAAAGAAGTTATGGTTGAAATTCTGGATTGAGGTAAAGTAATTGGTGCCACACCTAAACTCCAATTTCTCTAAATGCAACTCCCTCCATCCTTGTCACTTATCATCTATTTCACCTTATATTCATTTCAATTTCAAACTACTTTTATTTAAGGCTTTTTAATGATAAGATCAGTATGCTGCTCTCTTTGAAGGATCTTTTTCTCTTTTTCATATTATCAATAAAAAATTTGGTGATAAACAGATCAGGTTCCTCTATTAAAAATAGATACACCCCCAAAACCAATGTAACATACCAAAATTAATGTGGATGGGGCAGTTCATTCCGGATCGTGTGCGTACATGATTAGTTTGGTTGCCAGAGACCATTCCGAAAAAGTCTTGGTTGCTAGATCAAGTTAAGGTGCTGGAATTTTGGCATGTTTATTTTAGACCCGTCGTCATTACCCTATTTACTGTTTGTTAAAACATATATGATTAATTTATACGTCATGAAATTACAAGAACAATAAGCAAAATGAAAGATACCACAATAATATGTCTCTTTTAAACTCGCGGCCTCCACCTCGAATTGGTTTAGACTTTCTGCAAATTCATTACTAGATCCACCCCGAGAACGACGAGCAACATAAATAATAATGCAAAGAATAGCTTATTGCAAACTCGCAGCCTCGACCTCGAATGGCTTGAGACTCTCCACAAATCCTTTTTAAGAACCACCCTGAAAACATTGAGAAAACCCCTAGTACACCCCCCAAATAAACATGCGAAATAAAACGATCCCCCAAATGGCTCAACAAGACACTACGAAAACGTTTTGAAACTTAAGAAACCAAGACACCTATTTCGATATGTTCACATAGATCTGCCCATTGACGCCAGAGAACTCATGATCCCTCCCAGAGTTTGAGCCATCAACCCACTAAAGCAGCAGCAATAAAGTCGCCAAAATTTTCCTACCCTACCCCCGATGAGCCCCTCCTGAATCTGGCTGCCCTTCATCCCGCGGCAAGTTAATCGCCAAATTTTCTCTGCCCGACCACCGTTGTCCCTCTCCATAACCCGTCTCCCCTCGCATAGGATATCGAAGTAATACACACCCACTTGTACCATCGCAAACATCTGTCGTTAATCCCAGCCACCTTTCTTCTCTGGCCCAACCCCGACCTACCTTATCCAGCCCAACCCTCCTAGCCGAATCGCCCCGTCCGAGCACCTGCACCAACAACTCATAAAAATTCAAAGCACACTCCCCCGAAACCAGCCTCCCTCCCGACTGAACACCACCACAAAATCGCAGACCATTGTGAGCTTCGTTGTCGTTGTCGAGCTCTCGTGAGTCGCGCACACACAGAATCTCAGCCACGTACCTCGCCAATCGAGCAAGACCCCAAAACACTAAATTTAGGGACATTAATAATCATGGATATTATTATAATTAATAAAATGATAATTTCATGTCAGTACCCCAAGTTTGACTCATTTTCAAATTAGTACCCCAAGTTTGACTCATTTTCAAATTAGTACCCCAAGTTTGAAAAGTTTTTTGTCGATATCCAAGTTTAATTATGTAGCACTTAAAGTACCATAGGTTAAAATCCAACATAATTGGTATGTGAAAGGTCCAAAATGCCCCTAAATAGTTATGATTTGAAACCTGACTAGTCTGACCGGTTCAATTTAATCGGTTTCATTATTATTAATAATTAAAATAATAATGATTACTAATAATTAAAGAATATTAATAATTATTTGAATTAATAATAATACTATAAAAACTTAATTATTATATTGAAACTTTCGAATGTAATAGCTCTCTCATATGATCTCCGTTTCGGACTCATAGTATATCAAAACGAAGAGAATCGGAAGATAAACAACTTTAAAAAATAATATTAATAATTAAATGAAAAGAATATTGATACTAAAATTAAAATAATATTAATTATTAATATTATTCTTCAAATTTTTTTATATTATTACTAATAATAATTTAAATAATTATTAATTATTCAAAGTTTTTTATCGTCATATTCTCTTCGATTTGATATATTATGAGCTCGAACAGAAATCGTATAAGAGAGTTATTACATTCGAAAGTTTCAATATAATATAAATTATTAATTTTTTTATATTATAATTAATATTATTTAATTATTAGTGATTAATATTATTTTAAATATTAATAATTAAATCGGTCAGATTGAACCGGTTTGACAAGATTTAAACCGGTCATACCGGTTAGATTTCAAATCATAACTATTGAGGTCATTTTGAACTTTTCACATTTTTATACCTTATGCAACGTATTTAAACTTGTGGTACAGACAAAAAAATTCAAACTTGAAGTACTAATTTAAAAATGAAGCAAAATTAAAATACTGACATCGAATTACCCTTGATAAAATAAGTAACATAATATAGTTTAATATTAGCTAATCGACTTAATGGCTCACAGATGAAGCCAATAGAAATTAGATAGTAGTTGACAGATTATGATCCATTAATGATCGGTTAAGAATCATTGAAAGGCAACCGGACACGTGGTGTAGGTACGTGTATATTGATACTCTCGTGGCACTCACTAAATGACTAAAATGTAGTGTTGTTTAAATATGGAGAAACGTGGTGTTACTACGTTGAAATTTACACTTATTTTGTGTTATTATACTCAACTTTCAAATGAATTATACTTCTGTAATTTATTTTAAATGTATACCAAATCTTTTAAAAATTTGAAAAATATTTATCACATATAAAATAAAAATAGCGTCACCCTTCAAACTGTCCTCAAAATCCTCAAGCTCAACTCTTCACTGCCTTACACATCGCCAATCAAGTCTCTCGGGGCATTCAATGAGAACCAAGATATGCGTTAGAACCGTGCAAACTATTGTAGGGGCTCCATGTGGCATGGAGCGAGTAATTTTTTTATAGAAAATCAGTGGACTTTGTCGGAGAAGTGTTTTAACGAGGGTTTAAAAATAATTAGACTGTCAGCGTGTGCCACGTGTTGCGTTCTAGGAGGTTCTCACGGAATTACTCGCATATATAGATGAAAAATGACACTGTTTACATAAGAAATTTGTTAGGTCAACATGTGAAATTAAATAATTATGTGTTGATATTTGAGAGGCTAGTCTTTCGATTTAAATATGAGTTTTTCCGTATATACGAACTTTATTGAGTGATACTTATAGTCATAGGTAAAGTAAGATCCACCCAACAAAATGACCCACTTTCACATACTAATATTCGAAATAATTGCTAGCACCCACTATCCAAATGATTTATTACCTTACATGAAGTTACAATTGTAAAAATATTGGCTGAAAATGGTTATCTTCCATATTGTGGCTTCCAAAAGAGTTTATCATTGCCGAGTGTAGCATCTCCCATTCTCTAGCATGAATACATCGACGCAGATCATGCATGTCGTCGTCTATGGTTGCGCGGTGCTGGAGGGAACTAAAATCAATTTAATTTTAATGATGTCAGATTTAAGATTGTCGACGAGATCCATAACATTTGCAGAGTCGTCGACATTGAATCCATGCTCGATAGTTTCTTGGTGTTCGAAATCATCAACAAAGAGACGTGAATTTCAAAGGGTAATGTTGTTGGACAAATCATGTATAAGTCACATTGTGATAAAAGAAAATATTTGTCATGTACTAGTAATTGATATTAGCCATGTACTATCTGTCATGTCCTCAATTATACCATTTAAATTTTCAAAACATACAATTTTAACTATTTTAATCATTTGTAAAAACATATTTAAGGATAGATACGTGTAAAACAGTTAATTCTAAGTGTAATTAGGCGAAGTTTTTCTTTATTAACTTCAATGTTCTAAACATTTCTAACTTGTCTAATTAGTTTTCAATCAATCTAACTTATATATAATGGGAATATGGAAGGGTTGAGAATGCTTGTATTGTTGACATGTGGTTTATTTAGAGTTTGATATTTAAGATTGGAATATGTATATGTTTTAGTATATGATTATCTTGGGTTTTTGTGGGGTTGACACCTGGGGTTCAATGCATAATATGTTAGAGAGCATGACACGTGTCATTGCATAGTCTATATGTCGCTTCCCTTCCCTTTAACCGTCCAAAACTGCTTCTGTGTGTTAATTTTAATACCAATGGTAAATAAATTGGGGTTTTGTTTATCATCTGAAGGATTGTATTTCTTGGCGAGAAAGCAATTTTATTTATTCCAAAGTGTCTAAATGTATTTCTTTTTCAGAAAGCTATGTGCAAGGACCCTCAAGATTCACAGGTTAGACATCAAATTTCTTACTTTGTTTTTTTCCTGTGTTGCTAACTTTGAAACTCGACCCAAGATGCACAGTAGGTAGACATCTAATTATGTTCTGGAATTTCTTGTTTTGCAATTGTGCTTTAATTGGTGGGGGTAGATCTAAAAATGCAAAAAAAGAGAATAAATTTGGAAAGTTCTCTTGAAGAACACAGTACAGTATATTGAATCTGTCCCTTTTCACCTTGTATCTAATATAGGAAGTGTTACCGTTGGATTTTTCAGAACTTGTGGCATATTTGGTTCAACAATCAAGTCCATTCTTGAATCAACCAGGTGTGCGAAAGGGTAAACTTTTATTTATACTTATAATACTTTCTAATTTCATAGTATAAGTTCATTTTCTTATGAATTGCCAAGTGTTATTAATCACGCATTATCATCATTTTGGATCATAAATTTACCCTTTGCTAGAAATATTGTTATGGATGCCAGGAATGAATTATATGCACACATGTGTATGTCCCAAACTACTAATTTATTTCCAAGAGTATGCTCATTTTTGTGTAAATATGTTCTTTTGTTAAAGTTTCAATTCAGATTTATAGTTTTAATAATTTTATTCATCTTCTTTGCTCTTATGTAAAGCGATCAGAGGTCAAGATTGAGTGGGCACTCATTCCGAGCATCAACAATCAATAGACGGAGACTTGTGCGCTCACTCCCTCACCATCGTCGCTGAAGAGTTCGATCCAAGCAATAAAAGAGAGGAAAGTTAACGGCGGAGCCGAGTCAGAGTCAGTGAGTGTGTGCTAGAAGGACGGAATGGAACGATGCAGACGGTCTCGCTGATCTATATGGCTTCGTCGCCGTGGTATGTATTTCTATTATCTCTCACACACTTCAATTTTTTCAATCAATATGTGATTGATCGAAGGTCATTTCGATTTTGGTCGCATGTAATATAATTGTAGTCAATTTTGTTTTTTTTTTGTATGCCGATGATGTTGTTTAGATTGTATGAATGGTGATGGTGATCAGGAGGTGTCAGATTTGGTTGGTAATTCTGCTTCTTGATTTGTGGGGATTATACTATAGATTGTGTTTATTGTAGTTGAGAGTGATTGATTGGTTCAAGCTTGAGTTTTTTATATTAGCAATAGGTTTTTTTAAGAGGTTTTGGTGAATTGGTTTCTTTGGTACTGAAAATATTTTGCTGATTACTTTTTTGTTTTTGTTTATGAGTAATGATAATTGAGAACTTAACCATCTACCTATAAAATTTTAGCAATAATTAATTAATCTGATCAGTGATCTGTGTATTGCTTCTAAATTTGTTACCACTGCTATGTTAATACAAGTCATGCTACTTCAATTTTTGCTTTTAATCTTATTCTTCATAACTACTTGGAAATATGTACTTTCCGGACCCCAGGGAATGGTTGGGAGTGCATACTTTGTTGACATTTGGTTTTTTAAGAGTTTGACATCTGGCGCTTGAATTTGTATATTTTTAAGTATAAGGTTGTGATATGTTCTTGTGGTGTTGACACCTGGGGTTCTGTTGTGGTGTGAACGGGTGCATATCATCCTTTGTTTTAAAACGATTTTGGTAACTGCCTTAGATCTTATCTACAATGTTCTATAAATCTTTATTCTTTTGGGGGTATGTTTTTATATCGCACAATGATGACTATTCTTAATCTTATTCTTCATGTTATTACATGTTGATCTTGATTCTTATGGTTCGCTCTCCATATTCTTGGACTCTGCACTTCAATCCATTTTTGATGGAGTAGCAGAGAAGTTTGATATTTCAAGTAAGTTCTATATATCCTTCTTACTTTTATCAATAATGATTTTGATGAATTTTTTTTCCTAACTTCTTGAGGAAATAGATATGGTTCTTATACGAAAGAGAAGTATTGTCATGAAATGGCTTTGAGGATTGTTCTTGCCTGCATTGAGTAACTATTGTCTTTTGAAAAAATTATAATTTTTCATATGAATTAATATCTTCCTTTGCACATCCATGAATATTATGTGCATTGATTAGAAAAAAAACATTGGATATGGTAGGACAGAAGTTAGAATTGCCATGAACTTCCCGTTTTTTTTGTAATTGTAGATATGCATTTGGTTGTGTTTTTGTTTGCATCTGATTGTGTTTTTGTTTTGCAGGTGTGTGGGTGAATTTTTTTTCGTGTTTCGACCTTAAAAAAATACATAGAGATCGTTTTGATGTTTCTTCCATGGAATCTCACTGTCTCTCCTCCTCTTATCTCTGCCGCTCATCTTATCGGAGATCGATGCTCCGACGTCGTACGAGATCAACGAGGGCCTCAACTTCACGAGAGGAATCCTTCCGAAAGGCGCCACTGGCTACTATGTTGATTTGGGATGAAATGGTGTAGTTCTGCGATTTTGATTTGCATTGTTTGTTGTATCTATGTTTTGACCGATTGTGTATTTTTTATGTTTTCTAGAATTGACTGTGGACTTGCGGTGAACAGGTACTACTCTGTGGAGTCTCCGTTCCTGAGGGATGCCGAGCAGAGTGATAGAGTCTGTTTCCATTAGTTTACAAATCAGGTATCGTTCATTGTTTTGGATTATTTACAATATTATGTCTTTATTTTGTTTGTGATACATTTTGTGTATTTTCGAATCAAAATGCTTAGATTTTCAACTCCATGGCTTCTATTGAAAACTTTCCCTCCTTTGAGCGTGTGTGCATTTTCGATGATGTTCATGTCATTCTCGGAACCATGTTTCCACTGCTATTCCTTACCAGATTACATGATTGTGAGGTGAGTAGCTTCTCTTTCATTATTTTAGCTTTTCGTTCTTCGTGGGGTACTTGTTTATTGTTTGTAAAAATCTTAAGTTTATAATTTTGGCATTGAAGTTTTTTAATCATCTGGGATTGTGTAGGAACGTGAGATTGCGATGAATATAATTTGATGTTGACTCTGTTTTTCCTTCTTTTCATATGTGTGTACGACAGAAACATGCATATTGGATACACTCATACACATTGTTTAAATTTGCAGAAAGTTTTTTGGCTTGGTGGTTGACATCATCCCCATTATCGTTGTATTAATTTAAAACTAACTCTCTTGTTGTTTATCCCATAGATTTTGAGATTGAATTCTTGGAATAATCTTTATTCAAAGGTACATGGTGTGTTTCATGCATGTGCATGCAAGGGAATAATTGGGGTGTTATTGCTCTTCAAGAAACTCCCCAAGAATAAATGGTGTTTATTGTTTTGCAAGAACCCATGGTCTTGACATCGATTTAAATTTATTTATTTATTAAATTAAATTAATTTTAGTTTAAATTGAGTTTTATTACAGTAAATTTTGGGTAAAATATATAATAAATTTAGGGTAGTAAATGAGTCGAGATTTTATCGAGCCGCTCGAGCTCAGCTTACTAAAATTTCGCCTCGGACTCGTCATAATCGAGCTCGAGCCTAACCTTTTAAGCCTCTGTAGGCTCGCGAGCCGGCTCGTTTAATATTTATTTATTAATTAGACAAGTCGAATATTATTAATTATTAATTATTTAATTAATTATTAATTATATGTTAATATTAATATATTTTAAAAGTTTTAATAGAACTACACAAGTCGAGTCGAGTCAATCTCAAATTGGCTCATTTATTATTTACTTAATTTTTAATGAACATCTATTTTGAAATTTAAACGAACCGAAACGAGCCGAGCTCGAACTCGTCTATTTTATTTTGAGCCGAACTCGAGTTTTGTTAACTAAACTCGTTCGAGTCCGAGCTGAGTTGTAGCCGAACATTTTTTTCACGAGTCGAGGCGAGCGTGCCACTTTTTTCACTCCCTTCATTTCACTTTAAGTGTGATTGCTATAATATATACTTCCTTGACCACTTTAAGACATCGAAATTAAGAAGATTAGCCTATGACCAATTATACTTTCCTGAAAACTGAATCAGTCTGTGACCGATTATCGTCTTTTGAATTAAATTGAGAAAATTGAAAAGTTGCAACCTTTCATTTAAACTCATTACACCCAATTCGTTAACCACCCAATCCGCCAACATCAATTTACAATTCAAATGAAATTAATTTGAAACCCAATTGGAATCACAATCCCACCAATTGACCCAAATCGTCATAAAATCCAAAAAACACAACCCAAACATCAACAACAAAAAAGAACCCAAATTCAGAAAAGTCCACTATCCGATCTGAACCTTAAATAAAAAAAATAAAATAAAAATCCAATTAGATCAAGATTCATATTTGACGCAAAAACCTAAAACATATCAAGTTTACTTAGAACAATTGAAAATTAAAAAAAAAATGAGCCTTAATAGAATTGAATCATCTTATTAAATAAGACACAAATAATAGAATTGAATTAGATTATTTTGATTACCCGAAGTCGTAGGAGAATCGCCCACAAAAAATCAATACCAATAATGAAAAGAAGACACTACATGTCTAGACAAAGGGAAGGGTTTAGAGGCCATTCCATCCTGATCATGAATTAAAAAAACCGCGAGCAAATAAAATCAATCCACAGACTTGACTTAAATATCTAAAGAGGCAAACCTAACGATCAACAACAATTCATCCATTTTACCAATAGAAAACCCAATTAAGACAAACAATCACAAACTCACAATTCAAAAAACCATAACCAACCCACAACGATCAATTATTTCACTCACACTCAAATTGAACAAACCAACAAAACAAAACAAAAATCAATACCAATATTTAACAAAAAAAACAACTAACTTGAGAGAGAGAGAGAGGAGAATCATAAGGGTCAATTTTTTCTCTTCATTGAAACATATTGTTTTCATCATAAAAACATGTGAATAATCATTTGGTGATGAAGATCACACTCTCGGCAAACCTATATCTAATTTTTAGATAAGAAGGAGAGAGGGAGGAGAGAAAGAGATGGAGGGAGAAAGGAAAAATATGACATAATCACATTTTATTCTTTTGAATCTTTCTCTCTCATTTATAACTCATATATTCTAAATTTTTCTAATTCTATGTACCGAAACAATGAGTGACCATGCATATGGTAATTATATATTATTATTATTGTTTTATATACCCTATTTTAGGCAGGAAAGGGAGAGAAATGGAGGTGTGTCATAAAAGTTATTGTTTTCCTTCATGGAAACAAGTCGTTGAGTAGGGGGAGGGAGAAGTATCATAAGATTCAATTCGCTGTCAAGTAAAAATATGTAAATAATCATTTGGTGATGCAAATATCTCTCTTAGCAAATTCATATCTTACTTTTAAGTGAGAGAGAGAGAGAGTCACTGCCAATGAATTCTCGATGTTGTCTTAAAATTTTGGCCCTCCCTCGATTTCTAAAAGATCTAATAAATTCATCAGACAAACAAGATGTCCAAATAAAAATATTCATGCTCAAATTAATAAACTATTCATACTAATGGGCCCTATTGATAAGTTACTAATAATATATCACATAAAATCTCTTAAGTCTTAACTACCCCAAATAGGTAGGAGATTCATTAAATTGTGAAATGTTTTCCAATGATAATGTAATATGTAATCTATCGGAGTCGACTCTGGTACCTTCTCTCCATTACCCTCCGTTATTATTTTCGCTGAAGTTACAGTATTCTCCTCCGAGCTTGGCATCGTCAACCGCGGATATGGTAGTGACAACAACTTTCTCTTGCCATGTGTGTCCTGTCGGCGATGGTGGTGACAAATAGATGGAGCGTAGTAGGAGCAGCAATTCTAGGGTCTCGTTTCAAGCCTCTCTTTTACATGAAAAAATTAATCAATCCCTATTTTCTTCTTACGGGTTGTATGAACAGGTTTCACGTCACTTTAGGCCGAGTCTAAGTGTTCTATAATCACTGTTCAGTTTGACCTAGACATAAGTTAAAACATATTTTAACTTTGTCATTTTAACTTTTGTCCAACAATAATGTCGTATATTACACAACGTTGTACACATAATTATAAATAATAATAGTTTGAATTACCAACATTTAGATTTAAAAAAAATAAGAGCATCAAATTATAGTTTACCAAGATTTTACGGGTAGCACGCGCATCGCGCGGGCCCGACACTAGTTCTCTTAAGGCTCATTGCCACTCCTACATTATAAGCACCTGACGTTTTTTATAATTAACAGTTTAAAGTATTTACAAGTGTCCTTATAACCTTAACCTGTATATATATAGTAGCAGGTGTACAATGAACAGTAGGAAGTTGTAACACAAGTACTTCATTAATTGAGTTGCAACCTACAACTACCACCGAACATAATCGCCTCCATGTTTCATGGTTATGACAAAATGGACATTCACACTTCACACTTAAATGAGTGAGTGAAACATAATAGTCGGTGACTACGTACGTGTCGCGTTTCAATTCGAAACATACACCGACAAATCATATCATATT
Source organism: Geranium rotundifolium (assembly GCA_963920655.1). Lineage (NCBI taxonomy): Eukaryota > Viridiplantae > Streptophyta > Magnoliopsida > Geraniales > Geraniaceae > Geranium > Geranium rotundifolium. The sequence goes on along the minus strand of OY987313.1, from coordinate 35,538,043 downwards.
TCATTACTATAGTAACTACCTACATATATAATTATATAAATACCCCCTCTCCATTTGAACTCATATCACTCACCACCAAATTCCACAAACTTAAACATTAATTTCTCACAAACAACATAAGAATAAAAATGGCCATGAAGCTCGCCCTAGTGATCCTCCTGGTCTGTGCCCTCGTGGCGTCGGCTCCCATCGCCACGTCGGCACTGTCGTGCGGGCAAGTGTCGGGGAGCCTGTCGCCGTGCATTGCGTACCTTAGAGGGAGCGGCGGGGCCGTGCCGGGAGGATGCTGCAGCGGCATAAAGTCACTCAACAACGCCGCCAAAACCACCCCCGACCGCCAGACCGCCTGCAACTGCATCAAGTCCGCCGCCGGAAGCATCTCCGGCATCAACTACGGCCTCGCCGCCTCCCTCCCCGGAAAGTGCGGCGTCAGCATTCCCTACAAGATCAGCCCCTCCACAGACTGCAAGAGGTATATATATTTATATACAGAGATAATAACACTTTGCTACACCTAACTATATAGCGAAATGACAATTTCATACCCTAACTATTTTTCTCTTTTTTTTAATACCATGACAATTTTTTTGTGACAACCTACCTCTAAAATGTCTAAAATATTTAAACTACCCTTGATTTAAGAAACTAAAAATTGAATTAGTTCAATTTTGTTTATCTCTGATTCAGTTTGATTTATATTTAAGATGCAATTAAAATTATGCCCCAAAGTCTAAGACTAAATTTGAATAATTTTAAATATGGGTTGATAAATCAAATTGGACCAATTATATTTTGATTTCTTAAACCATGGGTATTTTAGTCATTTTAGCATAGGTTGTCACAAAAAAATTGTGAGGGTACTAAAAAAAAAGAAAATTTGTTAAGGTATGAAAGTGTCATTTCGCTATAGTTAGGTGTAGCAAATTATCATTATCCCTTATATATATATATTCACTATTGACAATTTAATTATTTTCTTATACTAAAATTACCCTTGTTTCTTTTTTTTGTACTTTAAATTAATTAAATGATTTATGTGCTTTGGCAGCGTGAAGTGAAGAATTGAGAGAGGACATGCAGCAGGGGATTTTCTGGTTACTATATAAGTAATAATGGTTGAATGATAATAATAAATAAAGAAAGAAATTAAAGAGGCCTAGCTATATAGTACTCTTGAGCTTGTCTCTATTCTCGTGTCTGGTCTGTAACACTATATATCTTGTAACAATATTGCGGATTTGGGACTTTACTGCCACTTGTCTCTCGATCTTAATCCATTTCATAATATTAATTACGATATTTATGGTGCCATTGTTTATTTTGTGGTGATTTTGTTCCATTACACACCCACATTTATATATATAGATGGAAAATATGTACGATAACAACTCACAAGTTCATATATGATTGAAATTGGATAAATACATCTATTCAATTGGATTATGTTGGGATTTGATCTAAACCAAATGAAACATAATTCTGCAAAATAACTGATCATTAAAATCCATGGACAAAATATATGTTTCAAAACAAAATTCTAAATATATGCTTGAATGAATTCATGTCAATAATACAGAGAACTTAATTATGGAGGTAATAGAATGAATATGTAGAAGCCTTCTTGTATATTAAATTCAGATTCTTCATTTAGAAATTGATGTGAATTATGTTGAAACGTTATGGTTGCTGCATTTTGCAAGCAAATCATATGTAATTTGTGCTGTATATGATAAATCATATTTACCACACGTAATAAATAAAATTTATTTAATATTTCAATTGAATGTGATGCAATGCGCATCAGTTAGATTATACTAAATTTCTTATATTTAAGTTTTTTAATATTTAATTTTTCTTTCTCACATTTATTAGGGTTTTCTATTCAACTATAAATAGAAGTATCTTGTTTATTACAATATACACATCAATAATATATCACTCATTATTCTTATCATGGTGTCATAACCATAATAGATCATTGGTTAAATCTCTACGAAATTCTCGCTTTGCCCACTCATCGATAATTTGTGATTCGTATCGGTGGGCGAGGCAATTCAATCATTCTTTCAAGTCTCTAACATACTGCTTCCGCAAACAATCGATTCGATAATTTCTCGATCCCTACTCTTATTTCTATCATTCAATTCAATCATGATGTTAGTTTGATGGCCACGGTGGTGTTGATGACGGTGGTGTTCATCAACGTGATCTTCACTTCACCACCAACCCACGTTGCCGACCACCATCAACCCACGACGTAGATCAACACCAATTCTTATAGCAAATCCACCACACAAATTGTCAATTGATCAAATCAATTGGCTTATACTATCTTATCATCTCTACCAACTTCAACAATCACAACATCAACAACCACCCCAACACTTCCGCAAAAGTCACTCAAGCCCCGATTGATCTGCACATCGCAATTCGTTGTTGTCGTATCCAGCTCAACGTCTCGTAATCGCAACCAATTCAGCCACCGTCTCGGCATCACGTTCTCGTCCGAGCTACCTCGAGCATCGTACCCCATCCCGAGCACCTCTCACGAAGCAACCTGATCAATTCATCAATTAGGAAATTTCATAATTCGGACATCCCGTAAGTTGGACATCTCGTAAGTCGGACATCGCGTAATCCAAACATCGCGTAATTCGGAAATCCCATAATTCGGACATCTTGTAAGTCGGAAATCCCGTAAATCGGATGGCGATATAGGTTACGGGATTGCCAAATTGATTGTTTCTGGAAGCGAGAAGTTAGAGATTAAGATTGAATTATTAGGATTTAATTGAGAGATTGGTGATAGATTTGGGTTGATTGAAAGGTGATTGCAATAGGCAGAAGCACGAGATTGGTTAGAGATTGAGATTAAATTGCCTCGCCCACCCGTCAGAATCACGAATTATCGAAGAGTGGGCAAAACGATAAATTCTTAGAGATTTAAACAAGGATCGGTTATACCTTTGATACCATGATAGAAATAAGAGAGGGGTATATTATTGATGGTATTAGAGTCATAATCGATCCTTGGATAAATCTCTACGAAATTCTCGCTTTGCCCACTCGTCGATGATTTGTGATTCGTACGGGTGGGCGAGGCAATTCAATCTCAACCTCAATCTCTAACCTCTTGTTTCCGCAAACAATCAACTCGAGAATCTCGTAAGCCTCTGTCGCTACCTTCAGCAAATCTCCTCTACCAAGTTCAAACACCGTCTCTACTCCTTTTTTGTCTTTTCCCTTATTCTGTTATTTTTTTTCTCAAACCATTTTGTTCTTCTTTTACTCTTTACCTTATTAATTTTGCGTATCTCTGTCCTTTTCCTATTGTCTTCTTCTGCCCTACTTCTTTTTAGCTACTTATTTTGTTGTATCCATCACTATTTGTCTTCCAATGTGCTTATATAAACGTGCATATGTACTCATTCAATTTGATTATGTTTTGAAGTGCCAACAATATTTAGTGTTCTCTTTTTTTCTATTTTTATACTCCTCTCTGCCGCTCCCTCGTTTCCTCACACGCAGATATCCCGTAAGTTGGACATCCCATAAATCGGAAAAGCTATCCCGTAATCCGGAAACCGACACGTGTACATCCCCGTAATCCGGAAACCGACACGTGTACATCCCCGTAACTCGAAAAGTTATCCCGTAATTCGGACACCGCACGTGAGAGAAGAGCATCTGGCATATGGCAATCATTGGGTAGCTGCTATCTCGCCATCATCCATCAGACATCTGGCAATCATTGGGCATTTGCTATCTCGCCATCAACCATCAAGCATCTGGCAATTATTGGGCATTTGCTATCTCGCCATCAGCCATCAGACATATGGAAATCATTGGGCATCTACTATCTCGCCATCAGTCATCAGGCATCTGGCAATCATTGGGCATCTGCTATCTCGCCATCATTCATTAGGCATCTGGCATCATCGGGCAGCTGCTATCTCGCCATCTACCATCAGGCATCATCAGACATCAGCAGACATCATCGGGCATCATGCATCATTCAGCACATACGGGCATCAAGAATCCGCCATCAGCCGTGAGCGGCGCACATCCTCCATCCACAACCCTCGCCACAACTCAATACTATCAAGTTTCAAACTCAATTCTTGTTTCACCGCATTGAGTTTGAAGTAGGCTGTTAGATTATCAGGTTTCCTATATTTAAGTTTCCTATATTTACGTTTCCTTTTCTCACATGTATTAGAGTTTTCTGTCCCTTTATAAATAGAGATCTCTTATCCATTACAATACACATATTAATAATATATATCTCATTATTTCTATCAGTATCAAATTATTTTGTATTGGGCAGGTTACAAGGTCATGATACGAGGCTATACTTACTACGTAACCTTTCTCTTCAAATTTTTGTCATCCAAAACTAAGAAATTTTGAATTCTTGTTCCTCGTCCACATTTCATACTCCTCAAAAGTTGTATCTTGTAAGGTGTATGTTCACTGATTTAACACCTTAGGAAGAACAAGTACACTATAAAAAAACTGTCACATGTGACTCGACTAATTCTCTAGGATACCGCTTAGACGCTTAGCAACTTCTTTTATATTCATATGTTTAAAGGTTTTTAATTTCAAAAGAAAGATAATTCCCTAAAACTATAAAGGATATTAATAATATTCTTTGATGTGTTTTTTATTGATTATATCCTATCTTATAGTTATAGTTATTTCTGCCTATTTAATTTAAAACTTAAATCATAGCTAGTTGTAATAATAATAATAATGAACAAGTCAAATATTTAGTAAGTTACTTGAGTTGAATTCGAGTTTAAAATTTAGTTTATTAAAGCAATTCAAATTTGAATTTAATCATTTCAGATTTTATAAACTCGCATTAAACTCGTTTAATATTTAATTAACTATATTTTTTATAATTCAAAATATTTTTTTTATAAATAATTATGGTGAAAACTGAACCAACAGATTGAGTCGATTTGAATTTAATTTTTATTATCATATTTCATTCAAGGCGAACTCGAGTTTGAATATTTTTATTACCTAAAATGACATTCGAAAACTCAAATCTAGCTTACTAATTCTACCCTCATTCCACGAATTTTTAGTTCTGCCCCTAACTTTCTACGTAATGTAAAATACGAGATATTGCAATGTGGTTCGAACTCATGACTTTTAGTCCCAAATTCAAATCATTAACCAATGGGTTTTGAAGCAGACTATTTTATTTATTTAGTAATTAACTATTAATTCACAATGTACATTCATTTGGTACTTCAAGTCTCACGTACACCTGGAAATGTTTGTCTTTGCTATTTGATAAACACGCATTAATTAATAAAATGAATGCAATAGCGCTATGTAATATAAATATACTAATAGCTAATATAATAAGGGAACAGATGAAATAAATAATGGCTCACCGATGAAGCCAATAGAAATGGGAAAGTAGTTAACAGTTTATGATCCATTCATTAATGATCGGTTTAGAAGCGTTAAATAGGGGACCTGACACGTGTCGTACGTACTTGTTCATTGATACTGACGTGTCACTCACTAGATGCTATTTAAGTAGACAAGTATTACGTAAGAAAACAATAATGCAATTTAGTTACCCAAAAGAAGACTTCGAATAATACTCTGTAACTTCTCGACATTATTATGAGTCAAAATAATAATGGAGTACCTTCAAACTTCACACAAATATTAAATGAATCTAGTGATATTTATTTATGAAAATTAATCAATTAGTTAGGATCAAAATTTTGGATAGAATCGAAATAACTTCTTATACTTAATTCTCTTGTTCGTCATATCATTTTATATCAGGCATTTTTTAAGGTGGGAGGATTAATTACTTCGATTTTGGGATCTTTTACTCTTTTTAATTTTACTGGATCAAATTCTGAATATTAATGTTTCTTTTATCAATAAAAATTTATGGATCAAATTTAAGGGGGGTTTCCTGATACAAAAATGTGGAATATACTGTAAGACATGGATCAATCAAAAGCGTAAATACAATGAAATCAACAATCGTCGATTAAATCAAGGGATAATTTCAGGTGACTACACTTAGATTTTGCTGCTTTTACTTGGGTACACCTAAAATTTTATTTTTCAGCTGACTACGCCTAAAATGTGCAAATTTTTCACTTTGCACTTTCCGTTTATTTATGTTATTTTTTAAACTTTTTTTCATGTGAAACGACTAAAATGCCCTTAGGGTAAAATGAGTTATGAAAATGGGACTGAAATGACTAAAATGCCCTTAACTATTCATTTAATTTTCAAATTAATGCCACTCATTTTCTCTTCCTGCGTTGAATCCTTCACCGGCCAAACGAAACCTTCTCCACGCACTCGCCGGAGCAGCAAAGGCGTAGCAATGATCAAACATTGATGGGGTTGTTGCGGAGGAAGATGAGGGAGGAGGAGGCGGACGCATCTTCGAGGCTCTAGTAATAATGGACGCAGAAGAGCGAAAGCGAGAGTTGAAGGTCGTCAAGGGTCCTGACCCGACTCCTACTGCTCAGCAGCGGCCTCACGCAGAGCATGTAGAGCCTCTTGTAGCCTCCAAGGGCAAGCACAACGGGTTGGACTCCGGGCGGAGGGGTGGACACGTGTCGGAAGCAGAGGTTCTCCCAGAGTTGGTCGCTTCAGGCAATGGAGCTCCACAGCCGGCACACGCACGCAGAACACGGCGCTGCTCCGGCGAGTGCGTGGAGGAGATTCTGTTTGGCCGGTGGAGGCTTCAACGCAGGAAGAGAAAATGGGTGGCATTGGTTTGAAAATTAAATGAATAGTTAAGGACATTTCAGTCTAATTTTAATAACTCATTTGACTCTAAGGGCATTTTAGTCATTTCACATGAAAAAACGTTAAAAACTAACAGAATTGGACGGAAAGTGCAAAGTGGAAAATTTGCACATTCTAGGCTTAGTCAGCTGAAGAAAAAAAATTCTAATTGTACCCAGGTGAAAAACAGCAAAATCTAGGTATAGCCACCTGTAATTATCCCTTAAATCAATCAATCAAATATGTATATGTAAAATATAATATTATCATCACCATAAACTTATAATTAAATTTATATATGAATTACACGTAGATATGAAATATCGCAATAAAATTTGATTCAATCAAAGTCCGGTAATCCGGTTTTCTTAAGACGTGTTATTGACCCGTATGGATAATTGTCTCCCAAAATACAATAGTTGACATTAATCGAACCCTGACCATGTCAAGAGAGATTGACGTCGAAAGATATTTTTGTCAAGAGAGAACTAGGGAACCCTGACCATGTATTTTTTTTTCTATTTATTTCTAAATTAATTATTGTAATTGTGAATTCTACCAATTATTTAATTTTGATTTACAGAAAATTGGCAAAAAAATGTTGAATCTCTACAAAAGCACCAGTAAGATGGTTCAATCCCTTTCAAAGTCTCATGGGAGAGGGTGATCAAGCAAAGGGGCACAGTGAGGGAAAATCATCTAATTGTGCCTAGACTACATACCTTCCTCGACGTTTATGGGACAAGATGCTTGAAACACCCTAAAGTGATCAATTATTTTTTTTTTTTTTACTGTCTTTGAATTGTCTGATTTTCAGTAATAATGAATTTTATTTTTTGTACTTGTGTAGGCTGTGATATGAGCATAACTCGATGCATATCAAGCTTCCCGATGTGGCGAACCTGAGATCCATATTCGTGTGATGAGTTCCGAAGAAGAGCAAGCCGTCATGAAAAGAGTATTTCATATCGTAAAACTACCAAGAAAAAGGTACAAATGTTCGACATTTTGAAAGTCAAAATCTAAGGGCACCGAAAGTGAGAAAAGTGGACAGGAGCCCCACCTCTACTCAGAGGACTCGGATCAAGTTACATATCGATATAGTAGAGATTTCATCGGATCGTGATGATGTGCTTAACACAGAGGTAGTTAGGCTTACCACGATGGTGGCAACCCTCAAAAGATCGCGGTATTGTCGAGTTCATGTACAAACAAATGCAGAACGTGAACATGGAGATGCCCCCTTAACAACGGCCCTATAACCTGTAATTGTTTTTAAATGTGTATACGATGACATTTTCTTAATTTCAATTATATGAGTTTTACTTATAATTTATATTTTTTATTTGAGATTATTTTACTTGATCCCCATTTAGTTATAGCCGAGTTTTGTCATTTCACGAAAAATTAACCGAATTTTCAAAAAAGCTTAAAAAAAGAGTAAAGTAAAATTGTTTCAAACTTAAAAAACTTCACGAATTATTTTTTAATTTAAGGGAGATTAATTGAAACTCGACTATAATTAATGAGGGTCATGTAATATTTTGTCCTTTTTTATTTTTCTTAATTATAATTTCGTATCATATAATTATATACTTTGTTATGTTCATCTAATTAAGAACATCAGACTTATCCGAGTGTGTCATACCTATAATAACCACTACACCATTTTGTCTTGACAACTGCACACATAGAGAACGTGCGCAGTCCTAAGCCAAGGCCAGGACTGCGCACCGTATATATGCGCAGGCATAAGGCAAGGCCAGGAATGCGCACCAGAAATTGCGCAGTTACAAGCTTAGGATTGCGCACACACATGTGCGTGCGCAGTTTGTACATTTTGACTAAAATTGACCGACCATTGGCAACGGTCGGATGTATAGCCATTACACATGAGACCATTGGCAAGGACAGCGCACACGATGAATGTGCGCTGTCCTTAGCTTGGGCCTGCGCACTTTTGTGGGTGCGCAGTCATCAACTTTCTACCTATAAATTGCAGAAAGTTGATGTTGTGTTGTGGGAGTTATTTTGGATAGTTGATGTTGTGTTGGGAATTACAAATTGAGGGTTCAAATATACGACTTGTAGAGGCAAATAAACCCATCAAGAATCCGAAGATATCGTATGTGCACACCATTCGTCCATTGTAAGGTATGTACGTGTGTCCATTGTAAGTATATATATCGTTTTATTTCGAAATATAGTTTATGTATAGTAGTGTGATTTAGTAATTAGTGATTCTTGAAAACGTAGATAAAAAATGGATCGATCGTGGATGGGAATGGATAGGTCAACAAATGCTTTCAAGAGAGGTGTTAGCAGTTTCGTAATTTTTGCGAGAGAAAATGATATACAATACGGCCCAGATCGATTCAAGTGCCCGTGTTTTACATGTTGTAATTTTCGTTTCCACGAGATGCCGACCATTTGTACACATTTACTTAGGAAAGGGTTCATGAGATATTATACAATATGGACCGAACATGGCGAAGAGGGTGAAGTCGGGGAGAGCAGTAACCAGGGTCTTCGTTATTCCTCTGTTCACAGTCCCGTGGTTGATCATGTTCATCAGTTCGTGCATCCAGGTCGAGATGTTAGAGTTGAACCACTTGGAGAAGCAACTGATATGGCGATTCAAGTAGATGCTGATGCTGCTAGAGCAACGACGAGAAAGTACAAGCAGTTGGTGGCAGAGATGGATAAACCATTGTATGATGGTAGCGATGATACAGCGTTGGCCGCACTGCTGCAAATTCTGTCAATCAAACATAAGACGGGGATGACAGACACGACATTTGACGATGTAGCAGCGTACGTTTCCAGCAAGTTTCCGCAACCCAATGCGCATGTGGCAAACTATGCATCAGCGAAGCAGAAATTGAAGTCAATAGAATTGCCGTTGGTGAAATATGATGCATGTTACCACGGTTGCATATTGTACTACAAAGAGCACATATATTCCACAGAGTGTCCAGTATGTGGAGATTGTCGGTACGAATATGCTAGAAGTTTGACTGTGGCAAAGAAGACATTATGGTATTTTTCATTGGCACCGCGTTTGCAGCGACTATTTGCCGTACCCGAGACGTCTGAGTGGATGCGTTGGCACGGGGAGCGGGAGAGGGTGGACGATGATACACTCGAACATCCAGCAGACGGAGAAGATTGGATTACGTTTGACAGGACATACCCGAGTTCTTACAGCAGAAATTCGTAACGTATCAAAAGTGAATTATAAAAATCAAAATCGTAGGATATGCAGAGAATCATGAATTACATATACTCGACAATTTTTACGCAAATCGAACAACGGAATCCTAGTCGATGAGGCGACCGAATATAAAGTCAATCATTGAAGTCAACCATTCAATGGCTTATGACTGCGCACAAAAGCAATGTGCGCAGTCATAAGCCATTATAACCCTGATTTCAGTGTCATTTATCTCTTATTCTGCAAAACCTAATAATAACCTGATTAAACTCACTCTCAAATTCTCTCTCGCCACCGACTCCGCGCCTACGCCTCCACCCGACTCCGCCCGCCTCCGCCTCCGGCTCCGCTCGCGCCTACGCCTCCGCCTGCCTCGCCTCCGCTCGCTTCCGCCTCCAGCTCCGCCCGCCTCCGGCTCCGGCTCCTCTCGCTTCCGCCTCCGGCTCCGATAATGCATGTATAATTTAATATGTATATATTATATATACATATGTATAATTGTATATGTGTATAGGATTGAATTGTATAATTTAATATATATTATATATACATATGTATAATTTAATATATATTATATATGCATATGTATAATTTAATAGGGAAAACTTAACTTACCTCCCTTGAACTATACCCGATTTTCACATAACTCCCCTGAAAAATAAAAGTGGTCTGTGGAGCCCCTGAAGTATACTAAAGTTTCACTTAACCCCAACGGTGTTAGTTTGCTTGTGAAAAGTCCAAAATGCCCTCTATTGAACAATAAACTAAACTTATGATTGAAGGGTATATTAGTCTTTTCACATAACAAATTGAAAAATAAAGAATCAAAAATAGTTTTATGAAATGACTAATATGCCCCCATCTTTAAACTGTATCTCCAACCCTCTTTATCTTCCTATTGTTTGCAACCCCACCACCACCAGATTATTAATTCGCAGCCACCACCAGTTTCGATTCAGGAGTGCTTTCAGGCAAGCAACTAACAGCCGTCGTCGATTAAAAAAATTTGGGCCAAATTGGGATAAAAAATCAGGCAAGCAACTAACAGAATCCCCCAAATATGCATTTGTTGCTTGGCCTCATTGTCCAAAAGTTCGAACACGAACGTCTCTGCCACGAACGTCAGGTGGCGCAATAGCCCCTTCAGGTAGATCTCCGCACACGCCTCTGTTGCATCGGCCTATTCGGGGTCAGCGCTGGAGCTCGGCCACCCGGTCTCCGCCACGAAAACCGGTGTGTTCTCGTGCTCCGCCACCGCCATAATGCTGACGACGGCGTCGACCATCATGTTGAAGAGGTTCTAGTACCTGACGCCGGTGGTGAAGTCGTCGCGGAAGTTGAAGGCGTGGTCCTGGAAGAGCGTGAAGTCGATCGGGATCTCGGAGTGGAGCCTGTAGACGTCGTAGGGGTAGAGATTGACGATGAAGGAAGAGTTGATGTCGCGGAGGAAGTGGAGAATCGGGCCGACGACAGAGCCGTCGTGGGGCTCGGCGAATGCGGCGGCGGAGGGGAGAATTGGATGTGAAGAAGAGACAAAGGGTTGTGTAGAATAATGAAGAGGGTAGGGTTACAAATGTAATTTCCTAGGTTAATTTAAGTAATTTTTATTTATTTTTAGTTGAAAAGACAAGTTTATCCTTGAAATATGAGTTTGGTATGTTATTTAATAAAGGGTAGAAGGGTCATTTCACATTTAATCAAATAATTATATAATCTAGGGATTATACTACGAGGGTATTTTGGACTTTTCACAAGCAAACTAACACCGTTGGGGTTAAGTGAAACTTTGGTATACTTCAGGGGCTCCACAAACCACTTTTATCTTTTAGGGGAGTTATGTGAAAATCTGGTATAGTTCAAGGGAGGTAAGTGAAGTTTTCCCAATTTAATATGTACATATTATATATACATATTTAATATGTATAATGCATGTAAATTGTACATATGTATGTATTATATCATCGGTTCTTGTATAATTTTATATATAATTGTATATGTATTATATATATATATATATATATATATATATATATATATATATATATATATATGTATATATGTATGTATAATTAATATGTACATTTACTAGGAAATGTATAACATCTACATTTATATAATATGTTATGTATAATATGTTTAAATGAATTGGTCTTGAATTATATAATATGTAATAATTGAATTGTTTAATATGTACAATATATATCTACATTTACTAGGAATTGTATAATTAGTATATCTACATTGAATTGTACAGTATATGTACAATATATATCTAATATTAACTTAATTGTATAATATATTAATATGTACAATATATATCTACATTGAATTGTATAATATATTAATATTAATTGTATAATTAATATGTACATTTACTAGGAATTGTATAATATCTACATTTAAAAGAATTGGTCTTGAATTATATAATATGTATATATAATATCTACATTGTATAATATATAAATGAATTGGTCTTGATTTAAATGTATATGTATAATATGTTTTATAGGAATTGTTAGCTTTAAATGTATATGTTCGGGTCATATGTATATGTTCGGGCCTCGGAGCATAAACTTTAAATGTGTATGAAATTGTATATTTGCACAATTTGTATATGTTATAGCAAATGTACGATTATATTGTCTAGATGTTCAATGTTGATGATATTTGTTTTTGTTAACGTCCTTAAATGTATTGGTCTTGTTTTCAGAAGATGGGAAAAAAGATAAGGGAAAGGGTAAGGAAATAGAGAAAGAGTCGGTCAAGAAGAAGAGATTTGTAGGATTCTCGCAGCTGTATAAGAGAACTCCTCGTGTCGAAAATCTGTCCTCTCGTGCATCGTTTGTTCGAGATGATGGTTTCGATCACACTGTCGAGCTTGACCCAGCCACAGCGGCAGCTGTGGCTGCCATACATGCGGAGGATGCAGGAGTCAGGCGATCTCTGCCTGGAATAACCATAGTTCAGAGTAGACCTACACCCACATCCTCGTGGGAAGATGAGGTCGGTTTACGCGACCAGCTCGAGGCCCAAAGGCAGGGTCTAGATTTCTGGGCAGATGGCCTCCTAGATGAGCCTGACGAGTCTCCCTCGTCTTCTCCCCAGCATCGTACTCCCGGGTCTGCTGCCGACTCTGGTCACGAGTCGATCCATTCCTGCCCTCATGTGGGTCCCCCACAAGATCCCGGCCCGTCAAGATGGCAACGACTAGACGAGCCGGAAGTATTTGACAGGGAGCTGTATTTTGATGTAAACACACCAGCTGAGGCTGTCGTGGACGGGTGAACACTTCAGAAGAAAATGAGGGGTGATGTTTCTACTAACTGGGAACGGGACGCGGCTGATAGTTTGGGACGGAAGAATTTAAAACTTTGATGGTCGAAGAACCTGCAACTTCCTATTGTGAAGGACTGGAAGTCACAGAGAAATACTTATGAGCGACTCGTGAATGTCACGGGGTCCATTTTTCGGTCCACTGTCCCGACTGGTATCGATAGTGACGTGATGTGTCAGAGGAGTTGAGGATGGAGTTCATGGAGAAATTGCATGTATTTTTTTTTTAAAATATTTATTATTCACAATTTTTTATTATTTTTTAAATATATTGACTTTTTATTTTTTATCTCATGTAGAGCACATACGATGTAGACTTTCGCTCACCGTCACTGCTGCAATGGATAGATGAGCGAGCACGGGCCGCAAATAAGCAGCGGAAAAATGATTATAAGAGGTTCTACAGTGTCTACCGTGACGTGCTTCAGCGCAATGGTATCCCATACAAGCTGGCAGGGAAGCAAGACCAATGGAGGTGGCTCGTGGAACATTATGACTCCAAATTGATGCAGGTATTTCTCTTTAACTTGTAAACTTGTATTTATATATTGTACTTATTATGTTTAACGAAATCTATTTTATGTATTTGGCTAGGAGTTGGGGAAAGAAATGGCTGAGCTCCGAAAGAAAAAGCCAAATCACAACTCTGGTCCAATATCATTCAGAAGCTCGTCCGCGGAGTTGTCGAGAGTGAGGGAGAAAGAAGGTCTCATACCTATTTCGGCGAATATAGAGAATCACCTTCAACGGTACTCGAAAGTCAAAAACAAAGAATTGAAGAAGCACCGGGTAATTTTAATAATGTATTTTATTTTAGATCCTCGGTGCTTTAAATCATATTAATGTTTTCATTATTTTCAGAAAAATGTCAAGAAATTGTTCGATGAGTGGTGTGACACCCACACCGACCCGATAACGCTGGAAGAGGAGGAAGACTTGATGAACCAAGCCCATATACTAACATACGGCCGTCCGCTTAGGGGCCGGTATATTAGAGGGTTCGGCAGAGCTACTATGAGGCCACCTAAGGCTAGACAACCGGGAGAGTGGAGTTCGCAAACTGCAGCATTTGTACAAAGGAAAAATGAAGAAATTGAACGACTCCAAGAACAAAATGAAACGCTAGCTACACAACTCACCCAAACCCGAGAGAAAATGGCCCAACTAGTTGTGCAACAAGTGGCCCAAGAACTTGCAAAGGCAAGGGAGAAGGAGAAGAAGCGTAAAGCATTTGGAAGAAAATTGCGCCAACACATGCGTGATCCAACCAAATTCCCAATGCCCGACTCACCGACCGACTCGGAGGATGAAGATGAAGATGGTTAGGTTATTTTTATACTCTCGTACTCAAACTTTTTCTTATAATATTTATGAATTTCGGGATAACGTTTAACATTGCAAACGTATGGTTTTGGTTTTGGACACGTATGGATTTCGTTTTGGTAATGGTTGTTTGGTATGGATTTAGTTGCTAATGGTTGTTTGATATGAATTATTTGGTAATGGTTGTTTCATATGGTGTGAATGCTTCATATTATAAAATATTATGGCAGGGAATTGGATATCGGGATGCCAATTTCCTGCCAAAATTTTTTTTAAACCTCTCTGCCCATAAAGCCTGCGCACTTATGAATGTGCGCAGCAATAAGCTTGTGACTGCGCACCCTAACTGTGCGCAGTCCTTACTACCAATTGCGCACAACATCAGCGCGCAGGCGTTACTACCAACTACGCACAACAAGAGTGCGCAGCCATAGGCTTCTTCCTTTCGACTGCGCACACACCATCGTGCGCAGTCAGAAGCTAACGATTGCGCATGTCCAAATGAGCGCAGTTATAAGCTTCTGACTGCGCCCACTGTGCGCAGTCGTTAGCGTCTAACTGCGTCTTATCGACAGCGTGCTAACGACTGCGCACCGTGCGCCGTCCTTAGCTTAAACCTGCATTTTTTGGCCTCCCGCATGCACGTTGGGTGCGCCGTCCTTGTGACAAAACTCTTGTAGTGAACAGTACTTACTAATTACGATGTTACTACAGTGGACCACTTTAGGGCCACCGTCTGTATGTTCACGGCATTCCGTCCAAGTTGTCGTCCATCGTTATCTTAACAACGACGCCTCTCCGTTAGTACGACGCCCTTAGGTTAGTGAAGGCATACCATCCCAAGTCTGTTGTTGTAATAGTTACTGTCACCACTAATTGAAAGAACGTTGTCATGGTTAACAACCCACAATACGAGTTTTGGATCCCGGTTCGTCGTCACAATGACTAACAGCGTGTTTTTTGAATTCTAATTGCGAGCCTCGTGCGTTGTTAACAGTATGGAAAGGCATGTTTTTTTGCATATTGATTGTGAACCTGGTGCGCTGTTAGTACGAAAAATTATGAAAGTGAATGCTTACACTTCCTATTCTTCAGCATGAAGGCCATCAACATAGACCAAATACGCCATTTAGTTCACACGTTGCTAAAGATAGAACTACAATTAATGTAGTTTTCTTGTATGTGAATATGAGTTTGTCGAGGAAAATCACATTGATGTGATTGTTATGGAGTTCTTGGTGTTTGAGCTCATCGATGAAAATCATGATTAAAACAACGACGAGATGTGATATATTCAAAAATATGGCGTTGTCAGACAAATCATGTATAAGTCACATAATAAAAAAAACTCATTTAATTGTCATGTTGTAAATCATATGGATAGAAATGTATTAAAAATCTGAATAGATAAGTACAATTAATGTTTATGTATAAATACTATTCTAAAAAAGTTAAATTGTTCAATTAACTTTTAATTAGTTACCCATTAATTGTATTTTTTTAATTTCCCACTAAAATATGATTAGCCTCAAGAAGACCCTCTCTCTCTATATATCCGAATAACGTCATACCATTCTATATATAGACCATTGGTAATTAAGTCTAAACTTAAAACATATTTACAAAAAATGTTCTCTATATAGTAGCAGGTGTACGATAAACACTAGCTAGAGGCTAATAGTACTTCATTAATTGAGTTGCAACCTATAACTAACTACCACCCAACAAAATTGCCTCCACGCACGTTTCATTCAGAGTCACAGCACTAAGTGACAAATGTGCATTCACACTGATTATATGAGTGAGTGGAACATAATAGTCAAAACAGTCGGTGAATACGTGTCACTTCCCAATTCGAAACACACCTACAAATCATATCATAATATAGTCACCAAGTACGCTATAAATACCACTCTCCATTTCACCTCCAAATCACACCAACAGCAACATTTCTCATCACAAACAATATATATATATATATATATCAAGAAATGGCCATGAAGCTCGCACTAGTGATCCTCCTGGTCTGTGCCCTCGTGGCATCAGCTCCCATCGCCACGTCGGCGCTGTCGTGCGGTCAAGTGTCGGGGAGCCTGTCGCCGTGCATTGCGTACCTTAGAGGGAGCGGCGGGGCCGTGCCGGGAGGATGCTGCAGCGGCATAAAGTCACTCAACAACGCCGCCAAAACCACCCCCGACCGCCAGACAGCCTGCAACTGCATCAAGTCCGCCGCCGGAAGCATCTCCGGAATCAACTACGGCCTCGCCGCCTCCCTCCCCGGAAAGTGCGGCGTCAGCATTCCCTACAAGATCAGCCCCTCCACCGACTGCAAAAGGTATATATATTTATCTAACTTTCTCACTTATTAGTTATTACATGAATTATATGCTACTTTTAATCAAAAAAAAAATCGTGCTTAATTATTACTTGAATTGTTTTTGTTTGTTTTGCAGCGTTAAGTGAAGGAACTGAGAGAGCGTATGGACCAGAGATTTGAACTTTTAAGGATATAGTAATTAATAGATTGATGAATAAAAAAAGAGCATATACTCCAATCTCCATCTGTTTGAGATTTTACGTGCGAGTAATGTTCTTTGTTTCAGTATCATGTTTTAAATTACAACTTGTTTGTGTTTGGCTGGTTTATCAGCTTATAAAATATTTAATATTTTAGTATTGTCGGTATCACGAATTATAACGAGGAAGAATATTGATTGCGAAAACAGCAATCAATTGAACTAAAGCAACAGATGAGATAAGATAAAACATTAATATTTAGGGAAAATCTCATATGTATTAAGTTTGAAAATGAATGAAAGTGTCTCCTTAAGTGTTAACTTAAACGTGCAGAGTGGTGAATATAATTTGGCAACGGAACTGGAGACCGAATTCAAACCAAACTAAAACCAGGACCGGAGAATTAGGTACCGTGGGTAACGGTTCCAGTTTTGATTCTTAAAATAAAGAATCAGGGAGTCTGATAACTTAAACATTGATAAGTTCATATTCACGTTTTATAATAAAGAACTGGGGAGTCTGGTAACTTAAACATTTACGGTTCCCTAAATGTGCTAACTTAAATATTCAAGACTTACATTTCCGTTAATTTTCATTGATTTGTACTGACGGTACAAATTTAAACATGAGTGAGGAAGAGTTTTTGTAAAAATATAATAAGCGGAGTGTTTGTGCAAAGAAATCAATTATAAATAAAATTTTAGCTGTCATCCCAAATTTTTATGTTGTTAGCCTCTCATGCGTACATTCACATTTGGATAAAAGAAATCTAATCATTATATTTTCTTAATCAGAAAAATATATATGAAACAAAATCAGACAATAAAGAAGAATGACGAGTTTTTTGACGGATAAAATACATTTTTATAATCTTTAAATTTATCGAACAGTTTGTTGTGGCGAGTTCTTCACCTAAGAAGTGAATATTTTTTGAGTCGACCCACTTCCTACTCTCGGACCCCATACTAGACAATAGCCCAATGGGCCTTGGGTGTAAGTGGCAAAGAAGGCCCCACAAAGAGTTTGAAGAGAAGGTAATATTAGGTGGTTTGATGAAAGCATTTAAGAAGACCCAACAACCTACCTATTACCAATACCAATAAATATTCATCAACTGCAATCATGTTTGGTATTTATGAGAGATGAAATGAATCTAACCATGGATATTATTAATATGGGTCTTTCTTCGACCCACACATTAATTTGTTTTACCCTAGTCAAACAGAGTTAAGCTCAAGCACTTCATCCAACGAATGATGAAATTGTTCGATAAATGTTAGTCCACAAACATGAACAAATTGAAATAACAGTCGCGAGTACGTTTGAAATGTTTTGATTCTCAGATAAGTTACCTAACATTTTTACTGACTTCACATGTTACAAAAAAAATGTTCTCACCGTTACTTTATATATTTTTCTATTACTTTATTTTCAAATTTTCTGAAATGACAAAATGTTTTTAATTCCATTTAACATTATTAAAATGATTAAAATACTCTTGTTTGAACTTCAAGTTTCATTTAATTGTCATTCAAAGTTAATCATAGTTCTTTCCTTCATTTCGTCGAAAATCACCGTCTTGACGGCACTTGCCGGATTGGGCCGGATGACCCAGAGTCTTGATTCGTAATTGTTGTCGAGATTTATCATTTTGGGTACTAACGATTGATTGATTTTGATTTTTTGAACCAGTAAGGAGAAAAGTTTAGGACTTGCAGGGAGCTGGGCGAGAATCGTGTGCTAATCAATATTTGATTAAAAATAGTGTTTTCATAATAAAATTTGAAACATTCTTCCTAAATTTACTAGAGACAAGTAGGGTTGTTCATCGGGTCGGGTTGGACAAACCCGACCAGGTTTGGACTCGACTCGGTCTCAGTCGGGTCAGCTGGGTTGAACCTGATACTCGACTCGACCTCAACATCGGGTCGTTGGGTGTCGGGTCGAGTCGGGTAGAAACCGATAGACCCGATGGGCCATTGTAAAGCCCAATAAGTGAGCCCAATTTGATTTTTTTGACTTACAACCCAATTCAGATTAACAAAAGAATGCTCAAACACAAAAAAAGGTAGATAATGAACAAATACAATCTGCCTTGGGCAAAAATGATGAAAAAAACAATATATGCCAAAAGTACAATACAATCTGCCTCTGCCCCCTAAATATACAATCTGCCTTTGCCTAATTACATCTTTAACATTCTAAAAAATGAACACAACAAAAATCCACCAGCTCCTCCATCCATCGGTAGAAATTCAGCAACTCATCCTTCCATTTACACAAATTCCAGCAGCTCCCAAGTCCAAAATGTTGAAAAAAAGGAAAAATACAAAGTTAGAATATGTCCATTAAGCACAAAATATAGAATATGTCCATTAAACCTCATGTGCAAAATATAGAAAACTTGTATAAACAAAAAAAACATAATCTGGCCAATACTTGTTCAAACTTTTCATTGCATAATAGTTGGTAAAACAAACAAAAACCAACTACCCATTCCTTGTTACACAAGCTACAATTTTTGAGCATACAAAAATGAACTAAATGTTCATCACCGTTCACCAATAGTACCAAAATAAGGTGATCAACAATGAAACAACAAGTTCAAACATCAGTACATCGCCATGAACCTTTTCTTGGTCAATTCAAAAGAAACAACAAACAACAAACTAAAACTAAACCATTGAAGAGGGAGACTCATTCCTTAACTTGAGCAGAGCATTATAACCAATTAAATTTGTAAGTAAATATAAATAATTTGGGGTTGTCCATAATTTAAAAGAATGAAAATGGACTTGTTCTTCAAATCATGTTAAAAATTTATTACCTTGCTCGACCTCTTCATTCTCTTTTAATATCTCCTTAAAGCCACTAACAGCTGATGTACCTCCGATCCAACTTTGAGTGCACATCAATGCCTCAACTTTATGTGGTAGTAAGGCGCTTCGAAAGTTATTGAGAATCCTACCACCCGTTGAGAAAGCTGACTCGAATGATACAGATGTTATAAGTATTGCCAATACATCTTTGCCAAGTGCGGACAGAATTGAAAATCTCAAGGAATTGCACTTCCACCATGACAAGATGTCAAACTTAGGATCATTACCCTCGACATCCTCTTTCAAATATTTATCGAGTTCGCTCTTTGGGTCACCTTCTTCAATAGCTCGCTCTTTATCGAACGATGTACGATTTGTTCTCCTTGTAGGTTCCTTCTAAACTAACAATATTTTTTCAGCAGGGGTGCTGCTAGTACCTCCAGGAAGTGCGCTACTTGAACCTGCATTTGAAACATATTCATCAAACAATTCGTGCAAAACATTCTTTATCTTAACTTGTAAGACAGCAGCAATATCAATATGGTACATGGCATCAACAGCATATTCAACAACAACTAACTTGTTTCTTAAATCGAAAATATAAACAACAAAAATCAGCAAGTTAATGTTGTTCACATCAGCCTGATACTTGTCAAATTTTGACCGCATACTCTGTGATATGGCTATGATGTTGAAGTCATGTTGTGCCACTTGCCCCGCTTTGATGACATCTAATATGTCACTAACTTCATCCAACAAAGTGTGAGAGGTGACATATTCGCAACCCAATACCCTCTTGGTAACAACAAAGAAATGCTCAAAAAAAGTCCATAAACTTTTTTATGTACGTCCAATCCTCATCCATCAACATACCCAAAGGCTCTGTAGTACCCTTCTTGAATTTGGACTCTAGCTCTTGGCGAAGAAGGGCATTCTCGCTATCATACCTTTCAAATGCAGCCTCTAAGGAATCTGCAGATTTCAACATTAATTAGGTGGAGTTCCACCTAGTAGACACATCAAGAATAAGTGAATTCTTGCAGTCAATCCCGAGAGCCGCCACACACTCCTTGAATCTGTTCATCCTACTTGGTGATTGTTTAAAGAACCTAACTGATACCCTAATCTTTTCCACCGGGTTCCCTAGCAAGGTTAAACCTTTCTTCACGATGAGATTGATAGTGTGAGCACAACACCTCATATGCAAGAACTTCCCACCTAAGATGCTCTTCCCCAACATGTTTATTTTTCTCCTTAAGAACTGAACTGCCACATCATTACTCTTAGCATTATCTACAGTAATGCTCATGATTATGTCAATCCCCCACTCTTGAAAACATTTCTCAAGAGCCTTCACGATGTCTTCTCCCTTGTGACTGTTGATCTGACATAAAACAATTATCTTAGAGTGAAGCTTTCATGCATAATCAATGTAATGTGCAGTAATGCACATATAATTGATGAGTTGGTTTCTTGTCCACGTGTCTGTAGTGAGGGACACTCTCGGGGAGTTCACTCTCAAGAAGCCCTTAAAAAATTTCTCCTCGCTTTTATGCATCTCGTAGAGGTCTCTCGCCATGGTGCTTCTGTTGGGAATGTGGAAAAGAGGCTAAATTTTCTTTGTGTACCGATGGAAACCCTCATGTTGAACGAAACTGAGGCGCAATTCATCCGCGATAAGCATCCGAACCAACTCCACCCTACTTCCTGCTTTATCAAATACCCATGAACCAAGTGATTGTGTACCATCATATTTTCCCGTAAATTGAAGTATGGACTGATTTGTGATCTTTCTATCGGGATGACCTGGACATTTTCGAATATGCTTATTCAAATTTGTAGTCCCACAATCTTTACTATCAGCCTTATACCGTTTTAGACAATATTTACAATAGGCATATAACACACCATTCTCATTCATGATAGGTAAATGAAAATCTTTCCAAGCATTACTAAACTTTTTTGTTTTTTTAAAGGGGTTCAAAAATTGTGCCTAAGGCTGCTGCCCCTTGCTGAACAGCAGGAGGAGCATAAGCCACAACAGCTCCAGAAGCGCCTCCAGCAGCATCCAGATAAGCTCCAGTTTGACACCCAACAACAACCTCGTCAGCTCCATAAGTAATCAGCTTATAAAGGGAAAACAGTTTGTTACTGACACTTTCTTAAACAAATAAATAAATAAGATTTGTTTACCACTAAAATAAATAACAGTTAACTGCTAAAAACAGTTTCTCAAATTTAAAAAAAAACAGTTTACAAATTGTTCAAAAATAACAGTTTACCACTAAAATAAATAACAATTTACAAATTTCATACAAAACAGTATACAACTAACTCCCCAAATTTGAAATAAAAAAACTCTATTTCCCCAATTAGAAACCCCAATAGAAATTAGAAACCATAAATCCAAAACCTTAAATCCCAAATTTTTAAATCAGAAAAACTAGATTCCAAAACAGTTTACAAATTATTCAAAAACAATGTACTATTAAAATAAAAAAATAGTGTACAAATTAACAGTTATGATTTATGACATAAATTAAAATTAGAAACATAATTCCCCAAATTTGAAATCAAAAACCCTAAATCTCCAATTGGAAAGTAAAATCCTAAATTCACAAATTAAACCCTAATTTTAAATCGAAAACCCTAAATCCCTAATTTAAAATCAGATGCCCTAATTTCCCAAATTTAAAATCAGAAACCCTCCCCAAACTTGAAGTGAGAAACCCTAATTCCCCAATTATAAACCCCAACTAAAATTAGAAACCATAAATCCCCAATTTGAGAGTAAAACCTTAAATCCCAAATTTTGAAATCAGAAACCCTAGATTCCCAAATTAACTCCCAATTATAAACCCAAATTACAATTTATGATTGGGGACCCTTAATCGGACCCGTACACTAACCCTAACACCTAACACCCAAAACATAAATCCCAATATATTCAATTCCGAATTGAAAACCCACGAAGAAAATCAAGAATAATTGACAGATTCGAAACCCTAAAATGATACTAATCGGATTTGAAGACATGTTGGTCATCGTGGTTCACCTCTTCTAGCGTTGGATATGTAGCTTGAGTCTCTCGACTCTCGAGGGTCGACTGGATAATCGAGCTGTTGGAGATTTTCTTCTCCACCATCGCTTGATTTATAGTGTGGTAGTGGAGAAGAAACTCCTCCAACGACTCGATTTGTAACGGTTAGCACCTAATCGAGCCATTCTGAGCTAGATGGATGATTGATGGAGGCTATGGATGGCAAGGAGAGGACGACTCGATAGCTGCTTGCTCTACTAGGGTTTTTTTCTCAGAACTCGAGAGAGGAAAGGACGAAGAAGCAATTAATGTGAGGAGAGAGGGAGAGATATCACACACCTACTAAGTGAGGTCGTGGATGGAGGAGAAGAGGCCACGTCGAAATAAACGGACGACTCAGATTTTTTCCCGTGTGCGCGATAGACAGCTCAGGAGGCGCCACGTCTATAGATGAGAGCTGAGAGCTCTTTCACTCTTTTGCATCCCACATCGGAAGCGTATAAACATTTTCAAATGTTTATAAGCTTCCGTGTTACATTGGTTTGCAAGATCACAAGCTGGGTTGGGCTCTGTGGTGGTGGGCTCTATTGGGCTGGGTACCAAAGTTTGGTCTGACCCTCTATGTGAAGCGATGGTCGGGTGAATCGAGTTACTCGGTGGTTTTGTAAAACACAACCGAGGTCCAGCTCACATTTTATTCGGGTTAGGTCGACCCAACCCGATTTTCACCTGGTTTTGTCGGGTTTCGGATTAGTCGGGTTTGGGTCGGGTCGGGTACCAGGTAAAAATGGACAGCCCTAGAGACAATAAAAGAAGATTGTAGAAGTGAACTCAATGACGTATTTTGAAATTTTGAAAAGGATTTAAGCGAATTTTGGTAATTTAAACTTCACATGATAATAAATAACTAAAGGGTGTTTAGGTCATTTTTGACAACTTAAAAATAAAAATATATAAAAACTAATGGTGAGAAAGAAAAATTAGATGAACAACAAAATTAAAAAAAAATGAGGTGACCTATCAAAAAATTGAAACATTTCAGGTGTCTCAAGGTAGAATTAACCCTTAGTAATATTAGTTGAATAATTGTAGACGATGACCTATAATCAAATATTAATTGAAATCATCATGTAGTCACGGTTAAGCGTAACGATAATTATGTGTTTCCTAGTTAGGTAAGCTATTTTCTTTTTTAATTTCAGATGTCATCTAAAATATGTTTTTTCCTCGTTACTTGCACTATTATCTTTTTATTTATTTTTTCAAAAGTTAGAAAATCCCAGAATACCTTTTTATTTATTATTTAAGATTATTTCAAGTTAAAATGGTCAATATACTAAAAGTAAGAAGTCTTGTTGGAGCTTTCACCTAGCTTGAAACGAGTCGTTCAGGTGCAAGACTAGAAATATGAAGTTAGATGAAAATTGAATGACAAGTCGAGAAATTGGGAAGATTTGAGTGTCGGGTCGGAGAATACATTCTTTAATTTTTAAAAAATTTAATCTTATTTATTTGAAAAGATTAATACACCTTGAACCTTAAGCTAATTTTGATATTCAATAGAAGGTAAAATAGTCATTTCATATTTAGCAATTAATTATACAATTTTAATATTATATAGTGAGAATTTTTTGGACTTTTTGCATATTACTTTTGTTAGATTTAATGAAAGATATCTTTAAGTGTGCTTAAAAATTACTTAAAAGACTTACAAACGTTTATTTGAAGTTCGGCATAATAAAGTTAGAATGGACTTATGTTTAGTATAGTGAATTGTAATATTCCTTATTATCATTGAGTTACATTGTTCTTTGTCCACCGCCACCATTGTCTTTTTGTGATAATGTCATATACGTCTATATGTCTAGCAATATTGTTCAACACCAACGTTCTAAACACACGTTGAACTAGATTTACACTTTATTCGTGAGAAAGTTATCTTATGTCAGATTCGTGTACTTCGTGTATCATTTTCACACCAATTCGCCGATCGACATATTCACTAAAGGACTACTCAGGGATTTTTTTGAAGATGTACGCTCTAGACTTAGCATTCATCCTCATTTTCTCCAAATGTAGGGACGTGTTTGACGATATTACTGTTGTATGTTGTATTGTATGTTAATTATATTATAATTTTCATATAAATTTTTTTATTCTGATGTTAATTGTTGGATTGTACCTTATAAATATTAATCAAATGACACACATACTCAAACGAGATTTTCATATTATTAGAATGTGATTTGCATTCCAATGTGTAGAGTGTTGACTATCATACTCCTTAACAAATATGTCTCCTATGTTATTTTATTTTAATCTCGCAATATATCATTAGAAAGTTCTTGTCACGTAGGTTATATAAATATATTTCAGATTTCATCTATTGAAAAATCCAACATAAAATTAATTATTTATCAGAATTATTAATGCATAGACATAGCCAGTTTTCAACTATTTCCAACCGTGAAAACTATAGTTTGAATTGTTTATAGATATTTTGTATTGATAATGATTAAAGGCACGTAATTGTTTGGACCCATATCAATTTAACATTCACCTCAAATAGTTATTCCTAGTATCGAAAGCCATTTACAAATTTTTACCATTACCTGTATACACCCAAATATTTAATGTATTTCAACTTACAATTAATATAGATTTGGTTACACGTCCTTTTTTACTAGTAATAACACGACACGAGGCAAATACATACAAAACTGAAATTTCACATCACTGATTAATTGAATTTGTACTTATTTTTTTTAAAAAGAAAGAATTGTACTTCACCACATCGGCCACACACTTAAATAATTTCCTCCATTTTGAGAAACTCGTAATTCTTACACAACAACACGTATAGGCAAAAATTAAATGTGTTGCAATATTAGTGTTACGTCAATATCAGACAAGTTTACTTCAAAATTTATTGTGCGTTATGGGTCACTAGTACCTTACCCTGAAACACATCCTCGAGGCATGTGCTAAAGAAAATATAGTAACATTATTTTCTTACCACAAATAATTAGGTGGTGAATTTATTACGTATGGACTCCCACACCCTCCATTTTCCTCTATAAAAACACACACTCCTCTACACATCAACTACATTGTCCTCATCAACGTAAAAAAAACATTTAGAGAAACATATATAAGACAAGATGGCTTCGACGAAGATGACGGTGGTGTCGGTGTTGGTGGTGGTGGTGATGATGGTGATGGTGGGGCGGCCCTCGGAGGCGGCGATAACGTGCGGGCAGGTGGTGAACTCGTTGATGCCGTGCATCGACTACGTGCAGAATGGCGGGGCCGTCCCGCAGCGGTGCTGCAGCGGGATAAAGAACCTCTACGCCGCCGCCAAGACCACCCCGGACCGCCAGGGGGTGTGCAAATGCCTCAAGAACGCCATCAATGGGATTCCGTACAACGGCAACAACGTCGGCCTCGCCGCCGGCCTTCCCTCCAAGTGCGGCGTCAACATTCCCTACAAGATCAACCCTTCCACCGACTGCAACAGGTACAAAAATATATTTTGTCACGTTTCATTAGTTCGACACATCTATAAATAATGATTACAATATGACAAATGCTAAGTTCGGATTTATATGATTTTGTCGTGGTTACACGGAAAATGATAAAAATATGTGTTATTCTGTTAACTATTTTTTGTTATATTTAACGATTTTACTTAATATATTTTGGTTGATTTAGTAGTAGACGTTCTCTTGACTTCATACCAGAGTTTAAGACTCATTCGTCAGCATAATATCTAGATGGAGTGAATTTAATGATAATGAGGAAAAGCGATACAATATTCAAAAAAAATTATTTTTAACTAAAGGATTAAGATAAATTTTGATTATAATAATTTTTAGCTGATAATATATTTATAAAAATACATTTTGTATAAAAAAATACAACTCACTGTACATTTTTGTCAATAGCAAGGATTTTTACAAAAGTGATAGGAAATGACATGTATTTATCATTTGTTTTAGTAATTAATTTTAATTTACTATAATGACCTAATATATTTGTTGATACTATAGTGACCTAGTATAAATATGATGATATGAAAATTATATTATTTAACTGTGTCGACAGTTTTATCTCTTTTTTTATGAATTCTTTTATCTTATTGATTTATTTGTTTGTGTGTGTGATATATTGCAGTGTGAAGTAGACACGTGGACGGAGGAGATGGTTTGAAGTGTCGTGTCGTGTGGTGTGTGTGGTAGCTAAGTTTGTAATAAAGGCCTTAATCACTGAGTTGAGGTCTATATCGTAACTTCATGTTTAGTCGGTCAGTTGCTCAACTTAGAGCCGTTGATCTTGTTTCTTAAATCTTGTTGTTGTGTTATTGTACCATCTACCAACGTACCATGTAATCAAAATCCACCTACGTTGTTGTGGGGCTATTATGAACTCGGCCGTACGTTTTTTGGCAAGTGGGCCAATGTATCCAAGAAAATCTAACATGTGGATCTAAGGCCCAAAAGGCTCCATCTCCAAGCGGCCCAAAAGGCCCAAGTCACAATGGCTCCAACCAAGAAAAGAAAAAAAAACCCTGATATATTAAGAAATATAATCTACAAACCCATTAAGCATCAAATAGCAGATCCAATGGCATGGGCACCCGCCTTGGCTCGAGAATTCGAAAAAAAATCATATGAAATTTTACCCGAAATTAAATATACCCCTCTAAATTTTAATATATACAAAAATGGTGTAGTATAATTATATAAGTTATTGAGTTGTTAGATCTCAAATAATTGTTGTACTTAGGTATGTTGTAGACGAAACACGTAGAAGACCATATAAATACAATTCGACCACATACGCAATCAACATATTAAAGTAGCATGTATGAATTTTTGTCGGGTGGGGAAGGGTATATGGGTAGGTAACGATAATATTGTTTTTTTCATTATATTCTTAAAGAGACACCTAACGATTGAATCTCACATCATTTGTATAGAGACCTTAAATTCGAACCACGTTAGAAGAATAAGATTGAGTTATTGGGCGCACGCACGCGCACCCCCACCCTACAAAATTTTATAGCCACTACTTTAATATGTTGATTGTGTATATGGTTGAAATTTACTTATATGATCTTCTCCGTGTTTTGTCTACTACATACCTATAGTATAAAAATTATTTGAGATCTAACAATTGAAAGTAGTGAGATTTTAACATTCAATATTACTTTATTTTTTAACAGTCTAGCTTTTAGATCTTAGATCGACATGAGTAAGCTCCATCTTGATTGAGAAATTATAAAGGAATTCTGGAAATACGAACTATCTCTAATAAAGGAATACTCCAACGATTAAGCATCGCATTATTTATGATGAGGTCAAAAGTTTAATCTCTCTAAAAATATGAAGAGAATTTTACGAGTAAACAAGATTAGACTCTCAAAAAGAAAAGAAACAAGAACAACTATATTAAAATGTCATATTTATTGAGAGAAATAATTTATAGAATGAAACTCTAACTATCGTCAAAGCTTAACTTATTAACTTTTGTCATATAAATTTTCTAAATTTCACAAAATAAACTAAAAAATATTTTCTACATATAATTTATTTTTTATTTTCAAATATAATTGTCTTTTCATTGTATCTATATCAGTGTAGAAAAAAATACAAGCGTTAATATTTTTTACATCAGTTTTTCGCAAACAAAAATATCAAAATAGTTAATAAATACCACTGAATTTTATCAATTAAGTGCACCCCAATGGTTAGGGGCTTACTCACTCCTTGGTCTCCGAATCAGAGTCGAGTCTAAACTGGTACCCGGATGAACTATTATTATATTTAGTTGTTTGTATAGTGTACAATAATAGTCTGAGGGGATTGTCTACCTAGGTTCTCCGAGCCAGTAGGGACTCAAGCAACTCTCGCAACCAAATATCCTCAAACTGAACATCAATGGAGCATGTTCTTATTTT
This sequence comes from Geranium rotundifolium, assembly GCA_963920655.1. Lineage (NCBI taxonomy): Eukaryota > Viridiplantae > Streptophyta > Magnoliopsida > Geraniales > Geraniaceae > Geranium > Geranium rotundifolium. Next base: position 35,509,052 of record OY987313.1, on the reverse strand, counting down.
TCAGCAACATGTAAATATTTTTTTTTGTTTTGTTCGTAAATCGGGTAACTTGGTCGCCAATGTAGTGGCAAGTTCGGCCCACTGAGGTTCTGGTTGTAAGTTTAAGAACGAAACTCTTCTATCTACTTTAACTCGTGCACTTTGTAACGATTTGGAGTAATATACTCAGGTCGTTGTGATTGTCAAAAAAATCTATCTTCCTCATTAAGTCCCTAATAATATTCATCAAAACTATTTGAATAAGTTCCCGATTAGATCAAATTTTAGTATAATGTCATATAACCAAGGTCTGCTCAATAATTCTTGAGCCCTAAAGTAAAAGTGGTTAATAAAATTATTTTGTGAATTAATTCTTAAAATGGTTATTGAATATTTAATTTTGAGGGATTTTTTATCATATCTAGAGTCAATTTTTTAAATGAGTCTAAAACAATTAATTTACTTGTTTTATGAACGAGCCGGCTATGTGCATAGCTTAGTTTCCTACATGTACTTCATGGGTCAATAAATTATAGGGTAAATATCACAAAAGTACAGTTAGTTATACACGTGTTGCAGCCAGATACAGCTAAGTCAAAAACTTTATTTTAAGATCAGTTAGTTTTGTTTTAGTGGCAGGTTACACAAAACGGTTAAGTAGATGTTAGTTTTAGGTGTAGAAAGACCAAAACAACCTTGATTATCCATCAAATTTCATAGATCGCCCCACCAAATCTCCATTCCTAACAACAGAGGGTCTACAATTCTTACCCCACTTTTTTTTATATCAAACTGAATTTACAATTATACAGAACAAAACATATACAGAACCCAATATCACATAAATACATCAAAATTAAGCACCTAAAGCAAATAAGTGTTCGAGCATCAATTGAGATTTTGAAACATCAAGAATATTAGTTCATGAACACACAGACGCCAGCAACTGATACAACTTTGACACGTACACATATGTATGCTTTTCTGAACAACTCAACTTGTAGCTAAACACACAACAAATTTATACGCTAAGCATGATTTTCGTCCAAAAGTAGGTCAAGGTGCTTAAATTGAACCTACAAACAACAAATTGACCCTGAAAACTGAAGAAAAACGAATTCGATAACAAAACTCACCACTTGTAACGCAGATACAGAGTCATCGGAATCGGAGACGCGAACTCGATTATGAGCCGGAGGAGAAAGCGACGGCGAGATCGTCACCAAATCTTCGACCTCCTGAAGAAGATTGCTTCCCTTTCCACATAAAATTGAGACTCTGTTGTTATGAATGGAGATTTGGTGGGGGGATCCATGACAAAGAAAATATGGTTTGAAGTTTGGGATTTAAAAGTGTCAAACATTTGAAAATTTGATAGACAATTAAGAGTATTTTAGTCGTTTTACACTCAAAACTAACTGCCACTTAACGGTTTTGTGTAATCTACAACTAAAATAAAATTAACTAATTTTAAAATAAATTTTTTAGCTTAACTATATCTGGTTATAAAATATGTATAACTAACTTTGCATTTGTGACATTTGTCTTAAACTATATTACTTCAGTTCTATGCACAAGTTCATGCATGTGTAAATCTCAATCCAAGCTGTAACTATATTGTTACATAAAAGTATATCACTTATTTGCCATTTTCTGTTGATTAATTACAGGTTAGGTTATGGAGGTAGGGGTGACCCTTAGCTACTGATCCAATTAACTATTTAACAAACCTTTCTATGGATAAGGCATCCCTACTTAGCCGCCCCTGCTTTGAAAATTTTCACAAATTATTATTATTTTGCTTTTATAATTTTTTGTTTTCTAACATGCATCAATGAACACATTACACGTATATAAGTTTTAAGACTCCAAAAGCAATATAAAGCTTTTCAAAAATTTTATAAAAAACAGAGCATTTATTTCAAGACTGACTATCTTTTGTTCTTGAGGTGATACTCCAACTATTGATTATCATATATATTATTTATGTTAAAATTGATGGTTTGTTTTTAAAAAATTTTTAGAAAGTTTGGCTGGTTACATAAATATTACATTATATCAATCCACTACAAGATTTTTGCCATAAGGGATGCGGAAAGGGAGCGTAACTGGAAGCTAAAAGTCGTAAGCTCCCAGCGGCGGGCGACTAACTGGTGTTGAGCATCTATCACGCCACGGCCACAAACTATCAGTTGCGGAGAAAAATTTGTACGTGCACATCCCGTAGTAACATTTGTGCACTTTTGAAAGTCGCAACCTTATGTACTCCAATTTCTAAAAAAATATCAACATTAATTAATTTTTCGGTGGCAACCAACAAAACTTTAACTCCTACCAACTGCTTACAAATCTGTCCGCGACTATTAACAAAAATAAGAGATGCGCGCATGCTAAGATATTTGCGCTCATAAATTTTATCAGTTATGAACGCACTAATATTCACGGCCTTTACGCCAATACGGTGTAATGATTGTAACATAAAATAAGAAAATAATGATCCTTATAATCAAATTAATGGAAGGCCTAAATTAAATTCATATTATACCATTTCAACCCAAACATCATATGCCATGAAATCACAATCGTTTTAATACACCTCTTAAATCTACAACCTAATAATTATTGAATTTAGCCGACCCTCGGCATGAAAAGTCAAATACAAAATTACTAACCCATTAAATTCCCATGCTCTTGCTGTTGCTCCTACAACCCTATATATAAACACTTCACCCACACCCATGAAAGTCACAAACCACTCATCCCCATCCCAAAAAGACCAAATCCAATACCACATATGGCTCAGAAAATGGCTAGCTTGATGGTGATCATCACGATCATGACGGCGACGGCGATGTGTTTGGGGGCGAGAGGAGCCATAACATGCGGCAGCGTGTTGAGCGCCGTGTCGGGCTGCGAAAAGTACATAACAAATGGCGGTTCAGTGCCGTCGGGTTGTTGCGAGGGGATCAAAGAGCTGTACGCGGAGGCAACGACCTCGGCGGAGAGACAGACGATCTGCAAGTGCCTAAAGTCGGCAGCAAGTGAAGTTCCCAACTACAAGCCAACCCTCTTGGCGGGTCTTCCCAAACAGTGCGGTGTCAATATTCCCTACAAGATCAGCCCCTCTACTAATTGTAACACGTATGTACGCACTTTCATCTATAAGCTTTAACTTTTAATTAACATGTTCGTTTGTTTGTATAGGAATATATTGTTATATTTGTTGAAGCATCACCTACATATTTGTTAACTTTGAGTTGGGTCAGATTTTGGCACGATAGATATAAAATAAACCGAGTTTCAACTCAAACATATATATAGTCTTGTTAATCAGCCCATTTATGTAAGTTAATTAACACAATGTTATATTTAAGTATATAGAAGAAGTTCGCTACAAACCAAATTTGGGTGTCCAAACGTCCGAACTGTAAAATGTGTAGTGCAAAGTTGAAGAACGTGATGGACCCCGTGTAAAAGTGAAGAACCTTGTAGATAGTGTAGTGCAAAGTTGTAGAATGTGATGGACCATGTACAACCTTCAAGTGTGCGCTATAAAACATTGCTGCCACGTGTCGCATGCTGAGACAACGCGGGTTCAGATCCGCACTGATCCAACGATTGTAGAACGTTCAAACGTTCTACAACCATTTATACTAGAATATGCCCATATATTTGAAGTTATGATGAAAATTATACAAGTCGAGCTTAATTACAATTTGACATTTTTTTAGCAGAGCCGATTGCCAATAAATATAGGTTCGTTTACACACTCCTAACGATGAATGAATCTATTCGATTGAAGCGGGCTTTATAAAATATAACATTGGACTTTGTATGAGAATCCAGAATCGAGAGAACGTATGTTAATTTATATCAACTCTAATTCATGTTGAAGTCAAGTTAAATATTTAATGAGCTGAACTTGAGTAGTTCATTAAAATTCCACTCTCATATGTAACTCTTTCGTACACTCAAATACAAGTCTAGCTCTCACTTGTTAGCTTGAGTACTTTTAACATTACTAATTGTATTAAAGTATATAGAATCACATCCGAGACTCATACATGATAACAATTTGGTTCAACATATTTAATTTGATTTATAAACTCATATGATATTGAAACTATATACATATAATCTGATAAAGAGACATTCAACTCCATATTTGAATAGGTTCTATGATTATTGACATATATATGACTTTCTTGCTATTGCAGGCTAAAGTGAGAAGTGGATGGAGGAACAATCTTTGGAGTTTGAATATGATAATAATAAGTGGTGCTTCCTGTCTTTTTGGAGCTTCTTCGAGTTTACTTCTGCGAAATAAAGTATTTATATATTATAAAATAAACAAACTCTATGCTACTTCTTTTAGTTTTTGTTTAAAATATATATGTTTGTGTATACCTTTTCAATAATATAATTACCTTTTATTTGGGTTAAATGAAATGTTGTTTCCGTTGCTTTCCAGTAACATTAATTTTTTATATTTTTAGTATGATATGTCTTATGAAACTATAAACAAGTGCAAGGGCATATTCAAGTGCGAACTAGAAGGATAGTGTAAACTTGTGTGAACTGTTGCTCGCACACATTTTTTTATTTATTAAGTCATGTATTTTCATTATTATGATATGTATTTTCATAACATCGAGAGAATTGTGTAATGAGGGGTTCCCGAGTGTAACGAGGGGTTCCCGGGCGTAACGAGGGGAACGTGTATTTTTTTATACTCAGTCAGTGAACCCTGTCTGGAAAATGGTGTAACGAAGGGTCCCTGGGTGTAACGGGGGTCCCGTAATGCAACAAGTGGTTATAACGGATTATGGAATATATATCATAATAATGGAAACATCGGTTGATTGTTTTATGAAAATTCAAAATAAAAACACACACGCATGTGTCACCACCTAGCTAGTTTGCACAAATTCACATATCGTAATTTGATTCGCATCGAATACGCCTCCACAAATGCACATGTAAGCAAATAATAGTCATAGAATAGGAGCTTCAAATCATGTCTACTCAATTGATTTCAGTTGTATCAAAACATGAATAATGTAATAATACATAGACATAATCATTTTTCTTCCACAATATTAGTTACCATTTGTCTTATTCTCAATAAACGATGTTGCTTATAAATTACTTTAATATAAACAATGTAATAATATTTATATATTGTATAGTATACTCCAAATCTAGTTTTATATTTTTCTTAACTGAACTGAATTCACAATCTTATCAAGTATAGCGATGCTCAACTATAAAAAATAAATATAATTTTATATTAGTATTAGTTCTTATAATTTCTAACCATATGATTTATGTCAATGTATCAAAAAATAAAACCTAATATTTATATAGATTGTACTCATGTGATACTGAATAAAAAAAGTAAAGAACCTGATTGAATATTGATAAATTATAAATTATACTTTTTAGATGAAGTGGAATAAAATCAAATTTTAAATACCAAAATAAATTATTAATGAGATAATTGGTAGATTAAAATGATTTTTTTATATTTATAAAAGTTGCTCTTATGATTTATTTAACCGATTCACAAACATTACAAAATAAAAAACAGAATAATATTACAAATTTCGTTTTTGACGGGAACCCAAAATATTATATTGAAAATATAAGGAGAGTCCAAAAGCAAAAAATAAAAGAATCGCATATAAGAAGAAAATTGACCAAGCCCGAGTGACGTGTCCAAGACTTGATTCACTTGCAATCTTTATCTGTAGAAGCCAAATGACCAAAACAGACATATAGATACCTCAAAAAGTAAGGCTACATCACTGAGCTTGGTTAGGGGCATTTATGTCTTTTACAAAAATATCAGGTAAAATATACAAAATCGACCTGTCCTACTCTTAATTCTAATTCGACAATTCCTAAACTTTCAGTGTGCGAGATCGTTGGTTGGTTTGTCAGAGCTGACTCAGAGAGAGAGTGTGTCTGAGAGAAATAGGGTTTAATCTCTGCATTTTCTTCGATTTCTTCTCTTCAAGTCCTCAAAGTTTTGATCTTTCTTCTTCTCTGTAAGTTACTTAAATTCCCTATGCATATATCTCTGTATCTATTTGCTTGTACCCATTATTTTGTTTCATGGTCTTCGATTGGGTCCTTGTTTCTAATTTGATTTTTTTGCATTTAATTTGTGGGTTTTCTATTTTGGGTTCTTGTTGTTTGATAAAAACTTTGTGGGCTTGATGGAATAGAAAATATTGAAGCCTCTTGGAGCAAAAAATTGTGGCTCTGGTTCTTCTGTAGTGTAAAGTCTGCTTTTTTAGGAACAATTTGTTGCCAATTGATGAAAAATTTCTCTTTTAATCTGATTTGGAACCCTAATTTGGTGATTGATTGGGTTTGATATGCTTACTTGCTTGTTTATTGGTTTTGATTGGCAGCACATACTATTATTGGTATTGGGTAGGATTTGTTGCTTTAAATTTGTGGGATTCGTGTACTTTATCATGGAAATGAGTAATTAAACTGGTTGGATGTGTACCTATGGTCCAGTTTCTTCTATGCCCTGGTTTGTGAACAAAAAGTCATACGGGTGAAGTTGATTTGTATGGATGTATGCATCAAATTGACTCGGATGGAGCTTCTCAAGCAACCATATTGGCAAATAGCAAGCCGGCTTTGACTATTGACTGCACGCTTTGTGTTTCGGCTGACATTGCAAAATGCTCAATAAAGGAATGACAAAATTAACATTTAAACCGAACTTTTGTTGATACGAGATCTTCTATGTTTGATTTAGGGGCTCGAGTCATTTACAATTTGGAAAGTTACTACTAACAGCCGGCTTTGTAGCTGCTTTGGTGATTTTAGCTGATAGAGAAACAAAACGGGCAATAAATGGAGAGGATTTTAGGAAAGTAAAGCTTAAAGATTTATAAGTTTCCTTTCTGTCAAAATATGCAGCAAAAGGGGGAGAACCGTTTGTTAGCTTGGTGCCTAGGCCTGCTAATTTTGTTTATTCTGAATTTATATCTCAAGTTAGTGTTTTGTTGGTGAACTGTCAGTTTTGTCTCGATGTTATTTTCTTGTAGCGAAAGAAAGAGATGTAATTCCTTTCTATTTCCCTTTTGTTATGTTTTTTTCGTTTCAAAGGCAAACGTTAAATTTATACTAGTGGATGTATTGACCTGAATTTTTTTTCTCGGTAAGAAATTTGAAATGTTAAATTATATTCCTCCATTCCAGTTTTATTTATCACAAGCATCCTGCTACTTCAATTTTCATAATCTTCATGAGCGAGTGTATCAATCGTTGACCCCATCTGACTTTGGTCCTCTTTTTAATCATGGTTGTCAGGAAAGGAAAATGGATGGGTCGTCTCGCCGAGGAAGCAGCAATGTGGATATCTACCTACCGAACTACAAGTTTGGGAAAACTCTTGGCATTGGTACTTTCAGCAAGGTGAAGCTAGCCGAGCATGCATTGACTAGGCATAAAGTTGCTATCAAGATACTTAATCGGCGCAAGATGATCAAAATGGAAATGGAGGAAAAGGGTACAAGTAGAAATGTGCATGTTTACTTTTGAATCATGAACAGTGATCCTTTCCTGTCTGTTATGATCCCAAACAATAATGCTGCATTTATGTTATATTCACTTTTTTCTCATTTTTGGCCACATTAGGTGGCTCGTTTTAACTCGACGTGTTTATGTTATTCTCTTGCAGTGGGTAGAGAGATCAAGATACTGAGATTATTTATGCATCCTCATATAATTCGCCTTTATGAGGTTATCGAGACACCCACAGATATTTATGTCGTGATGGAATACGTGAAATCCGGGGAGCTATTTGATTATATTGTACAGAAGGGTAGACTGCAGGAGGACGAAGCCCGCAAATTCTTTCAGCAGGTACATGCCTACTATTTGCAAGATGTTTCTTCTACCGTTAAATTAATTATACTCTGTCATGTTAAAATGGAATAACGATTTGTCTTGATGCAGATAATTTGTGGCGTGGAGTACTGCCACAGGAATATGGTGGCTCATAGAGACCTGAAGCCGGAGAATTTGCTTTTGGATTCCAAATACAACATTAAGATTGCCGATTTCGGTTTGGGCAATGTTATGAGGGATGGCCATTTTCTGAAGACAAGTTGTGGAAGCCCGAATTATGCCGCTCCCGAGGTGTGAGTTATTTCACATTACAAATTAAATAAGATGTACTGATAATTTAGAGCGGGAAATCAGTTAAAGGTTTTGTGTTCCATATGTTGCAGGTTATTTCAGGAAAATTGTATGCTGGGCCAGAGGTAGATGTATGGAGCTGTGGTGTTATACTGTACGCACTTCTTTGTGGTACACTTCCTTTTGACGATGTAAACATTCCCAATCTTTTTAAGAAGATAAAGGTATTTCTAACTATCGTTGATTCAGTTTAGCACGTCTCATTCATAAGACTAATCTACATTGATATTTTTGAAAACCAATGAACTAGATTTATGCTGTCATCCATATTTCATTTTCACGTTGATGAAATTTATTAAACTTGAATCTTTGCTACTTGCTGTTCTTTAGGGCGGGATCTACACTCTTCCTAGCCATTTATCTCCCGGGGCGAGGGAAATGATTCAAAGGATGCTGGTTGTTGATCCTATGAAGCGAATTACAATCCCCGAAATTCGCCAGCACGCTTGGTTCCAAGCTCACCTCCCCCGTTATTTGACTGTGGCCCCGCCAGATAGCACACAACAAGCGAAGAAGGTTATTCTGTTAATAACATGCATTTTATCTGATTTATTTGACAAAAACTTAAAAAGAAATTGTGAAAAGAAGTAATTTGATGAACTATTTCTGTTTTTATTGTAGATTGATGAGGAGATACTTCAAGAAGTGGTGAGGATGGGGTTTGACAGCAACCAGTTAATCGAGTCCCTTCACAATAGGTTACAAAACGAGGTTTGTACTACTCGAAATAGTGTTAAACTGTTCTCGTGAATTTCTGAAATGTCATCTTATATTTCCTATTTCCTGTATGAGTTATTTCAGGGCACTGTTGCGTACTATTTGTTGTTGGACAACCGGTTTCGTGTTTCCGGCGGCTATCTTGGCGCAGAGTTTCAAGAAGCCATGGTTTGTTATTTATAGCTTCAAGAAACTGTAATTTCATGAATGTGGATTTCAAATCATACGGAGTTATATTAAAAATTTTGTATTTCTCATCTTCCAGGAAAGCGGTTTCAATAGAATGCAACTAAGTGAATCCGTTTCGCCTGTTGCATTCCACATCCCGGGACATATGGATTCTCAAGGAACAGGTTTAAGACCGCAGCTCCTGAATGAGAGAAAATGGTCTCTCGGACTGCAGGTTGCATTTCTTACATTTCTGATCCATTTCACCGATCTCTGAAATTACATAATTTTATCAATTCTGGAATAAAAGTTATTCTCTTAGTTATAATCAACTTTGTGGTGGCGAGAGGGTGAAATTTCGGTTTTAGCATTGAATTTAGGATAGGGTCAAAGCGTAGAGCTAATTGTTTGATTTGTAATGACAGTCTCGAGCCCATCCTGGCGAGATAATGATGGAAGTTCTGAAGGCACTCAAAGAACTGAATGTTGGGTGGAGAAAGATTGGGCACTACAACATGAAGTGCAGGTGGCTTCCTGTCACCGACAACCACTTCTTCGGGGAAGAATCCATAATCGTTGAGAGTGATGCTGTGACAATCTCGCCAAATATGGTCAAGTTCGAAGTTCAGGTAACACAACCTCCCACACTATTTTAGTGTCATTCAATATCTTATGAATTTGGTATAACCAGTGTTCTAAAAGACGCTAGTCGGGTAGATAGGACCCGAGAATTAATTGGATTTTTATTTTTAAAAATAAATTATTAGATAGATAAAACAAATATATGATATAATATATATATATATATATATAAGGTATAAAAACATAATTATTTTAATATTTATTACAGCTCACATCCTTAAAAATAAAAAATACCGCAAAATAACATTAATATCCTTACGAAAGCATACTTCAACTCTTCTTCCTTTTCTTAAAATTTGCTTTAGTTATTTACAAAAGAAATTGATTTTTTCTTAAAAAGAAGTAACCCGCCAGATTATACGACCTCGGGTTGGTGTTCTAAAAATCCCCGCTTTAGAACACTGACCTGCCTAGTCGTTAACAAATCTCTCCAGCTATTTTAGTCGCTTGATTGTATGAATTCAGGTTCTTATTATATCTTAAATGTTCGAAAATAGTTCATGAACATGTTTCTAATTTATGGATGTGAAACAGCTGTACCGAACGCCAGAGGACAAGCACCTGCTCGACTTGCAGAGGGTTCAGGGACCGCAGTTTCTCTTCTTGGACCTCTGCGCAGCATTCTTCGCCCAGCTTAGGGTTATCTAAATCAACCGCCCGTTAAAAACACTTCTGAAACTCAACAAACCTTACAGTGTGTATATAATTCCTCTTCCAGGCTTCATTATTCACTGTTTCTAATTACTTAAAAACAAACCCTTCCTCTTTATTGTAACATAGACACAGAATCGTCTTGTTGATAATTGTATTCGAGCCAGCTGACATAAGTTTGATCTTTTGCTTTATGAATTTGAAATATAAAAGAGCGTGTAAGCAGGTTTTTATAGACGATATTTAAGCTAATAATAATTTTTGTTGCATTTATCGTTTTTCTTGCAGTACAAGTAATATTGTATGTCATGTAAAGAAAAAAGAAACATAAAAGTGCAGTGTGAGTGTAATTATTAGCATCAACACAAGCAGGATATTTTGCTCCATTAATCATGGTAATTAGTGATCTAATCTGAAAAGTAAGGATCAACTAATCAAATTCTCCACAAAACCCAAAACTGTGCCTAAAAGTACCATTTGATTATGTTGCAACTGTTCAATCAACTGATTTGTATTGTATTTGGTATCATTTTTCAATAGTAAATGATTTGGATTTTGGACCATTAGGCCCATTACACACAATTCAACACCTTATAAATCAATATGCAGGGATGACTGTGGGTTGGGTTTGGGGCGGATTTAACCATTCCTTTTCCGTCCCTGTTAGAAACGCGGCGTGGATTTCCCGTTTTCAACAAAGGCGAAGATTCTCGTCGGGTTAAGAGATTTCTCATTTTCCGTTTCTGCCTAAAATAATGTTAAAAAATATTTACTTTTTAATAAAATTTGTATTAAAATTATTATTTTAGTAAAAATATACTTAAAATACTAATATTTCATTACATATATTATAACTATTTTTTTCATTAATTATGCATTTTAAAATATATTTTTTTAACTAAAAAATATATGTTTAAATATAGGGGCGGAGCGGGATGGGAATACCTCACCCCGTCCTGTTCCTGTTTAGATTCAGGAATTCCCCGATCCCTATCGGGGCCGGAGAATATTGACATCCTTGTTAACATGTTCTCTACTCAGTATTTCTATGATTCTATCATATGTTTGTGGGCTTTGGATCGTGTTTATTGGGCTGACGCTGAACTAGTTGGGCCTCATGACTGTAATTGACTCTTTTTTCTATTTAACGGGCCTTGTGTGGGTCCCAGAGTTGATAATGGAAAACAATCCCACGCGTGTACGGCGCGTGGGTACTAAACTACTTATCATACTTTATTCTGCTAAATCCAGATTAAATTATTACTGTAGCCAAAAATGTTGATGTCAGTGGGACCCATTTCGAGAAATGAGATCCTGAGCGGTTGATCTGGATTGAACCAACGGTGGAGATGGGGAGTCAAAGACCTTGTGATGATAGGTCCCTTTGACCACACTGGAAACATGCCATTTATAAATAATTAAAACTACTTTCCAACTTTGACTGCCCTGTCACTGCCCATCTTCTTTGAAAATCGATGATTCCACTGCGGATTTACATTATTGCCCATTCCTTCTCATCCTTATTACCTTTTCATACCTACCTCAAAAGACTAAAATACCCCTTTAAACTTGTTCCACTAACCCCACTTACACCTCTTAATTTGTATTTAAATAACGAGAAAACTGATATTATGCCATGCACATGAGAATTTGTAGATCGAAGAAGATTTAAAATTTTTATGTTTTAGAATTAATTTTTGATAAACTCTTTTAATTTTTCTTAGAATGACAATGAAATAAATTTAACGTGGGTTTAATAATCTTATCTCATATACCGTCAGTTCAACGAATGAGTTTGACAAGTTATCATCGAATTCAATAACTCCTGACTCTATAAATGACAACATAATGGGTTCGAAACAAACTTACTGATCAAATAATTAACACTAAGTCTATAGAGTTCAAAATTTGTCTTTATCCCTAATAAGCTTAAATCAAATGCAAATTCATAAGATCTAATTGATGCGCTTGAATTTGTAAATAGACAAGTAATAATTATATTTAAAAATGGATGTGTATTTTTGTAATTTCATAGGATAAAATGGGCACCATCCTAAATAGTGAGATGATAATGTTTGAGGGCAAAAAGGACAAGAGAGACTATTTATGTTGTTTTCATAGGATAATAAATTAAGGTTTAGATTTTGGTAGGTTTGACCAATGCTCATTGGGGTTCCATTTGTCTCCATATTTTGAAATACTATATTCTTCTTTTCTCTCTCCTCTCACTCTCCCCCTTTTTTTCCATCTGCTTTCTTTGACTTGCTTCAAGTTTCTATCTTTTTCCTTCCCCAAATCAAACCCACAACCTCCAATTTCATCACCACCATTTCTCTTCTCCGCGGCCTGCTCCCAATTGCCGTTTTCAGGTTTGCTTTCTGTTTTGGAATTTTGGATTATTACTGTTTTTAACTTTATAGGAATTTTATCTTCTTCGGATTTTGTCTGTGAACCACCGATGAGTTTTGTTTGTTTTCAGAATTTTATTTTGGCTTGATTTGCACATGCTACATGGTTGTTCCTAATTATGGTGATTGGGTGTTGCCTTTGCTGATTTTGAGTTTATTTGGACTTGATTTGATTCGTGTTCTTCATTTTGAAATCTGGGTAGTTTCTGGATCTAGAAACTATATATCTTCTTTGGGTTGCAATCTGATGTATGGGCCAGCTTGCCCTTGAAGATTTGGGCATTTTATGATATGGGGAAATTTTGGAATTTTATTTCTCCCAAGAAGTTTGTGTTTTTTTAGATAATTTTTAATTTAAGAGGGTTTTGTCATATTGGTGAGTAATTTAAGTAGGGTTAGGTGGAACATCATTGCATCACTTGGAGCTAACCCATATAAAAATACAGAATATTTTTATTCATTTTACTTCTGTTTAGGTTGCTGGTGAGGTGATTAAGGTTGTGCCATTCTTCATCTGAAATTTGAGCTTCTAATTGATTCAGATTTATGAGATGTTAGGTGGGTGTGGGAGGTTTTGTGAAGATGTCACCTTCGGAGGTTTAATCTCTCCGCGACTGGTTGGGTTAATTTACAATAGCTGATTTTTCCGATACTTGCTCAAATTTAGCTACATTAATAGGTGGGAGGTTTTGTTGAAACGTGGCTTCTTTGGTGACACACATGGGAAGGTTTGATCTTCCCCGGGACTTTGCTAGGTTAATGACAATGGCATGTTTTTTTTGGATTCCCACAAATTTATCTGCATTGGCAGGTTAAGTTCTTTATTTGCTTGCCCTAATATGTAAAATTGTTTCTCTGATGTGATCATAAATGAGTGTCATGTCTTAGCTATAATGAAATTATAAGGCGTCGTTATGTAGTAATGCTGATTTGCTTTTCTTCATATTTATTGGCAAGAAGATTGAAATCCTTGCTACCTCATACAAGTCGTAGAGATCTTAAGATGGGTTGTTTCAAGGTGCTTAAGAGCAAGAAGAAAAGATGCGATCACACACCTTCCACTTCCATCAAGCGTGTCACTCCAAAAGAGCTCACTCCCACCACGTTGCCCGAACCCCAAATCAGGACCCATCCACTGCAATCTGCGCCTTCAAGTTTTAGGACTAGAGCTAAACCCACTCACCCGATCAACAAAGCTTCCAGTAACAGAATAAGGGCGTTGTCTGCCCCTTCGAGCCTTGATGCTGACGGTCTCTCGTCGGACGAATATGACGAGCAAGAAGAGTCAAAGATTCGACTTGGGTATACAAAGGAACAAAGGTCGTCGTCAAGTCCACAGCCTCTTCCTCTACCGTCGCCTCATATTGCTGCGCTAAAGACAACGATGAGTTTCAAGTCTGGGACTGCCAGTGGCCCTCTTTTTGCTTCTGGACCACTGCCACTACCCCCTACAGGGACAGGAACAGGAACAGGAACGCTTCGGAACTTCCCGTACGAGGAGGTTGCTTCTGCTTGCCTCAATTTCTCTTCTGATAGATGCATGTCAGAAGGCCTGTCTTCATATATATACAGAGCATCCTTTGGCAATGATGCTTCAACATCAAAAAGGTTCGATGCCACTGTCACTCGCCTTCACCCATCCACACAGGTAATATATCGATGTCTGACATTTTTACATTATCTAATTACTAGATTCTGAATTTGTAATCTGTAAATTCACTAATTGCCTCGTCTTTTTACATATTACAGGGTTTAAAAGAATTTATCGGTGAGGTTAACACTCTAGCTGCTTTGCAACACCCGAACCTATGTAAATTGCTCGGTTTTCATGCACGAGAAGGTTCAGATCAAAGAATGTTAGTCTACGAGAGACTATTTCATGGAAGTTTGGATCGGATTTTATATGGAGGATCAGACGGGCCTCCTATTGATTGGAATACCAGGATGAAAATTGCTTTATGTGCATCGCAAGGTCTAACTTTCTTACACGAAGAAGGACCTTTGCAGGTAAGAGAGCTTTCCCGATCATACTCATACTCTAAACACGCCCTCTCTTTGAAATCGGGATGAAAATGTCAACTTGTATCTGTTTCAGGCAATGTACAGTGAATTTTCAACGTCTAGCATACAGATTGACAAGGATTTTAGCGCAAAGCTATCAGGGTATGGTTGTGTCGGCCAAATACCAGAAACCGAGATTTCTAATAGTTTAGTCGTAAGTCTTTGCAATTTAACACTCCCACATTTGACGCCATTTCATCTTAGTGTCTGATTTTAATTATCTCAACGCTTAATCCACTCAGGCTATGGCGAATCTGTCGGTGGAGACAGTAGAAAGAGGGCTGCTGACACCAAAGAGCAACGTGTGGAGTTTTGGGATCGTTCTTCTCGAGCTACTCACCGGTAGGAGGAATCTTGACAGCCGCCATCCCAAGGAAGAGAGGAACTTAGTCAAGTGGACCCGCCCTTTCCTAACCGACGACTGCAGACTATCGCTTATCATGGACCCTCAGCTCAAGGGCCGCTTCCCATCCAAGGCAGCGAGGACAGTCGCTGACATTGCCCAAAAATGCCTCCAGAAGGACCCTTCCGAGAGACCCACAATGAGAACAATCGTGGAGCGTCTGAAGATCATACAAGACATGAAGTACTCTTGCCGGTTCCCTCTGCAAGAACCGGCTAGAGTTCCTCTGAAACAGATGTACAGATCACCAAGTCTGAATGGGATGGTCGTCACTCCTGCTGCGCCCAGGTTCAGTTACTCACCGTCCCCGCCTTCTTTATCTAGGCCATTGTTTTCTCATACAAGGCCGCTGGCGCTGCCATTATCGCTCCCTCCGCGTGCTTGTTCTTCATCGACCCTCTCGTTCGATGAGCTTGAGAGGCAAGAGAGCAGGAGGTCGTCAGCGACGGCTTTTCAGAGGTCTAGTGTTGAAGGGTTTTGATTGGTGATGGTATGGATTTGTTCATTTTTTTTGTTTCTTTAGTGATTCAACAGAATATACAGAAGATAAAGATGTGGTGCCTCCATTTTCACATCCATTGGAGATGTGGGAGTGTTGGTTTTGTAGATATGGTGTTTCACTTGGTTTCTTCATCCAGTATAGATGATTTCATTTCTAATATAAACAATTTTCTCCTTATTATTCACTTCTTTGTGTAGTTCATGTCAACTATGTTACCTCGTGGGATGTACAAATCCCCATACGTCTATTATCGATAGGATTGGTTTTATAGTAAGCTTTAAAAAACAATGCTGCTAACGTGAGTGTTGAAACCAACAATCTCGATTTGTAAGCTTTGTCATCACCATGTAAAATCAAACTAAGCTTTCGGGCAGGGGTGTAAACGAGCCGAGCCGAGCCTCAATTTGGCAAGGCTCGGCTCGTGAAAAAAGTGTTTGGCTCGAGCTTGGCTCGGGCTAGAACGAGCTTGTGCAACTAAGCTCGAGTTCGGCTCGAGAAAACTTAGATAAGCTCGAGCTCAGCTCGGCCCAATTCACTTGATTTTCAATAAAAATATTTGTTGAAAATAAAAATAAAAAATATAATTAATTAAATATCAAACGATCCAGGCGGTGATTGACTCGACTCGATTTGGTTCGTCTAATTTCATCATATATATTCCCCAAAAATTTGAAAATATATTATCAAAAATAAATAAATAAATAAATATTAAACAAACCAGCTCGCGAGCCTATCGAAACTTAAAAGTTCAGGCTCGAGTTCGGCTCGTTTATCAAAAGAGCCTAATCTTGAGCTCGAATTCGGCTCGAGCTCGATTATGACGAGCCCGAACCAAATATTTAACGAGTCGAGCTCGAGTGGCTCGTTAAAAGATCAGCTCGTTTACAACCCTATTTTCGGGTTGCGGCAACTCAATGATCTGACCTTGATTTATAAGCTTATTATTAAGTAAAGGGATAATCGTGTTTTGTTACAACTAAGTACATCACAATTACACTTTTACACCCTAATTATTTCTGTAATGACACTTTTACGCCCTGATTATTTCTCTTTTTTAGTACCATGACAATTTTTATGGACAATATACCCTCTAAAATGCCTAAAATACCTAAATTATCTCTAGTTCAATTGGAAAAAAATAGAAATGAACTAATAGGGAAATTAAATTGGTTCAAATTGGACCGGTTCGAATAAGATTCATTGGTCTGACCGGTTCAAAACATTAATTAATATAATAATATTACAAATAAGTATGGTTCTGTTGTCTGCATCCCAGCTCCTGATCATGTACCCTCATCCCAGCTCCACCGCCCTCCACATGGACCCGAATCGGAGGCCGGTTCGCGAGTGACGGTGAGGAAGAGGCTGACCCAAAAGACGATGTGGTCTCGAGAATCGGAGAATCGAGTACGAAGTGCACATCTTGTGACTTCGCGCTCTTACCGTTGGCGTAAGATCGAAACCGAGCAGTTTCACCAACAATCGATTTGGGATTATTATCTGGGTTGTTGTTGATGTTTAAGGAGGCGTCATCGTCAAGACCCAACAAACAATTGACGGAGGCTGAACCCGAGAACCCTCGGTTAAGGACTCCGGCTCCATTAAGAGCGTTGAGGAACCAATCATCGAACTTGGCGGAGGAGGGTGAAGGATCGGTCGTTGAGGATGGTTTTGGAGAGGCGGAAGAACATGACGGAGAGGGAGGAGAGGCGGTCGGCCACCACAATGCAGGTGTCTGACGCTGGAGACGAGGCTGGAACAGTAGCCGTAGACAACGTCGGAGGTGGATCTGGTCGGAGGAAGAGGTTTTTTTACTTCTTTTTTTATAATTTTATTAATTATTTATGATATTATTATATTAATTAAGATTTTGAACCGATATGACTGATGAATATGATTTAAACCAGTTTGATTTCTCTATTACCAGGAGTAGTACAGATATTTAGGCATTTTAAAGTTACATTGTTACAAAAAAAATTGTTATGATACTAAAAAGAGATAAAATTAGTTAAGTTATGAAAGTGTCATTTCGATATAATTAGGTGTAATAATGTGTCATTATGACCTAATAAAACCAAACTAAGCGGATTTGATTGTGGCGTTAATTTGACGGAGTTAAGCATCATATCCAATCCAGAATATTTGGGACATCATATTCAATCTAGAATATTTGTTCCAAACTAGAATATGAGAATCCAAACCTCCCCCACACTCTTCTACTTATAGCCATAATCAAAAGGTCTTGGTCACTTTTTATTAAGACACACCATATATTATATTCCATAACCAAAATAACAATAAGATCAGGTTTGGATCTTAGGTTTTAAGATACCATTGTCATGGTTTTCCTCATGAATCAATCACTTCTATTGAGAATCAAAGGAATTTACAAGAGAATTTAGCAAGAACACTCATGGACACAAGCAAAGCCACAATCGTCTCTCTCACAAATTCAACAACCCTTACAAAAGACCCTAACTTTTATTTATAGTCTTCACCAATTCAGTGGTGACAAGTTACTGCTTCGGTGCTCCTTGATTAGTTGAAGTTCGTGTTGAGCTGTCATAGTTTGACTAAGGCTGACTCCTCTTCTTTGTCTTATTATCGGTCCGTGACATTAGAAATTGAAAATGAGATGAAGTACCATCAGATCTAAGGGGAAAGAAATTTGAAATCAACTTACCCCAAACATCTCACACCTGATGAATTGTCGTCCACGAGTCTAATAAGTTCGCACAGGAGTTTGTGCTCCACAATTGCACAAATAACTATCCATAATCGCCATTGTCTTTTTTCAATCCACACCCTATAGTCGCACCTCAACCAAGAATCCACAACCCTACAGGTCATCCTCTTCAACCAGTTTTATGAAAAATAATATGTTAAAACAATTATGAAAGATAGGGTATTTTTCAATTTTATGAAAATTAAATCTTCACGCGCTTGCACTTGATCGTTTTTTATGGTAAAATGGACATATATAATATATGTCAGTATTGAAACTTGGGTGTCTAAAATAGCCAATTCTTAGTTCAGTGTAGTCACCTGAAAAATATATAGTTCAGAATAATGCAGTGTACTTTTTTCCCTCATATAAATTAACCGCCTGCCAAAATGCTTCCGAACCTCAACAAACCTTATTGTGTGTGTATAATTCCTCTTCCAAATTTCATTATTCACTGTTTCTAGTTATTGTAACATACACATGACACGTTTATTGATATTATATCCGAGCCAACTGACATACCTTTGATTTTTTTTTATGAATTTGAAACATAGAAGTGTGTAAACAGGTTTTTATCGACAATATTTAACTTAATCTTTTTTTGTTACACTTGTCGCTTTCTTGCAGTACAAGTAATATTATATCCCAAGTAAAGAAAAAAGGAACAGAAAAGTGCAGTGTAAGTGTAGTGTAACTATCAGCATCAACACAAGTAAGATATTTTCTTCCACTGATTATGGTAATTAGTGATCTAACCTGAAAAGTAAATATCAACTAATCAAATTGGGGCAGCAAATTGTCCACTACCCTCTCCACAACACCCCCAATTGGCCTCTGCTCCCAAAAACCCACCACTGGGCCTAAAAGTACCATTTGATTATGTTGCAACTGCTCAATCAACTTATTTGTATTGGATTTGGTACCATTTTTCAATACTAATGATTTGGATTTTAGACCCATTTCACAACTCACAACCTTATAAATCAACATTACTATAGCCATCACTATTAACTTATAAGCCTCGGAGCTTTTGTTAATTTTCACCCTTTTCCTTTTGTTTCCAATTGTGACGATAGTGTGTATTGTGTGACTATTTTTGTAGGGGAAATAAAAACGGTCCAAAATTCGGATATGTATGATATTTCTTCTTATCCTATAGACAAGAAAGGAGATGCCTTTTAAATTGTGTCCATTTCTGGTTCGAATCTTGACAACATTCCTTCTTTGTTGCACCAAAACAGGCACAACAATTTTCAAACCTCAGATCTTGTTATGGGTGTTCGGCGGCTCCTCCTCGACGCGGCGGCGGAGATGGGTGCGCCTCCGGGTGACGGCGGCAAGGCGCCGATCGGCGGCGACTTCGACACGGGCATGGTGATCATACTGGCGGCGCTGCTGTGCGCGCTGATCGGCGCCTTGGGGCTGAACTCGATCGTGCGGTGCGCGATGAGGTGCGGCGGCGGCGGCGGGGCGGAGGCGGAGGCGGCGGAAGGCGGGATGAAGAAACGGCAGTTGCGGCGGATTCCGGTGGCGGAGTACGGCGAGGGGGCGGGGATATCGGGCGCGGAGTGCGCGATTTGCTTGGCGGATTTTGCGGAGGGGGAGAAGGTTCGGGTGCTGCCAAGGTGCGGTCACGGGTTCCACGTGGCGTGCATCGATAGGTGGCTCTCTTCACGCTCTTCGTGCCCCAACTGTCGGCACTCGCTTCTTGAGAGCAAACCGGGCGGCGGAGGAGGACGGCGGCCGGAAAGCGAGTCCGGCGGTGGACTTGTCGTGGCGGTGGAGGCAGCTAGAGTTTAAATGTAATGTAATGTTATTTTCTCGTGGGCTTTGGATTGTTTTTATTGGGCCTATTTGAACTGGTTGGCCTCGTGAGTGTGTAAATGGACCAAACTCAAATCCTTCTTTCTATTACTGTGATGGGCTTTATAGTTGGTGATGTGGGTACTACTAGTAATGTATACTCATTCTGCCAAATCCAGATTAAATCAAATCAAATCAAATCATAAATTCGTGAAAAACATATGAGAGAAGTCTCATTTTCGATTTCGAGCAACAATTGATCGTCTCTCAGTCTCACCGTGCAGCCACCGCCGATTCTCCGTCCGTCCGGAACAAAATCTTCGTCTCTCGGTAAAGGTAACGTGTAAACAAAATCTTTGTGTTTTTGGAATTGGGTGTAAGCACTAAACAACAATTGTTGGGTTTCGATTCAACATGTGAACAACTGAATATGGATTCGCTGGTTGAATAGCATTGATTTTAGGTTTCGAGATTGAAAAGAATTAGGGTTGGAGTAGGTGTTGTTTTTTGAGATTAGTGCCTGAAATTCATGTGTACAAAATGTAATTGCAGGTTTGAACACTGTTTGTAAATGTTGTCTACTGTTTCAGTTTGTGAGTTGTGAGTGTGGTTTTATGTTATTAATATTACTTGGGTTTATTCTTGTAGTTATAATGTTGTTACACCACTTATGTTTGGGTTTAGCATTACAGTACTGTTAGCTATCCCATTCGAGGCCAAAGGTTATTATTAGTTATTAGTATTACAGTACTTGGTTTGGGTTTAGGACCTTGGGTTTATACTTGTACGCTTCAGATATATTCATACAAACATTAATAAAAGCAGGGTTAATACTATGAATTGATGAATGGAAATAACAGAAACAGTAACAAGTTACAAGTTAAGCAATGGTTGTTGGGTTTTGCTATGCTACTTATGATTGGTGAGGTTTTGGGTGAATAAAGTTTAAGGCACTAAAACTAAAAGGGAGGCAGAAATGCTAGTCTTAGATTGGAGTGTAGTGTAGCGGTGATTGAATTGAACTTAATTGCAATAAGTGACAATGAACCATAACGAGGGCAAAAGATGAAAAAGTTAGAGATAAACACTTAAGAAAGAAATGTTTTTAGTTTTTAAGCAAATTAAAGAGACATATTTCATGTTTTTATTATATATGTATATTACTTTATTTAATAAAAATTAAAAATAATTGAAAAGTAGAAATTCGACTAATACCTGACTAGTCCCCGATTAATTCTCAGAGATTTTGTTCGATTGATTAGCGCCTAGCGATTTCTACAACACGAAAACACATGCATGAAACAAGTATTGGATGAAAATTTAAGGCCTTTGGTTTTCAAAGATGTGATGGGTTGTACATTTTTAGATGCAATTTCTGTCTTTGGTAGTTTTGGAGTATGGTTCAGTTCATATATGTGTTGTTAGGTAGAACTTTCCTTTGTGCTGATGCCTTGTTTTGATGATGAATAAAATGAATTTTTGTTGCTGGAAAGAAAATGTGGGAATTGAGATTGCAGAAGTTACTGGATAGATTATTAGTGTCTCTGGTCTGGTTCCAGAGAGAAATAGCTCCCTAAAGATGATTGTCACGATTTTTAGAATACCGACCCAATTTATTCAAATCAGGCGTATTAAATCAATTTGCCGGTTCAGGCGGTTCAGGTGGCCGGTTCAACCAGTCCAATTTAAAATGCACACTCTCCTCTCACTCTCTGTCTGGTCTCGCCGAAACCCTTGAACAGAACGAACCAAAAAGTACAAACCGCTACTGATTCTCTTCTCCGGCAACGCCGATTTCCTCCCTCAGATTCGTACAATCCCTCATTCTCTTTCTCTTTCTCTTTCTGTTGCTTATCAGAAATTCTGGATTGAGTTTGAAGATTCGCTTATTTTAATTTACCATTCCTCTCTTTTTCAGTTTCTGTAAACTAGATTCACAGCATCCATGATTTGCATAGTGAATTTATCTCTCTTGTATCTATAGTACGACATCTGCAATGCCTGTGGGCTGAGGTTTTTGTGATAACTGAAATGCCTCTTTACATTCACCATCTAGCTGTATTTGAATTAGAAAACTAAAATTTAATGCCACTCTGGATTTTCAACTTGCTTATTGTTTATGCCGAGTTTTGTGATTGCTGAAATTTATCATTGTTGGAATTTTGAGCTTGCTTATTGTTTATTGTGGTTGCTGAAATGAGTGCATTGCATTGTTGAAATTAGTGTACTATCGAAATTGTTTAGTGTTTAGAATGTTTTAAACATTATTGTCTTCATATTTAACATATTTATTTTTATAAAATATAGTTCAAATTTATATTTTAAATAAATTAAAGTAATAATAAAATACTAATCCGGTTAATCCTTAGGGGTACTGTCCACCCGACTGGTGCCTGGCGATTTGTAGACCTCCAATCCAATACAGCTTTGTAACTTTAAAAGCTAATTTGCTACTTTATGTATGTGTATTGTTGGTATTCTGGGTACAAGTCGGGCACAAGAGAAGAGCCTTACAAATTGTTATTTCTTTTAGATATCAGAAATGAGTTATTGCCAAATAAAACTTTTGTGCATACAAAAAATTTATTTTAGTGGTCTTCGATCCAAATTCATTGGGGCAGGGAAAGGCGTAACTTGTTAGTAGAAGCATAACCCAAATGTGATCCTGATTCAACTGAGTTCTTGAATTATCAGATAATGCATGTACGACTTGCTATTGTGATTTATTGGTCTATCCAGCTTGTCTGTTGTTTTTCAATATGGTATAGTATCGCACTTATTGATTCATCACTTCTCTTTGATAGATTATTGGTTCAGCTTGTGCGTTCACCGAATAAGCCTCAAAAAGGAGCTATTTTTGCCATATAATAGGTGTTAGCATCTTTGCTCGAGTGACATTTATCATCACAATGCTCCGCTTGTCATCAAAACTCTCAAGGCGCATCTCTTCCGTGGCAAATTTCTTGACCAATACACCTGTACCGGCTTCTGTTCCCTCCAAACGCTCTTTCACTACACTTTTTCCACAATCATCCCTTCGTAATCGACAACGGGTGATTCCGAGGGACATATCAAAATGGGGTTCCCTTGGTTTCTGCAGGACCTCAAAGTTTGCCAGTGGGTTCAATCCATTGCAGCAGAAGCCATTAGATTCAATTATGGATTTACAAAGGGCAAAGGACTGCTCACCTGAGGACCTAGCATCAATTTGGGATGATGTAATGCCTTAATCCTTCTCTGCTTGTTAGTAACTTGTTCACTAGTTCCATTCGATAGATTATAATTCATATTTATTTTACTGTCGCTGTTAGTAGCTTGCCAAATAATAGTAAAAGTATCCCTTTATATTAAACATATAATCAAATTCTGAGGCTCAATTTTCACTAAGTAGATTGACATGCTTTATGTTATGGAGTTGAACTAATTTCAGTATCCTAATATAGACTTATATAGTTCAATCAGATGCTTATGTATTCTACCTCTAATGTTTGGATGTGCTTCTCTTGCTCTAGTATCACATAGGAAGAGGTCATATTGGTTTGTCAATGCAAGCAAAACTGTATGGATTGTTGCAGCAAAGAGCAGCTGATTGGTAATCCAATTGTTTAGTATTTATGCTGCACATTCATCTTTATTCTTTATAATCCGCTATCTAATTTATGTTTATCTTGACAGCCGCTATTTTGTCATTCCTTTGCGGAGAGGAAGTGGTTACACGACAATGTTTGCTCAAGGTTTGATTTCTAATGATTGACCCTTGTTAAATGCCATATATGTAGCTATTAAATCATCTTCTTTGCGTGAAAGGAGAGTGACATACGCTTTTACATACTAGGCTTGTCACTGCTAGAACATGGGATATGAGAACCATTAAAAGAATTGGAGAAATGTCCATATGACCACAATTTGCCCATTGCTTGACCACCTTCTGTTGACTTTCTGAACAATGTTTCATCCTGGTTCATGATCAGTCTTCTAAAAATTGTCCTAGGTGAGGATTATTAAAACACTAACCCGATTTCATATAAACGGGCAGTTCAAGTCGGCTAGGCGAGTTAAGCCGGATTTGGGCGATTTATTTTATAAAAGAAATTAATTTTAGAAACATAAAAAAGTAATGAAAACTAAAATAGTTTATACTGATTCGTACTTTTATTATTTTCAAGAATATTAATGTAACAATTATTAAACTAATTTTATTATTTTTATATAGTATAATTCATGATTTGATGATATATATAATAATTTGTTTAATAAATACTTAACAAATAGAAAAATATGAATCATATTAGTCCTCGGAGGCCCTATCCGCCTGACTAGCTCATAGAGGTTTTTAGATCACTGTTCATGAACCAAGTTATGTTACATTATTAGTTGTTTGTTGCTTCATGCATCTATTTGAACTGATTGTGCAGTACAAATGCCACATGTGATTGTCACTGGTCTTGAGGATTACAAGGCAAGAGGAACTCAAGCAACGCCCTACTTAACCGTGTCGTTCTACACAGAATTTGCAGAAAGCAAGGAGCTGGTGCTTATCCGTGGAGATGTCGTGCTTGCCAGCAAGCTCACTGACTCGGAGGCAAAGTGGCTATTGGAGACCATCCAGTCATTTTACCTTAACGATAATAGGTACAAGTTGGTTGAGCGGTTCAACAAGCAAACACATGAATTTGAGTTCAAAGACGTTATGCAAGCCCTGGAGATACCCAACACGTGATTTCTTCCAAAGAATCCAAACTCGGCTAAATAATTTGGTAAGCTTAGGGGTGAACTTTTTTTAAGTTCCTGAGGCCGAGGTTAAGGCTGGTTTTGAGGTTTTATATGATCAGTGCAATGAATTTTGATTGTGGTGTTAAAGGAATGGGTCCTGTCCTCCAATTTGTATGCTTATGTACTAGATAATGCATATATGGATAAAAGGAGCCAATTTGGTGTTCAAAACTTTGGTAAAATGCTAATCAGTTTCAAACTTTCATCAATTTGATTCAGAAATAAGAAAAGTTGAAGCTTCCAACATATTCAATGTATTGGTATGCGTCAATTTCTCTTCTGATAGATATGGTGTTTCAGTTCCAGTACACATGATTTCAATTTCAATTTTAATATTTAACAATTTTCTTTTTCTTATTATTCACTTCTTTCTTCCTTCTTCATCCTTTAATGGTTTATATAAGTTTCTGTGCAGTGTAATATTTCCTTTCCTGTATAAATTTTTTTGAAAAAAATCAAAGCATTTTCATTAATTCAACAAACCGGGTGGGACAATCCCGATAGCATACACTACAAACAGTAACCTACATAACAAACAAATTAATTATAATGATAGCTTCCTTTGGGTATTAATGATAATTCCCAGAGGATAATATTATTATACAAGAATTTAAAAACTAAAATCAAAATGAAACTAATAATTACGCATTTTTTTATCAACAAGAATTTAAAAGAAAAAATGGTAATAATGTGTTATATTATCCCATTTTTGCAAGATGGTGTTTTGACAAAAAAAAAATTGAATTGAACTTTATATTTTTGTGTAAAATGTGTGTATTATATAAAAATTTCAAAAATGTCCATAAAATTAATAATTAAGATTTTGTAAAATAATTTTATAAATGACTCGACTTAAAACTAATTAAACTATATAAATTGTATTTTGAAGATAAAAAAGGAAAATAATTTAAGGATAATTTGGTAATTTGTGTACAAATAAATGCACAAAAATGAAAGTAAGTGGGGCAGGTGAAGTTAAGCATAAGTGTTAATGTCATTTAACCCACAACTTTTCAGATTTAGTCCAATCCAAGAGATTTTGTTTCAACCCAACACGCCCCAATCCCATGCTTCTCCTAATTATTATCATAACCATAAGATAAGTTGTTGCCACTTAACCCATAACTTTTGATCGACCTCACTGAAAATTGATGAATTGTAACATCACAAAATCGGATCCATGCATGTACACTCCTCTCAAACTTGGTGAAATCATCCTGTGTATATGGTACAGAATGTGAATATAAAATATAAATAAACAAAACACACTCACTCACCGCAACTACTGTGTTGTAACTTGTAATTGTAAGGCTAGCTCACTGGAAGAGAACACAGATACATTCGACCAAAATGCAAAACTAGAAGTCGCAGTATCAGTAAAGTATGAGAGAGGGAGCTATTGAGTATTTTGTTTCTTCTCTGTTTCACAATGTTCCTCAGCTACGCTTTCGCGGTCTTCCCCCTCACACAAGTTTTCCTGAGGCTGTTCCTCGCTCTCTTCCATCGCTTGTTGTGGCGCTTGCGATGCTGAACTTGCTGGCTGCTCGTTTACCAAGCTCGTCAGGCCATTCTGCTTCAGGTACGTCTCTAACGGAAGGTTTGCTACTTGAAGAAGGCCCATCATGCTTATATTCGGTATCATCCCTTGTTGCAATTCTTCTTCGCGCTCAGGCTGGAAATTTAGGTCTATCTGTCCCTTGCCAGCTTCAGACATGGTCGAGACGTTGTTGCTTTGGCTCTTGGATTCCGACCTGACTTCCCTGTCCAAAGAATCGAGCTGCGGTGATGCCTGCCCCCCGGAGGCGTTATCTACATCTGCAACCATGTCCGTGTCCTTGAGGGGCCACGCGTGCTGGTTTCTTTGCGCAATCTCTGCCTCGCGCTCTAATTGGCGCTTCTTTTTGCGGATCATGAGGGTTTTGAAACGGCGCTTTACTGTCATGCACACGTTGCATGTACATGTGGGTTTGTGCTTTCCCTTCCCGCTAGGGGGCTGGATGCACACGATACACGAGCACCCAGGACGATGCCTGGGATGTTTGGTGGTTGTTGCGACTGATATGGTAGCGTCAGGGTCACCCACATTGTCCCCGAGGATTGCAGCATTAGCCAAAGCATCCAAACCTGAAGCTTCGTGCTCTGGTGTTGCCTTGTGGCTCACAGCTATTCTCCGTTTTTTGAATTCTAGAGAACAATATGACGAACTGATATCAAAATTATTTCAAATAATACAAAACATGTATAGAAGTGGGTCACTTATACTGTAATCTGATAAACTGGCATTGCAAATTAGTGAATCAATAGGATGAGGCTACTTTTTCCCAGCAGAACATTTCATTTTAGTGTTGTGAGGAAGATCCTGGTATCATACCATTGTGCAGTCTGAGAAGATTTTCCAATTCTCTAGGGGTCAATTCATCAGGAGCAGAGCATGAACACCTGAGCACACAAATTTACATAAGACTAAATACTTTTCCAGAGGAAGGCTACTGTCTTGCAAAATGAAGTAATATAAGATCAGAAAAATATGGTATCCAAGAAATTGTTGTTCTCACCTGATCTGATCCCAACAATTATCAACACATGTCCATTTTGGAGGAAGAAGAAAATCAACTGGCAACCGTCTCCATTTCATGCAACTATCACATTGGGCCCATTGCTCTTGTCCGCTGTAAATATTTAACCTTAGTAAATTATTTTTCAATGTGATATATAGATTACTTCATATTTCAAGCTATAAAATACACGAGGATTCACCACAG
This sequence comes from Geranium rotundifolium, assembly GCA_963920655.1. Classification (NCBI taxonomy): domain Eukaryota; kingdom Viridiplantae; phylum Streptophyta; class Magnoliopsida; order Geraniales; family Geraniaceae; genus Geranium; species Geranium rotundifolium. The sequence goes on along the minus strand of OY987313.1, from coordinate 35,481,232 downwards.
ACAATTTGAACAGCAACATTTATTTTTTGGGGTGCATCTGGCAAGTGAAATTTAATTACAAAGTTTACCGACTCAAATTTTCTACAGACAGAAAAGGATTAATTTTGGCAACGGGTTTTTAGAGCATATGAGTGTCCCCAAGGGTCAAAATTAATTTAGAGCATACATCCAACAATAAATCCTGAAGTTACTAATCAAACATAAACCATGAAAGGAAGAAAATAAAATATGAGCATTGAAATCATTACCCTGTTGAGCCGACAACAAAAATACTGCTCTTCCCGAAAATTGGAGGTTCCTGTTTTAATATGTACAAGAATAAAATCATTTAACAGCTATATCGATCACAGGAATGAAAATGAGTGGATATGCAAAAGGTGGTCTACATGATAAGTAAGAATTGAAGTGGAGAATCAATACTGAAAGATTGAATCCATATATGTCTAGTCTAGCACAATCCTTGTATTTTTACCATTCATGCCTACTATGTCTTTCCGAAGTGTTGGATCTTCACGAAAATATCAGAAGATGGTTGCACATATAATATATAACTATATTCGTTGGCAAGATACAAATTTACTATTTAAAGACATACTTAATTACACTATGAATGGGGGAAAATCACAGATAGCTAGAAGAACTTTGAAAGAATTACTTACTTCATATTCCTCAAATTCATGATCCTCAATTTTGACTATACTTGGCTTTATACTTGGGGGTGGGCGGAGCAAATCCTGTGCCTCTTCCCACGTCAGTTTCAGCTCTAGAGCATCTTGGCTATCAATTAGCAGCCTCTTACTTTTGGAGCCAATATTTCGAGCTCTCTTCCTCTCTGGAGCCACCCCTGATGATAGCGACCTACCCTCATGTTTCTCAGAAAAATGTGCGGCAATTTCAGCATTAGTTGAACTCATATGTTTGGAAAGTGCATGTAGGTGGGGGTCTGTGCTCCCCTTCAGCGACTGGAGAAGGCCAGAGTAACCACTTACTATAGGTAGGTTCTCAAAAACACCAGAAAAGAAAGTTTCACTTGGATGAGGGCCATTAGGAATAGCAGATGGTTTGGTTTCCTGTTTATTTGATGACTAAGGTATCAATGATAAATGATTAATTTAGCTAACATGAAACTGGTTGTGGCTTCGTACCTGCATTGCAACAGAATTTGATGCTTTCCTAAACCCCATAACAAGTTTTCCTTCAGGCTCCATTCGACTAAATGTCACTGCATAAAAACAAGTTATAAACAAACCATATCAGAATGTAAAATATGGATCCCAAAGTTCAAAGGTTGATATGTTTTTGATTGACCAGTCAAAAGGGTTTAAATTAGTAGTGTAAGAGGCGTTAATGGACCCCTTATAACATTATGTATAAAGCAAGCCTATGAGAATGTATGGAAACCAAAACTTCTAAGTAAAGAAGTGAGTAGTCATATAAAGCTACCAGTATCTCCAGCTTGCAACTGCATAGACTGTATGCAAGGAGTTACACCCTCCAAAACATACATCCGGCTGTTGTTATTTGGCCAAAATCTGAACTGAAAGACCCATTCTTTTCCCTTGATGTCTTGGATCCTTAGAGGAAGGCCCTCTGGTTGAGAAATGGGAGGAAAATATGCCTGGAAAGCAATTAAGTTAATAAGCAATAAACATTCATTGCGTATTTGCGCTGAAAGAATAACATAAGTAAATAAATTATAAGCACTGCCAATAAGTAATGAATATCCATTGTATTGGAAGAATAGAATAAGTAAAGCAGGAAACTTACTTCAGCACACGCTTTAGGAAGAACTAATCGACCAATACGACCAGCATCACTGGCGCTGAGAACCTTTTCAAACAATGGTACGATAGTTGAATTCGAACTTGAAGATAACATGGTGAAAAAAAACAGCGTTAGCAGACACTAAAAACTTAATTATTAAACTGATGCACTAAAACCAACAACATAAGAAAGACTATAACTATGCGTACTCTCCAGATATTTGCTGAAGCTCTTGGTCAGTAATCCTTGGCCAATAACGAGGAAGCAACTGACTCCTCCCGCGTCCTTCAGCTGGTGGCCGTGCAACACGTATTTGTGAAACCATGTTAGCATTAGCCTCCAGCCCAGTAGCAAGGACTGGCTTTGGGGGCTTGGGCATAAGATGCCGAGACCTAGGTCCCTGTTGGAATGGAGAGGATGTACGGCTACTTTCCCTTTCATCAATGGCAGCACCAGAGAAGGCATTTGTAATAGGAGTACCCAGAGTGATACTCAAGTTTGTCTGGGCCAGTGACTCGTACACATCCTTTGCACCCATATTTGATTTACCAACTTCTAGTTTGGCAAATTGAGAGGATCCTCGGGATGGTTTACTGAAATTAGAAAAGCATGCACTCCCAGCTTCTCCTGCAGATGCCAAATTGTCTTCCTGTTTCATTTTTCCAAACGATCCAATTCTGTCATCCTTCTGCGATTGAATCAAATGTCTTAGGTCAATGCCATCTGAACTACTGCCTAAGCGCATAAACTTTATTTTGTCAACACTAGCTCCATTTGATTGATCGCCCACAGAAGTGGAGCGCAGATCATTATGAGCTTTTGACATGTCAAATCCATTAGGCTTTTCGTCACTTGCCCTCTGTGTGAATATACACATACTATGAGCATCATAATTTTCTTAAATGTCAAAGTGAACATTATAATGTTTACAAGAAAATACCAAGCCCGCAACATTCTCTATAGAGAGAGCTAAGCTAACTATAACATCAGCCAATTTAACAAATATTTCCCCATTACTTAATAAATACTTGGTCTCTCGGCATCTACTTTGACACTTCATTATTAGGAAGCAGACAAAAAACAAGTATAAGTATAAACCCCCAGTAAGAGTGACGAGGGATTCAAGGCCATCAAAATGCAACATTGTTTTGTCAATTTCAATATCTTAACAAATTGTTTATTTGCAAAAGTGTGCCCTGAGAGAGATCATGATTGTCTGAATGATACTTATTGATATGCTTCACATATTGACGCTTATATGATATTATGATGTAACAATTAACAAACTAATTTTTGTTGTTAAAAATGCTTGCACTGAAGTTCCTATAGGTATCAGTGTTACAACTTACAGGAAATGAAATAACTAAATGAATTTAAATTGATCTTACTGGTTGAAGTCCTGAATTCACTGCACAATTTATACAGTTTATACCCCCACCGTCAAGTAGCTCAAGTAAAGAGATTGAAACAATGCATCCACAGTGGAGCCGCTGTGAATATAAAAATCAATTAGACTCCGTTTACACCGATGTAAAAGAGGAGGAATTGCAGCGATGAAGGTGAAGAACCAAACTGAATTAAGACTACAGACTCACCTTTCCACAAGATGTACATTCCCTCCAACCAGAGTCCTTTGAGTGGAACACATCACAGAAAATTGTTTGCTCGTATGCAGAACTTAAAAGGGGGGAAATATTGAAATTAGAATTGAAATAAAGGAAAACTAAAATCATGGACCATAAATGCTATTTTTCCCTTCATAATTCTTAAATAAGATTTGGTTGACAACTATAAGAGGTTTGGATTAGTTAGCAAGGAGGTAAAAGTAGATTGGTCAAATATAGGTCAAGTTAGTTATGTCTTAATTCAAATAGGATGGGGCTTTACTAAATTTAGTAGGAGCCATAATAATAATTTTAATCATAATTTTAATAACTAAAAATTATTTGTGTATCATCAATTCACATAGAATCTAATGTCTAATAATACCCCATCATAGCTATATTCTGTTCTTTTTAATCATATCTAATTATCCACATTCCTAAAAAAAAACAATATGATTATACATATATACTCCCATCAAATTTGAAGCAAAAACTATACCTTACCCAAAGATAAGCAACTCAAGATACAGCAATGAATTAGGCACAAAAAAATTAAGAACCCAAACCCAGATAACGAATCAATTTGAAGCCTAAATCCCAAATAAATCTCAGAAAACGACCACCAATCCACGGTCCGTACAAATTCAAGCAAGTACGCGTCAACACGAAGAGAGAAAATATGTTACCGTACCCGCACTTATCGCATAGAGCGGCGGATTCGCCAGATCGCAAAGTCCATCCCCGGTGACACTCCGCTGACGTCGTCGCCGCCCCGCACATCGCATTCATGCAAGTCGTCGACGCCATTCTCAAGCACAATCCTGCAAAATCCCACAGTCCAGTACCAAATCGAATCGTTAAACGCAAAGCCCTAACGATCCGGCATCGCGATTTGACCAGACGAAGCTCGAAACCACAAATTGGTCAAATTACAAGGACCAAATCGATGAGCAAGAGAGGCGAATCCAGACGAACTGACCTCGCAACACTGCGTATCCGTCAAATCACAGCAAAAACGCGTCACTCCATTGACGTATTTGGGGAAGAAACGGTCGAGGAAATTTTGGACTTGGCAAGTCCACGAGCTGTGCAGGTCCGATCGGAGAATCGTGGAGAGTGAAGCGGAGAGAGGAGCGAATCAGATTCCGGCGATCGGAGAGTGAAATCGGCGAGAGAGTTATGGGAGAAAAAGGGCATGTGATGTGCATGCAGAGTCGAGAACACAAAGAGAGATAGAGAAATAGAGATACACAAAAATGCATGCACGATGATGCTTCAAGACTCGGCGAACTCTCCCACCTTTCTCTTCTTTTCTTTTTCTTTTCTTTTTCCCCAATTACCCTCCTAATTAATTTCTTCCCTTTTTTCTTTTTATATTTCTAAATATAGGCTAAAAAATATTATAATTTTCTTCGGAAAATAGAAACACCGATTACAAGTACGACTCACTGTTTTGATGGTGCTTATGTTGTTGGAATTGTTAGTTGGAACAGTGGTTGACTTTAAATATGATTGCTAATCTTTGTAAAATATTTTATTCCGATTATTATGACTAAATAAAATATATTAATTTGTAAGAAGAAACAATTTCAATGTGGATTGATAATTTAACGTCCAAGTGAATCAAAATAATCTGATCTAGGTAAATTCATTTTATATGAAAATAATATGATAAATCACTTTCCAAAAAATATTTGTCATCAACTTTTTTTTCAATATATATTTTCTTGTGAAATTCTGAAAATTAAATGATTTCTTAATTTATCACCTCATGAATTTACTTAATTAATTCCGTTGTATAAATATGTACATTTGGCACTCGATAAAATCATCGAATTGATTTAAGTTGTTTTTATAATTTATATAATTACTCAATTCGAAAACATAAATTTTTGAACACGAATTTATTTATATGAGATATTACTATCAAAAACTATAAAAAAAATAAATCGTGTTATACAATTCTTTTTATTCAATGTAGCATAACAATTGTTCATACCCAATTTATTTATTATCAGCATAACGCAGAGCGTACGTTGAGAATGTCTTGCTAATATATGAACTTTTAATATTAATTGAAAGTTACTTTGAACCATTTTCATTCCAAATATATCAGGGTGTTAATAAGATTGTGGTAACTTTTACTAAAACAAAAATAAGTACTAGTAAGATTGTTATGTTTTTTTGATATAATTGTCCTAAATCTACCCAAAAACCAAGTGTCCCCTTGGGGACCATAATAATATTGAGTTGAAGTGTGTAGGGTAATTATCAAAACGTATTGGTAGTGAGTCAAACAAAAGAATTATCGAAAGTAATGATCATCACTTAGAATTCACTCCAAATGGTTATTGGATTGTTATCTGCAAGCACCTCGTGGGCTCATCTCATGGTCGTGACACAAATAATATTATAGATTAAAAAACACAATAGGTACAGCGAGATTTATTCTAATAAAGTATAAAATACGGCCTCGGGACAGCACCGTAAAATGCGCCACTGAGACGCTTTTGTATCCAATGGCATATTTTCGCATGCCGCAAGAGTCAGACTACTAAATTACAGAAATGCCCATGTGGATCCTTTTTTATTCACCATAATACCACAAGAGCTGTGCTAGCGTGCACCAAAAGAGACCGCTTGCTTGGTCCGAGCGGGTCCTCTTGCCGTTGATTTCAGTTTCATCGTAACGGGCTGTTGAGGGGCGTGACGTCACGATGATGCGGTGCGTCCGCTGGAAGTGCGGTGGTACCTACCGCGCTGATAGAGAAACGCTAACCCACGCGCCTAGTAGATGGTTTATTGGGGGAGTCACGTCGACGACTGCTGACAGCAGCACCTGGTATACACGCGTCCACATTGCGGCTGTGATTGGACTGCGAGTTGAAACGGCCACTCCGTTGCCACGTGTCCATAAACCAGGCCCAATACACGCCCCCAGGCCCAAACTGTGTGGAGCAAGAGCTGTTTGACCGGTCAACGAGTTATATTGAACATTGATATTGCCTTCCCAAACACACACACACACGCAGTACATTTCATTTCACTCCTCAGCCATGGCGGGAACGGCGAGCTTCAGCGTCTCGTCGGCGGTTTCGTCCTCCTCCGTGCTCCGCCGCACGATGGTGTCGTTTTCTCGGTTCTCGAAGCCGTCGTTGGCTACCGGAGCGCCGTGCCGTAACAGCTTTCCGAGTAACGAAGCTACTTGAGATTGTCGCTCTGATCAGATTCTATTTTATGTTTGTTCTGAGCTTAATTTTGTGATTTTCTGCAGAAATTTGTGCTTTGTCTGGGAATGATATCAAAGTAGGCACCAACATTGTGGTGGATGGAGCTCCGTGGCAAGTTCTAGGTATCGTCTTCTCCAAATCGTAGAGATCGTGCGATTATTTATATTGCTGTTGCTTTGTATTTTCGATTTGTTTTCTAGTTTTGATTTCATCTGAAATTTCAAGCCTGATGGAAGTTTATCAGCGAAAATTAAGCTTGGTGTTGTTTCTCTGATCATTCTGTGTGAATCGTTTTCTGTAATTGCTCAACTGTAGTTGTAAGTTATCGTGTATTGCTGGTTTATGAGTGCGGCTCACAACGTAGACAAGAGTTTTCATGAATTTTACTTGTGTAGAAGCGTGTTTGTGGAAATGTCTAGCAAGAATCAGGGAGCTTTGAGTTTAAAGTATTTGAATGTCGAATTACTCACATTCCTTATTTTCAAATTGTTTTTTCGTGGGGCGATGGGCCGAGGAGTCACGTTATGATCACCTTTTGCTGGATGGCTGCATTTTTGTAGTTTGTATTTGTGCATATGTTCATATTGTTTCATTGTTTGCTTGGAGTAATTTTTATATACTTCTTCTATAACTGGTTAGATTAAACTTATATTTGGCCTCGTATAGATTTTCTTCATGTGAAATCTGGAAAGGGGGCAGTATTTGTGAGGACTAAAATGCGCAACTATGTTACTGGAAACATGGTTGAAAAAACTTTCCAAGCTGGAAGTACGGTAAGTTTGTAATGTGTATGGAAGTGCAAAATTATTTGTAATTAAGTTTTGTGCAATATATATATGATGAGGATAGTTAACAGTAGCCAAAATTTGATTCATGCACTCACTGTTTACGTACACATTTCAAATTTCAGCTGGATGAAAATCTATTTTGTCCTCACTGTGGATTTCATTTTACACTTCTAAGCCTTTTGTTTACCGATAACTATTTCTTAAGGAATAGACATAAATTTGTGGTGCTGTGATATTCAGATATTAATAACGAGGAGTGGTTGAACTATTTGAATTTGGTGTTATTGACATAAATGAAGCCACATGAGTATGGATTCTAATTAATTTGAATTTACAAAGTCATGATTGTAGTTTACTTTAATAGTTCTAGGACGAAGTGTTAGACAAAAGGCAAGAAGAATTGAATCCTATTCGTTTCATTTTATTTACTATCATTATGTCGTTCCTGCATTACTGGTATATTTATCTAGAATAATGCTTCTTATGACATGATGCTTATCAATTTTTCATCTATGCATGTATACGTGTGATTACTCCAGATTGATGTGGCAGACATCTACAAGGAAACTAAGCAATTCACATACAAAGATGGTTGCCATTTAGTTTTTATGGACCTGGTATTCTCTTTTTTTTAATGTCAATTGGTCTTCTATACAAACATGTTATGGTCCCTTTTCCTGGCATTCTACTTGTAGGTGGTGATTGAAATCCAGTAAAAAAATTCCTTTCTGTTTTGGTATTTTATGGCTTTGAGGTTTATCGCTAATTTTCAGTGAAGTTTGTAGATGCAACCATCAGCTAAAGTTAATTGTAATAAGAAGACATTGAAAACATTGGTTTGGCATTCAGTGTCTGATTTTGTTATTTTATTGTATGCAGGCTACTTTTGAAGATATCCGTCTTATTGTGTCAGATGTTGGGGATAAGACCAAATGGCTTAAAGAGGGAATGAATTGCAACTTGGTATTTTGGAATGGAAAGGTATTGTCACAAATTTTCACCTTTGCATTGTCTATCTGATGCTTAGGTTATTAAGTTTTTACGCGGGAACTTCCTGCTTTGTCGTGAGCAAGCCAAACTAAATGGCTCACAACTTCTTACCGTTTACTGTTGTGTCTAAGTGCAATTAAATTCACAAGTTGATGCATATGCTAAATGAATTAAACAAATTAAATGCATACATGCTTTCAGGTTATTGATTTTGAAACCCCCATTAAAGTCCAGATGAAAGCGGCTTCCTGCTGTGTCATGATCAAGCCAAACTAAATGGCTCATAACTTCTCACAGTTTACTGTTGTATCTAAGTGCAATTAAATTCACAAGTTGATGCATATACTTAATTAATTAAACAAATTAAATGCTTACATGCTCTCAGGTTATTGATTTTGAGAACCCCACCAAAGTCCAGTTGAAAGTGGTTGTTGCTGATCCGTGTATTAGAGGGGATACAGTTCGAGGTAATAATGTTTTTCGCCTCACTTTTAAAATTGCAACAAATTTGGGATGAGACACGGAAAATGTTGGATAACCATTATGACTGCTATTGAAGTTTGCATATGACAAGTGGTTTCAAATAGGTTTCATGACTGATTTGCTCTTCTTTGTACATGTTATTATCGACGTAACAACTATGGAATAAATAAAAAAGGCCGAACTATGTAAGTGTTCCAGAGTGCTAGGAACCAGTTCCCACTACCAAACATAGGGAAAGCCATTATTTGCTGTAACCACTCATTTCTTATGAAAATGGCCCACGATGTCCAAGTTTTTTATTATTTTGAATATTCAGATTGACATGTTTATTTTAGGAATTGGTAGTGGGTAGTGCTGCCATTAGCTTACTGGTGCGTCATGCATGCGACATACACATGCCAATTGGTTGGTGTTCATATGTCACCCCTTGCAATTCCCTTCATATTGAATGTTGGTATTTGTTTGGTAGCTGAGTTTAGTTTTAGCTGCCAGCCTTACTACTTGTCTAATTTTGTATTTTCAATATGGCAGGTGGCTCAAAACCAGCTACTCTCGAGACAGGTGCTGTTGTAACCGTCCCATTGTTTGTGAATGTGGGAGACGAGATATTGGTGGATTCAAGAACTGGAATATACATAAGCCGCACCTAAGTAATATCTCAGGGTCAGACAACTCTTCCTTTTTGCCACTTCCCACTACATGTTCATGTAAAAATTTAAACCTTGACTGCAAAATCTGTACACGAGGCAGCTCATATAAGATAGATTTGGTTTGCACATTCTGAGAATGTTAAGTGTAGCCATGCGGAACATTTTGAAGTTAGATGTGTCCAAGTGAAGACGAGTCCTGTTATGTGTAGTTATGTGGAATCACAGGACTGCAACGCGTTAAGATAGAAAATGTTGGAACTATATCATAACAAACAGGTGATTCGTTGTGATCTATATATTGGATTTCCTAATAGAATAATCCAACCAAAGATTGTAAATAAGATAATAATTAATGCAAAGATACGATATAATATTATTGTATATTAACATCACCACATAAATTTCAAAGGAAGAGAAAATGACTAGTAATTGTGAGATTGATGCTTAGATCAGAACCGCAGCGATCTGCTAAAAGCCTTGCAGTAGTTAAGATCACTTGGTTTCGGGGCTTCCCTGGTCGCTGGGGGTCTGGTGCATGTCATGCCCAATAAAGGATTCACCAATTTCCTCATAATCTTGCTCAAACGAGACCTGCAAAGACTCCCCCGCCGCACCCGAGCCACCATTGCAGACTCTGGTGGTGGCGGCCGCGGAGGCAGAGGAGGAGGAGGCGCGTGGGGTGGTTTGGGCCTGGAGCGACAGGGCTCGGAGAGGCTCCGAGCCAGTATGGCCTGGTTCAGCTTCACCTCGAAAGAGAGCCTCTCGAACTGATCCAGCAGAGTGCTCTGTTCGTCCCCAAACTTTCTCATCACCACAGCTATTTCTTCCATCGTAGAGCTCGAACGGTCGATCTCAGCTTCTTCACTCTTTATACACACAACACATCACACTGCACGTCTGAGAAAAGAAATGGGAGATTTGGGAGCTTGTGGTGCAAGCTATCGGGAGGGATTGGAGAAGATGAAAAGAGACAATTGTTTTTGTCTCGGTCTCGGCAAGTGAAGCAAGCAAGGTATCGAGAACAGTATGCATGAAACTGGAAATAGAAAGTCGGTCAAATTGTGCCGTTTACCCAAACCCAATACCTCTTTAAATGCTCCTAATTAATAGCCGTCTAAGTTATTACCTAACTAGTTTGAAATATCAATTTTGAGCTCAATTATCAATTTTCTTTGTATTCCATTACTACATGCTGGAAACTTTATTTAACTGAAAGCCACCCCAAAATAAAAATTATTTTAAGTCATTCCGTTAATAAAACAAATAGTTGAGATTAAGGTGTGTTATTAATAATAACTATATTAATTATAACCTCCTAGAAGGTTTATGTTTCCAAAAACAAATATAGTGAAAGGGATCGACATTAATTAATCTGACTCACACTTACCACCTATTGACTTATCTTCGTAAATTATTTTTCAATTTTCTTGATATTTAATTACTTTTATAAAAATGATTTATATATGTATCTTTCATAAATTTTGAATATTTAATAGCTAAAATATTGAAGTTAATCTTCAAATTAAAATAGAATAATAACATAAATAATAAGAAGTTAATTTGTATAATAGGGTCGATGTGCTGTACTGTACTGTACGGACGAGTCTTCAATTGAAATCTATAAACGGCGTTATATATAGTCCTGGAATTGAACAATTACATGTTCAGACTATGAAAATATAAAGCCCATTATAGATGGGCCCAATGACACGGAGCCTGGCCCATGAGACTCCTCGCGTATCGTGTGTTCTTACCGTTTCATGGCACCATCACCATCCCAAAAATGCCGACTTCCCGAGAACACAAGTAACAATTTGACTCCTTAGATTTGTTTTCTGCTAATTCTGTGTTTCGCTTTCAGTGCGTGAAACCGAAGCTGCTCGCGGAACTTTGATTCTCCTGTTTCTTATGGCGCGATAATGAGGCGCTCCGGTCGAGATTCGCAACCGTTCGCGGCGATCTGCTTCCCTCTTCCGGCGAGCTTTGGGGTTTCTAAGGATCTGAACTGATCTGTGTTTTCGATTCCGGTTCCACTGGAATGGATCGAGATCGAGTTTTGGCGGTGCTTTTCTTGTTTCTGGTTCTTTCCAATGTTTCCGATGCGATTCGGAGGTTGGACGAGGCTCCACAGGTCACCAACTCAACCTCACAACAGCAGGTGATCCTTGGTTCTCGGTTCTTTCTCTGAAAACGCTTTATTTGATGATTTATATGTGTGTAGTTGAGTGCTATGGGTTTTTTTTCTAGGTTTCTCGATTGCCAGATTCTGGGTCCAGTGAGGTGAAACCAGATCCTAAAACTGAAGATGGTGTTAAATCAGATGAGGATGATAAGAAGAAGATTGAGGATCGTAAGGTTCCGGACAATTCATCAGTGGTTGATTCTCAGGTTCCGCAAAATACATCTGCAGTTGATTCTCAGGCCGCCACTGATTCACCAGTAGTAGATTCTCAGACGCCCGTTGATTCCCGGGCGCCAGCCAATTCTTCTGTTGTTGATCCTAAAGGTTTGAATAATTCAAGCTCTGTGAATGTGAGCTCGACACCTAATGTACAGAATGATACGAATCCTGTGAGCCAGCCACCCACTAAGAAAACAGATGGTGATAAGCTTGATCAGGAAGCGGATAAAGATGGCGACAAATCCTTGCCAGAAGAAAAGATTCCTGAAACTTGTGATGGGCTGCCTCACAGGTGCACAGATGGTTCTTTGGAAGCCTGCATTCAAAATTTTGAAACTGGTAATCCTTAATTTTACTGTGTTCTGGTAGCCGCAATAGAATTGTTTTTGTGTTTCAATCTATTGTGCTTTATATTGAATGAATCTGTTATTGGGGGTGGGTTGGTGAGATGAGCTAAAAGGCACAGGCTTTTTTTTACTTGTGTTCCGTTGATGGAGCGGTTGGAGTAGTTTACTTGATTTTGTATTTATGAGATTGCAAGATCTTGATTTAGAAATTTTGTCAGTGATGTAGGGAGGTCAGAGGTGTAACTAGTTCATTGATTTAAGGGGTTGCTGTGATATGTGAAGAAGAGTGCAATGATACATTAAGTGCAACAGACTAGTGTAAAGCATTAATTGGATTTGAGTTATATCACTTGTCTTGGAGATTTAGCTCCTGTGGCAACATAAGAACTAAAGAGTAGAAATGAAGCTAGTGGACAGGACTCAAGATTTGGAGTAAATTCAATTACAAACACGATGAGAAAAATGAAATTTTGATTTTGCTGATATATATATTGTTTCAATCATAACATTCCTCTCGACATGTTTAGAATTATAAATAGGAATATTAGCTATATCCCTTCAGAGGGTGGCAAACCTTATGGAATAGTAAACAGTAAACAAATATCATTGTTTAATTTTCTATTTTATTAGTGTCATTAGGTATTTCTAGATAGAATCTGTTTTTTTCTGAGTAACTATAACTGGGGTGAGGGCTTACTATTGTATATTTTGGTAAATTAAATGGATTTATTATGTTTCTGCCTTGACGGAAGAGTGAAAATGAGAAAGAGAGAATGTGGTTGATATGAAGGACCCATCTCTCTGGCAAAAAGCTGCTCTTGCTCTATGTATTGAGTGTATGTCAATTAAATGGATCTATGCTGAAGTCTAAAGATGAACTTAAAGTTCTGTAATTTAGGTATGCACCAGCGATGTATGAAATAAGTATTGTGCTTCAAAGATGCTACAAAGCTATCAGATTAGGGTAGCTAATATGAGAATGCTTAACTGTATTTGTGCTAACCCTAGGAATGTTAAGATTATGAATGAATCTATATAAGTAAGAGTTGACTACCTTCAATTGAACAGGATAGTGTGATGAAAGAGAATGCAAGTAATAGATAAAAAAAATCTAAAACATTCGTGGTGACAATTCCAATTTTGTTTGGGAAATGACCTGTCCGTTAATTTTCATTGTCAGCAGTGGCAATATAGCTTCATAATTTATGTTAGGTCTGTTTGAAGAAGGCATTAGAATCTTAGCATAATACTGTGAGTTATTGCGTACGTCAATATTGCAATGTGGGGAACCCTGGCACAGTGTTGTACATACATCCCATACTTGATCTTTTGCCTCATTCCAAAGCCACATTTGCAATTTGGCCTAAAATAAGATCCTACAGGCTGATTTTATGGAGGCTAGTTAATCACTCTTTTTGTTACGAACTCTGATATACCTGGTTTTTGAGACTTATTATAAGGTTCCCCCGTTCTTCCCTATAATACATGCTTGATGGCTTTAAATCATGATTTTATAATTGTAATATATATTCACACATGTATAATAATGTATCCACCCTTGTCTAAATTTTGAGAAGTGTCCATGTCCTGAGACATGTACTGGCATGAGAATCTACTACCAACTTCATCATCCCTGTTGTGTGCACTCGTTACCTGAGACACATTGGCCTGATGATGTTATTGTCATTCACGAGTTCATATAACTAATATTTCTTTTGTTTTCTGAGTTCCTCTTTGTTTTATATTCCATTTTATTTTATTTTTATTCTTGCACATTTTTATCAACAGAGTTGGCATCATATAGCAGTATATTGTCTAAAAGCCTTTCATTTTCTCCTTCTCACAATGTTTTTAAAGTCATCTTGACTTGGTAAACATTTCCATTGCATCAGGGTCTAAAGATTTGGCTATTCTAGTGCGAAATAATGGGAAGAAGACTTTGAAAGTGAGTCTTGACGTCCCAACCTCTGCTCAAAGCTCCTCAAAAGAGCTGGAAATACCCGAACATCAAACTGAGAAGGTACAAATCCTTATGTATGTTAGTTAGTTGTTTTTGTTTGTTCATTTCGGAAAATTATGCCCTACTTTGGTAATAAGATTCCGAAATTAGTGACAGAAATTTTTTTTAATTGTTAAAGAGGGGAATGAGGGTATGGAAATCAAAATTTTATTAGTTACATGAATCCAAACAACTATTTCAAGCTTGAATCAGCAATTCAATTGAGTGATCATTACTTCCGACATTTTTTTACTTGGCCTGGATGATTTAAATTGAGGATGCTATAAAACTATGCGGCCTTGTCACCTAAATTTTAGTGGTTTACCCAGAATAACTGCTTCAATACAGGAAGCAGAAAAGCACTAGGTTGGCAATGAGAACAAATCTATAGATGCTTGTTTTGGCTGTGAGATTTAATGCCTCTGACTCATCTCTAGTTTAACTAATAAAATGGCAAAACAAAAAAAAATCCTCGTAGGGCCAGATCTAAAATCTTCTAGTAACTCCAATTCCCCAAACTTTACATCTCCACGGCGGGATATCGTGGATCCTGTTAGGTAGGTGGGAAGGGATTAGGGAATGCTTACGTGTCTTTATTGCATATAAAAAAATCTTCATGTAAGGTGTTCTATACTATTCCTTCTGTTTTTATTTTATTTCTGAAGTAGCATTTTCATTTGTTTGTATTTCAGATCAACATCTCAATAGATGTTAGTGAAGGCAGTAACATAATTTTCAAGGCTGGAAGCGGAGAGTGCAAGCTCGTCGTGGCCCCAGTTGCATCCGAACCAAACTTTTTCCTGCGCCTTCCTTCTTTTGAAAAATTGGCGACTCCCGTCAATGGCGCCTACTTAATGATTATAGCAGGTGTAGTTCTCGGGTTGGCGTGGGCTTGCTTCAAATGCAGAAAATCAAAACGGCATGATGGGATCCCATATCAAGAACTCGAGATGGGACTACCAGAATCAGTATCGGCCACCAATGTAGAGACAGCAGAAGGTTGGGATCAGGGTTGGGATGACGATTGGGATGATGACCATTCAGTTAAATCTCCAGCAGGACACGCTGCAGGAAGCATATCGGCAAATGGCCTGACGGCTAGGTCATCCACAAATAAAGATGGTTGGGACAATGACTGGGATGATTAGAATTTCCATTTCAAAGAGTTAAGTGGTGAAAAGAGCTTCACTAGGATTTGATGAGAAAAAGTGCACACCAGATGGGGAAATTGAGGTATTAAACGAAAATCTTCCTTGCACGAGCCCGAGAAACAGGTCTGTATATCGATTTTTTTCCTTAGGATGTGTAGTTGGTAATGTATTTCTGTTTTCTTTTCTGTTCTGATCGTCACTGATATATTTGTATTTGAAATTGTGTACAAAGAAACTCAATTGGTTCAATTCAATTTTCATGGAACATTTGCTGTTTAATTGCAAGCTTGTAGGGGTCTGATGACAGTTTTTCCCATTGACCCTCTTCAAGAATACATTGTTTTCTGTGTTATGTGTTATGTGTTGTTCTTGTTTTGTATTGTACAATAGTTGTGTTTGGATGTGTCTTGAATGAAAT
The DNA here is from genome assembly GCA_963920655.1 of Geranium rotundifolium. Lineage (NCBI taxonomy): Eukaryota > Viridiplantae > Streptophyta > Magnoliopsida > Geraniales > Geraniaceae > Geranium > Geranium rotundifolium. The sequence continues at coordinate 35,465,407 of OY987313.1, read as the reverse complement.
AAGAATTTACTTGGATTAGCTTAACGTAGTAAGGTCTAATCAGACATAGTTACTTTGAATATGCTTCGACTCCAATTATAACTTATTGGAATTGATCCACGATGTGCTATGTTTATCGAAGTACTTGTCACGAAAATTGCCACAAAACATAATAGACCAAACTGAAGTTTACAACAATGTCATTTGTTTGTAAAAAAAGTTTACAACAATGTCATTTGTTTGTAAAAAAAACTTGTCACGTTCGACAAAACCGAAGTTTATGATCTTGCGTTTAGGCATAAATTTATAATTCTATCAAATTAAGTTTCTCGTCTGTACAGAAAAAGCATCGAGTAAATTTTTAATGTTTTTGCACCTAACTATCGCGAAATGACACTTTCATATCCAAATTATTTTTCTCTATTTTTTAGTACCCTGGCAATATTTTTGTGACATCCTATCTCTAAAATTCTTAAAATGTCCAAAACGCCCTTGGTTTAAGAAACCAAAATCAAATTGGTTCAATTTGGTTTAAAAACCAGGGCATTTTAAAAAAATTATCAGGGTATTAAAAAAGAGAAAAAAATAGTTTAAGTATAAAAGTGTCATTTCATGATAATTAGGTGTAACAAAGTGTCATTATCTTTTATTATTATTATTTGTTTGTTCTTGCACCCAAATTTTGTCGTTATAACAAGTTATGCAGCTATAAAAGGGATTTGTGCAGAAACGGATTGAAATGAAGTCTCACTGGTTTGGGACCCAAACGCAGAAAAATGATACATATTGGTGCCTGTCAATATTGATCCAAATCACTCTTTTTGTAGCTCCCACCACAGATAAGGTGCATTTCACCTTTTCATGAATTGGAGTCTTATCAGTAAGGTCTTATCTTGTTTGGTGCATTGTTAACTTACATTACATTACATTACATTCATTTGGGCGTATGAGACATCATGTTACTTTTGTGCAAATTCAAGAAACTGGATCTTGATGATGATATCAATGCAATTTTTTTCTGTGTTTGAAATGAATGACACATTTGAAATTGCACAATGCCAATAAAAATCAAGTGGATGCCCCCAAAAAAGCCAAAAAGGGAACATTTAAAGCTTGTGCAACATGATCACATGCTCATTCTCCCAAGAAAACTTTCCTTTTACTTCACTTCACTTCACTTTATTTTTTTATTACATGAGTCAATAATTCCAAAACCAAGAGTAGATATCAAGTTTTCACAAAATCATTCAAACCCAATTCATCAAAACAAACAAAAGCAAGCTTAAGATAATTTAAAACCCTGAAAAGTACTTTTGCAAAATTTATCCACTGGCCTAACATTTTTAGAACACTTGAAATATGTTTAACACAAAAACTTTTCTTTGGTACCCGTTTTTATGGCATCTGCAAAATCTTCATCTTCCCTTAATGCTGCATAGAACTTAAACACTCAAGAACTTCACTTTAAATCTTTTTCCACTTTCAAGAAAAGCATGAGGCAATAAGCAATACACAGCATGAAAAGAAAGTAGTGCCCACTGATACAAAAGGCAATCCATGATTGTTATGCACTAACCATTAGTGCATGAAAAGCTCCAATTCAGATGAAAATAAAATAAAAGATGTCAAGTGCTTATGAGGACCCATGTGGTATGCCCTTATAATAATGTCCCCAAAACCTTTAATCTGGTCCCCTAGGGTTTCAACACCACCCCTTCAAATTTATGCCTTCACACCCAAGTCTAAATCATTACATTAACTAACCATACCATAAAAATTCATTTAGGTTAGGTGACCGCCTGAAACCTAACACTGAGAGCACCTGTCGGCTCCATCATTTCTAGTTCCTACCTTGTTCGACAAGCACAAATGCACATGATGTTGTTTTTTTGTGTGAATCCTGAATCATCACTAGGCATGACAAAAGAGTTCTTCAGCATGTTTCTTGAAAGCATAAAACTGAAAGCTCAAAGAGAGAACTTCTTGAATTATATAGCTAAGCATGACATGTACTGTCCTTTTCACTGTAACATCATAAAGTATGTTCAAGCATTTCAAAGTTGATGAAACAAAAAAACATAGGTATATATATTGCATGTAGAGGGAAAATCAAAATATCAAGAAAACAACATTTTATCAGTAACCAAATGAAATGGAAATTCGAAGAACAAATTAAAAGGAAAAATAAATACGAAAGATTGAATTTTTTTTGGTAATGTGGAATTCTTACCTAGAAAGAAGCTTATGCAGTTTTGTCTGTCGGGTTTCTATGGGGTGATTCTTTCGAACTCCTCCTGCCCTTCGGAGGGGCATTGGATGAGCTCCAAAATGTTGACGACCTCAGCCATGTCTGGTCGGTTTGACGGAACCTGAGAAGCGCATACCAAACCAAGCTTTATCACGGGGATCGCCTCCTCCACGGGAAAGCTACCCCCAAGCTTCCCATCAATACATCCCTCGGCCTTGCCATCTTCCAGCGCTCCCCTCACCATTTCAGTGAGGACAACCACATCATCCTCCATGTACTCCACGGGTTTCTTCCCTGTGATCACTTCAAGAACCAGGACCCCGAATCCATACACATCACATTTCTCGGTTATCTTCACTGTTCTGCAGGCAAACTCGGGAGCCATGTACCCGAGCGCGCTCTGGATCTTGCTGCTCAGCATGCAGTGGTCTAACATGGGTAACAGCCTTGCGAGGCCGAAATCAGCAACTTTAGGCTCGCCCGAGTTGTCTATGAGAATGTTGGTTGATTTCAGGTTGTAGTGAGTTATGTTCATCTGATGAAGGTGCGCCAAACCCTTTGCCATCCCCAAAACTATGTTGAACCTCTGTCGCCAGGTGAGGCAGTTGCCGTCCGATCCATCATGGAGGTTTTTATACAAATTCCCGCTCGTGACATACTCGTAAATAAGAAGCTGCAACGATGGAGTCCAATAGTAACCCTCGAGCGCCACAACGTTCTGGTGCCTGATTTTCCCAAGCTTCCTCACTTCCCCCTCGAAGTCTTCTTGAGACTTGATCAAGCTCGAGACTGTCAGCTTCTTGATGGCGACAGCGCGACCATCCCTGAGGATTGTTTGGTAAACGACCCCAAACCCGCCGCGACCGAGCTCGCATTCCTTGTTCAGCAAGGCATGTGTCCCGACCACAAACTCAGCATGGCCCGAGAACATAACGAGCTTGCCATAGCTTCCATCAGTACTAGGAGAGCCGCTAAACTCTTCCCCCGACAATGTCAGTGAAGCAGCAGAGCGTAACATAGACGACCTCACATGAACGTTGAGGACACTAACAGCTATAACACCAAGAGCGATGAAAACAGCCGCGCCAATGGCAATAAGGGCCGATATGCTGAGGATAATCTTGTGACGGTGATTCAAGGACAATGGCCCAGCGTTTGGCGTGTCTGAGGAAGAGTTGGGATTGAGGACAATGGGCTTTGGGTGGACTGCGGGGCAGGCGCGGCTCACGATCGAGCCACATAGGGATGGATTGCCCGAAACTGAAGAGAGCGAGATGGTATTGAAGAATCCACCAACGGGTAGCTCTCCTTGGAAGTGGTTGTGTGAGATGTTAAACGATTGGAGATGGGAGAGGTTCATTAGCTCTTTGGGCAATACGCCGGAGAGGTCATTCATGGACAAGTCGACATATTGGAGATTGGTGAGGTTCGCTATGGCATTAGGGACAGTGCCTGTGATATTGTTTTCAGACAGAATCCTACATTGTACAAATTAAACACTAACATTAACCTTAACATTCACAAACCATAGCACCAGATAAAGTATGCAGAAACAATTTGACACACTCAAATCAAAATGAAATTGAAGGTTACTTACAAAGATGTCAACGCCGAGCATTTCTCAATCTGAATCGGGATTCTGCCTCGGAGGAAGTTCTTCTCGAGCTTCAATACCTTCAAAGAAGCTGCTCCTCCGATTTCCGATGGAATGGTACCATTCAGATGATTGAAACTCAAATCAAGAGTGCTCAGGGCCTTCAAATCACCAATGCTTGATGGGATAGATCCAACGAGGTAGTTCATGGACAGATTCAGAGAATGCAAGCTACTAAACATCCCAATCCCAGACGGAACCTGACCAGACAATGCATTCAGAGACAAATCCAAGACATGTAGCGAAGAAGCCGATGCTGAACTAACAGAAGCATTGTCTATACTTCCACTGAATTTGTTACCGGAAAGCAAAACGCTTTGCAGCCCAAATTTAAACATCCACGGAGGAAGGTTTCCGGAAAGCGAGTTATGGCTGACATCGAGACTCGCAAGGCCAATGCATTTCGCCATCGAATCTGGCAAGCTTCCAGTGAGGTAATTCATGGACAAATTCATTTCCTTCAATTGGCGAAGATCTCCTATCGAAAAAGGAACACGCTCGGATAAATTATTTGCTGAAAGATCCAACCTTTCGAGATTACCCATTTCTCCGATCCAATCAGGCACTTGACCCGCCAGAGCATTTCCTCTTAAACTCATAGACCTGCAAGAACCAAGCTTCCGCATTGACTCTGGGAGCCACCCGGATAAGTAATTGTGACTAAAATCTATCGACTTTAATCGAGAACAGCTCCCAATATCCACAGGAAGCTCCCCAGACAACCAATTCTGCTGCAAGTTCACATCAGTCAAATTGCTCATACTCCCAAACCCTCGCGGGAGCTCTCCCTCCAGCTGATTCTCCGACAGGTCGAGCGACTCAAGGCCTCTCAGGAACCACATTCCAGAGGGCACCTTCCCAGAGAACCAATTCGACGACAAATTAACAGAAGCCAACATTGGACACCAGGTCAATGAATCAGGGATTGGACCAGTGAGGTTGTTCTTGGCCAACGAGATTGCTCTCAGAGACCCACATTGCTGGAAAAACCCATCTGGGATCGTCCCAGAGAGCTGGTTCTCGCTCAAGTCGAGAACCTGCAAGCTGCCGAACTGACCCAACCCAGAATTCAGAGGACCAGTGAAGTTGTTCTTGGAAAGGAACAACCTTTGAAGGAACTGCAACCTCAGCAAGCCTCTCCCAACGTGCCCAGAGAGAGAGAAACCGTTTAGGGTCAGCTCTGTGACCCGACCCGTCGCCGGGTCGCACCCGACCCCGACCCATTCGCAGGGCCTCTCGTCTTCTTCGTTCCAGGACGCGAGCCTCGCTTCTGGGTCCAGAATCCCAGCTTTGAACACGATCAATCCGAGGACATCGTCGTTGAAAACGTTCGAATCGTAGGTTTGGGCGAGAACGGGAACGAGGAAGAGTAAAGGGAGGAGCTTGAAAACGAAAAGCATCTTCGATTCAAGAATTTTCTTTTTTTGGCTGTAACCTAAGAATCCATGAAAGAAGTCAAAAGAAGCAAAAGAGAAAAAAGCGTAAAAATTCGATTCAACGGAAACAAAAATCGTTAATGGCTTGGAAGACGAGAGAGAGAGAGAGAGTAGAGACAGACAAAGCTTCACTTACTCATCTACCAAAACAGAGGATCGCAAAAGGCGCGGCTCGTGTTGCAGAAGAAAACACAGAAACAGAGCACGAAGAAGCGAGCACAGAACAACCAATCACCATTCAAGCAAACCGACCCTTCCCGTAACCGATCTCTCCGGAAACGAAAAACCCAACAAAAGCTTCCCAAATGCAAGAGACCCAAAACCCCAGAAAGCGCCAAAACCGTGTCTGAGAAACGAAAGGTGTGATTTTTTTGAAATAAAAAACAGAGGAACGAAGAGGAGGGTGGCGAGCGGCGGAGGAATCGAGGAGGGTCGCCGGAGAAGGAGGGTGTGGGGGCATTAAAGAGGGAGAGAGAGTGTTGGTAGTGATGACGAAGAATTGATGATGGCCAAAGAGTAAAGCATCAGTTGCTGCTGTAACCGAGAGAGTGCATTTAAAAGGAAACCTTGAAATGTGTCAGTCAAACTTTATTGGTCAAACCCCACCACCGTCCTACGTGTCATCACACGTGTCACTCTCCGCTGACCTGGCACCACCGGCCATACATTAAAAACCCCATAGTTTTTGAAGAAAAAACAAATTCCGAAATTTAAATAAAAATAAAAATATTTTTCTCAACTTAAACTCCATGATTCGACTCTTAACTCATAAAGATCTGAAGTATTACCAACCTATTATGAGTTTGTGTTCAAAAAAATATGTAATTTAAATTTACTATAGTGTACTAAGCAAGTTTTTCAATTATTATGGTGTATTTTTTTGTTTCAATTCATTATGATTAATTATTTTTAATATTATTTTACCATAACACTATTAAAATAGATAAAAAAGAACTATTTCATTTCATTTTTTATGTGTAAAAAATATATAAGAGTTTTTATAAAAATAATTTTTATATATTTTGTTACTACTTAATTGAGTTTTATTTTTTAGTGTTTAGGACAATGTACACATTTCTGCACAAAACTAGCATAGTTTGTTGTATTAAAGTGAAATTACCCTTTATAAAATTATTTATTTTTAAAAGTATTTTTTATTGTTTTTGAACAAATAAACACCTTTAGAAAAATATATTACAAATTAGTCATTTTTCAAACAAAAAAATATACACGATCCCCATTTTTTTAATTTATCGGATTAAAATTTGTCTAGTTGTTTTTGGAATTGTGACAAAACGACATGTGTTTTGACGTTGGCAGCGTTGTTGTTTGGAGTTTTAGGAGAGGTCCTGAAATTCTGCTAAAGAGAAGAGAGGATCGGAGTGGAAGGTTCCAAATTTCGCAGACTATTTGAGTTCTTCTATTATTTGCCTATGGCTTCTGCTAATTCCGACTTTCGAGGATTATTATATTACATAATATTAATTAATTAATTTACATAATTATTTTGGGTGTGTGTTGCTGCTCTGCTACTGCTATGATATGAATAAAGAAACATGGGTTTTGCTGTGGTAATTAATGTGGGTTCTCGGGGACCATGAAATGGCACATGAGTGGCGTGAATGCCGGATTGTCTGAAACTTTTAGATCATCCAATCCTCCCATGCTCCTTTCATTTTTCTCCTTAATAAAATTAAAAGTAACCTATAATATGATTTGTGATGTATAATAATTATGTTTTTGTATGATTACATGTTGCTAGACATGCATATTCTAACACAAGTGAAGTCATGGACACACTTGTTGGATCTAACTCTCCAACTTATAAAATTGAGTTTTTATACGTGTTATAGAATATATTAAATGTAAGGAGAGTACAAAATCATATACTAAAATATTATAAATATTTAACTTTATTTTATTTATACAAGTCTAAGGGGAGAAGAAATATGAGAGGTCTCATCGAAAGACAAAATGTCTTGAGGAAAGATGAAAAAATAGATTTTTAATACTCCCCCTCAAGTTAGAGCATGAATAGTAAAAATGTTCAACTTGTCGAGTAAGTTCATGATAACGACAACATGTATGCACACTCTGAATTCAGCTCTATGGCTGTCATATACGCTCTTCGACTTTGACTTAATGGTGTCTTGCACTCTTCGGTTTCAGCTCTTTGGCGTCTTGCGCTCTACGACTCCAGCTATTTGGCGTCTTACACTCTAAGGCTTCATACTTATGGCGTCTTGCGCTCTAAGTTTATGATTTTTTCGAATGACTCGTGGAGTCGTTCCTGGTCAATTCTCTTTGTGAGAATTCTCAAACAACTACGATGGTACAAACTGTTGTACCTTTTGCCTAAAACCTTTTGTCCTTTTGTCTGCTAATCTAAAATACTCATTTTAGTTTGCATCTACTCATTTTATACTCTCTCTCTCTGCTCATCTATGGTTCTGCCATGTACTATCTCTAGTTACAACCTCAAATCTTGACGATCTTAATCAACAGAATCTCAAAACAAATAAACAAAAGACATCCCATATGTGATTCTCTAGAAACAGAACTAAATAAGTGTTCACATAGTTCAACTACCAACCGTCGAGTGACATCAAGGTCACACTCAAATCCAAAGATGCTAAGTTATTGTGTTTTATTTTATGGCAAATGAGACTATTGAATTGTTTCTTGTGCTACTTAGACCTACCATCATGCAACTAGAGTTTGTCTTGCACAAATTACTATTTTAATTAATCAACTATTTTTATTGATTTTTATCATTTGTTGCATAAATAAGGTGTACGATTAAATTCATTTAATCATTTGCTTAATTTAATCTCATAAATATAACTCATATAAATGTATATTAATTTGATAAAAAGGTGTATTGTTTGATGGAAAAACATGACTATACATTGATGGATTGTATAAATAAGAGATTTCATTTAAGAGTTTGAGGTCCTCTTATCCACTTATACAAAACTAATATTCTGTATCTATCAAAGAAAGCAATTTGAAGAATACACATTTAAGTTCTCATGGATTCAAGTAAATATATTTATATTTTTATAGTAAATTGCATGTATTCTCAAGATTTTTATTATGTATTTAATATAATTCTTATATGAATATGTGAAAATAATTTATTTTAAGAATCCTTAAAATTTATGTTAGTTACCATTATAGTTTATTTATGAATTTAAGAATTCAACTTACATAAGGTCCATATATTGCTCGAGGTGTTGTTTCGGCGGAGGTGAGCGCGAAGAGAGGAAGATGGGTGAAAGAGAGAGTTAAAAGATGGGTTTGAAATTTTAAAATATATCTAAGGCTATTTTGGTCTTTTCAATAAAATGGAAATAGACCAGTTTTTAAAGGAAGTTAACATGATTACTGACAATGAGAAATTGCAATTCTAATGTATCCCTGAAGTAAAAATAAAAATTGGTGTAGTTTTGTGAAAATCACCTAGTTCTATGTATAGTTACATGAGGTTTTCTCATCAACTAGTTCAGCATATGCATCATCTAACTCAATGAGCGAGATCCATTAATATTTATCCTATATATGATGTCGTGTGTGTGTATATATATAGCAAAATGTCACTTACCTCCCTTGTAGTATACGCGATTTTCACTTACCTCCCTCACTTGACTAATGTGTTCTGACAGGTCCTCGAACTTTCACAATTTCTCACATAGCACCGTTAGTTTTTGGTTAAAAGTCAACTATTTTTATGAAAATGACAAAAATATACTTTTAGTCAAAAGTCAACTATTTTCATTAAAATCATGTACATTATGGTGTGGTTATTGCATGTTTCTAATGTGAAATTACCTCCAATCAACAAACAGAGAGCAGAAACTAAATGCCCATAAACCTTCTTCAATCCAAGAACACAAAACATAGGTAGCCATTTCTTTACTCGTGCTCTGAATTTAGATTCTCAGAAAGACCGAAACTTGACGAAGACCCCAAGAACAGAGCAAAGAGATCAAATCTAAGAAGAACATTACAAAAAATAGAGAATCTACGAGGACAATCATATACACAACAACTGCAGTGAAAACGGAGATTCAAGATATAGAGCACTTCCGGGTTTCGTCAATTGTGAAGCGGGTTGGGGCTAGACGGGACGAGCCGCTTCTCCACGCCTTACCTCGGGTCAATTTTGTGGCCGTCTTCTATTAGCATTGAAGTTGAAGTAATTTTAAAATTTCAAGACAAAACCCATTAATAAATTGAAGATCATCTCTAATATGCACAAGTCTAAGAAGAGCTTATACTTCACTAAACTTGACTTCTTGTTCAGCCTCTCAACAGCAAAAACCACCGAACAAGTGCTATAACTCATTTTAATAAAAAAATTCAGTCCTAAACAGTCAAAATAAGTCGATTCCAATGGCTAAAACCATATAATTTTACTCCATTGCTTCCAATATCATACAAAATTTGACATAACTGTAACTTTAACTGTTCATCAAATGCTAACAAGTAACAATAGCACTAAAATTGAAGTAAACTGATAATTTCAAGACAAACCCACAAATAAATTAAAGCAAAACCAATCAAACACGCGAAATATAAAAAAAATGGGGTGTACGGGACGAGCCGCTTCTCCACACCGTACCTAGGGTCTATTTCGTGGCCGTCTTCCATTAGCACTAAAGTTGAAGTAATTTTAAAATTTCAAGATAAACCGAAGGAGGCGGCGGAGCCAGGGGCCAGCAATGGCGTAGGATCAGCTTCTGGCACCGAACGGGTACGGAGCGAAGATTCTGGCGGAAAAGAACCAAATCGCATAAACGGTGGCGGCGGAGGAGGGGGTTCCCTGACGCGGCGGCGTTTTCCGGCGATCGGACCGTGTCGGGGATTCCGGAATCTGAGACCACGAAGAGGACAAAGCTCATGAGCAGTGTAGCAACATTTGTGGAGGAAATGGCAATTTTTAAAAAATTTAATAGTTAGTGAGGGTATTTTGGGCTTTTCACAAGAATATTAATTGTTAGGTCTCTGTGAGAAATTGTGAAAGTTCGAGAACGCATTAATCAAGCGAAGGAGGTAAGTGAAAATCGCGTATACCATGAGCGAGGTAAGTGACATTTTCCCTATATATATATATATATATATATATATATATATATATATATATTGGTCTATCCAGATCACCGTAGCCCTAAAAGAATAATATACGATCCAAAACAATTTATATCAAATTATATGATGTATTACTTTTGTTATCGTAATTACTATTACGATTTATGTAATCAAATGTCTAATATATTATCACGATAGTATTAATACAATTTATTTATTAATTTTCATTAACACAACTAACACATGTGATTATACATTATATGTAATTGAGTCTCTTGGCGTAATTTAAAATAGGGATGGCAAACAAATTTGAACTCGACGAGTACCCGCTCGATCGAAGTGAGTGAAACCCAAAAAATGTTGGGTTCCAATTTTTTGAGCGGGTGCGAATTGACCTATACCCATCTTGATTCCGACGTGCACCCGTACCATTTATAATAAATTTATATATTAATATTAAAAAATTTCAATATTATATAATAATAATAATAATATTTTTCGGGTCATGTTTCGGGTTTCGAGTTTCGGACCCAACAGTGTTTTTCAGGGGCGCCCACTTATTGTGAGCGGGTTTTTTTTGCAGGTTGGACACCCATTCAATGCCAACGGGTTGGGGTTCTACCAAATCTGATGCAGTGCAAATCAGGAAAGTGTCGAGTTTCGACAAAAGACTAGTGTTTTGTGGGCGGAAACGGCATTCTGAGCATCCGAGGTCATCTTGGGGTTCAAAATCGCAATTTCCTAAGTCCCATGCACTTTTGGCAATTTTTATATTTTTTGTTTCCAATAAGTTTAGGATTTCCTTTTCTGCAATTAGGTTTTGGCTATTTAAGCACTGTCAGACGTTTATGTTATTCATTAGTTTTAAAATTAATAAAAAAATTTAAGTTTCCCTCAAATCTATCACCTTCGGTATTCGCAAGAAACAACGAATTTTGATAAATAGTTCTTTCTAGTCACGTACGCTGCATCAAAATTTTTACTTATTCCTAATTTTGAAACATGCAAAAGAAGGTTCAATATTTTGAAACATGCAAAAGAAGGTTCAATTTGTTGTATATTATATGATTGTAAATCATATTAATCCCATATTGAATAAAAATTGTTTTTATATTCTAATTTGAATGTGAGTTATGCTCATTTCATCCTCTTGAATGTTTATGTTACAACCTTTCAATTTTGTCTTTAAGTTTGCATTGATTCTTAGAATTCAAGAGGTGGAAGAGATGAGACTATAAATAGATGGTCTTTCTCTTCATTTTTCAATCATCCAAACTCAAGAATTCTTGTGTTATTGTTCTCCCTCTTCTACATTTCTTCGTTCGGTTGGTGATAGAGAAAGGTTCGAGTTCTAATTCGCTTGAACTAGACCTTTGGTGTAAGGTGCTAGTTCGGAGTTGTTGTATCCAGGGAGGTGTACGCTCGCTGAATCCAACACCCGAGGGAGAGCGAATACACTTTAAGGAAAGTGTCCAACACGCCTCGACTTTTTCTTTACGGTGTTGAACTTGTATTCGGTAAAAGGTTGAGTTACAATTTATAAACTTTATTGTTAAATTTTATTTTAATATTAGCAACTTGTTGATTATTTTATAATATTTTCCAACACAATTTTATACAGAGTAACCTATTGCGAAACTAACTAATTTACGATTTAACATATACAAATAATCCCAGAACTAAAAGTCAAAATTCAATTAAATTCAAATCACATCTTATTAAGTTTTTAATTCATTCGGTTGTTGACCTATAATCCACTACATGCATATTAATGACCAAATCGTGTTTGATAAATACGACAGTTGTGATTGTCGAAATAATAGTTCTGAAATTGAACACATATACTAGTTTAAGGATTAATTAAGTTTTGACCGTTATCAAAACTTACTTAATCAAGTATTTAAATATTTTGGTTGGTCAAATTTTAAGTCACATTATAAATATAAATAAATTGTAAGCTTGCCCTTATCTTCCTCTCTCTCAATTGTCAATTCTCATTACTCGAATTTCCAGCTCACGTGACAGCGATGACGAACCGGTTTAGTATGCGATGGGCCGGTTCAGGCCCATATGTTATCAGTGAAAGCCCAATATAGTTTTCAACACCCTATACCGTAAAGTAAAGATTAAGCATAAGCCAACAAATTAATGTTTTTATTAATTGGTTATAAAATATGAATCTTTCGGTCTGTACTCCCCCACGGGTCACGAGTAGGGCTGTACATGAGCCGAACAACAGTTTGAACTTAACTCGTTTTATATTCAGTTTGAACTCGTTATAATCGACATCGGTCTGAATTCAAACTTATAAATAGACAATTTAACAAACAAGTGTAACCAAGTTTAAATTGAACATATCAAACTCGAGCTCATGTCATACACTTTTTTAGGAGCTGACTCAAACCCTAACAAATTGGTACTTCATTGACTCATTTACAGTCACATGTGATTTATGTCACAGATTAAAATTAAACCTAACACAAGATTTTAAGTTATAAATTGAGGGTTTATGATTTTTAAACATGGACACAAAAATTAGAATATATAGTGACTCTTTTGATCACCTTCTTAGATGATCATAATAATTTAATATGAGTTAACCCAATTCTTATTGAGTTTCGAAAACTTGTTTCTCTTGAAATAAATCTTTTAGGAGTGGGATTCAAAACGAACTCAATTTCTTATTATTAAATTTTATCATTCGAAAACTTGATATAACAAGTGTGATTTCATTGAGAATGTTTACCTAAGTTTTTGTTACCAATACATATAAAAAGGTGAAACCTTATTTTATACCAAACAAGTAGTCTATACATCAAACTAATCAAGAAACATATACAAAGACTAAGGAGCCCACAAACCCAAAACTCAAAATTCAATTCAAATTAAAGTGTATTAACTTAACCTATTAATTCGATCGGATGACCTATATTCCACGCCACTACTCTGCGTGTTAATGATCAAGTGTTAAATGTATTATGATTGTTGATAAATGATAATCTCCAAAATAGTTGTGAAACTACAAGAGTCTGGTTATAAAAATTAATAAGATTATGATATGACCGTAATTTACAACTGTACTTTCGGAGTGCAATTTCAAAATTTTCTCATCAAACATTTGATTTGACTTCATTAAATTCGAATGTAAATTAAATTCAAGTTCAAGATTATTCGTTTAGCAAGAAAATCAATTATTTAAGACTCGCAATTCAGCTCATTTGTATTTAGTTAATTAAGAAAAATTAACTATTTTTTTAAAGGAAAAGAGAATTTTATTTAATAAACAACAACTAACCCGTCATCAAGCCGAACAGCTGAAGTTAATGTCAGTTAAAGTAAACTTGGTCAATTCGTGAGCCACTTTATTACAAGATCTACGAGCATAAGATAAATAGACATTAAAATCGGGAGCTGTAAGAACACACCTACAGTCATAGATAATACCCCAAACGTGTTTTTAGAGTGTTTTTCTTTTTGAATGTGATCCACCACCCTAAGGCAATCAGTCTCTATTTTCATCTCCATCACGTTGTTATTTTTTATTATATTTTATGAGTTACAAGTCAAATGTAAATACGTAAATCCATCTAAACCCGAGTCAAACCAGAGCTGAACCAATTTTTTTCAATCCAAACAAGCCTCTAACAATTACAGACTTCGTTTAACAAAAAGTTTTTAGACACATTTCCGTACGTGGAGTTAATGACGAACCGGTTTTGAGTAAGCTGGGCCGGTCCAGGTCCATTTATCCTCAAGCGACCACACAAAAGCCCATATAGTTCTCAACATATACACAACACTGCTACATTTAGCTTAAAATACAAAGCTGCGATTTGTCTGTGGCTACACGATAAAGATCTTGACGGCCACTATTAAAGCGATGTGTAATATTTGCAATATTTGATTTAATTTTCGTCTTTGCGGGGGGATAGAATCGTCTTTGCACCTCATGTTCCACGATCGATCGTTCCAAGCCTCAATCGCGACCGTGATTTCACTCTAAGCATCAATCGACGACAAACTTTCTTCTTCGATGACGTTGGCCGACAAGACCGCTATATCGAGTAATAACATAATTTGACTCAAATGACCGCTATATCGAGTAATCGTGCAATTATATGATCCATCAGTTGATAGATCAGTGATTGCGCAATCCACTATTTCAATATTTAACAAATCAATGTTTTCTTTTTGCGATTTCGTATTGTCATAGTGCAATTTCTCGATGAACATGTATTTCAGAAAATGTGTTCTGAAACAAATTTCCATGGCTGTACATTTTATTGGTTCGGTTTTCACATTGCATTAGTACACCAAGTATTGATGTTTTTTGACATTTTATTGGCGCAACTTAACATTGTATTGGCATAAGTTGACATTGATTTTCATATTGTAATAGTGCACAAAGTATTGGTACTTTTTGACATTATATTGTCACGAGTTAAAATTGTATTGGCACGGGTTCACATTGTATTGACACGATTCACACATCCCAAAACCATTTCAAGGTTCATCCGTATGGTACAATATGAAACACAATACTCTCGTTACACATCTCCCCCAATATGGTTCACTTTCCTTTTTAGGATATAGTATGGAACCTGAGACCTTCGTTACACCTCTCATCAGAGTTCACTTTCCCTTTTAGCCCTTTTAGGGTATAGTATGAAACTCGACTACCTCGTTACACCCCTCCTCTAATATAATTCACTTTTCCTTTTAGGGTATAGTATGGAGCTCGAGGCTCTCGTTACACCTCTCGCTCGATATGGTTCATTTTCCCTTATAGGGTATAGTATGAAAATCAGGACCCTCGTTACACCTCTCCCTCAGTAAGTTTCTAGCACTATTCTATCACAGTTTAACAAAGTTTCGTAAAATAAACAACTTAACAGAACATGAAATTTGCTTCAAAACACATTTTTTCTTAAACTTGTTTCAATTTTTACAAAATATTTTGCATGAAACAGTTCAACGAGAAATGACATCCTGACAGTACGAAATTGCAAAAAAGACAGTCTTTTGTCAAATATTTAAATCGTGGATCGCGTGATAACTGATCTATCGATTGATATATCATTGAATTGTACGATTATTCGATATATCGATCGTTAATTCGAACTATGCTATTACTAAATTGTTAGGTCGAGAAAAATTGCCGAAAAAGAAGGTCTATCGCCGGTGAACGTTGCCAAAGAAGAATGTTTTTGTCGGTGAAAGTTGCCGTTGATTGATGCTTAAAGCAAAATCCCAGACGCGATTGAGGGTTGGAGCTATTGATTGTAAGAGAGGTAGGTTTCACTTGTTTTGTTAATTGACTACTTAGCCCTTTCTTATTTTAATTGAATTACTTTAAAGTTAAAATTAATGATTAATGATATCCATGAATCATTATCATCCAACTGATGAGTATGGTTCCTAAGTTTGTATATGAAGAATGGTTTGTAGTGGAATGCATCTCAAAATTGGATGTCATCTATGTGTTAATTCTAAATCGAGAATCAGTCCAGAATTGGAAACCGAGCCGAATTATGAAAATTGATAACTATAGATAATGATTTGATTTTGTTTATTTTTAAGCAAATGAGTCGATTCCAATTTATATATGGTTCTTAGAAGTTAGAATCGACAATTAACCGGTAGAATCGTAGTGAAGTAGAAATTTAAATATTTAAATCTTACTAAGGTTAGTATTGCATTGCATGAAAACTCGAATGTCTTCATTTCGTATTGTTCAATTATTTCATTTCACGATATGCAATTCAAACCAAAACCCAAACTAAAACAAAGTGAAAATTATATAATTGATCTGAAAGTAAGTTTCACATGCCTAATTAAGCCCATATTTTAAGTCACACTTAATCCCAAATTAAGGCTAAAATAAAATTCTGATTTAAATTCTCTTAGTTATAAAACATTACATCATTCACTGCCACTATCGACCCTTGAGCTATTTGCTTAAACTTATTGATCAAACACTTTACTTGAAACTAAACAAAAAATACATTGCAGTGTGTAGAGCACAACACAACGGTGCATTAATCACATATCCATAAGGAATTGTTCATCCTTGAAGCAATCCGCAAGTTACTTATTGTTGAAGAGAAATGTGTATATAAACTCTCTTTATATCTTGTAATCTTCTGATGTATCACATCGAATTAGAGCCTCACCATGAGAGTGGTCAACTCATGATCCCGGTCTTACCAGCAATAGGAGTACCCGACCCAAGGCTCTGATACCACTGTTGGAGAGATCCGGGCCTTACCTAGGAGGATCACCCAAGGAAAGCCCACATACACATTAGAGCCCACATTTGACCCAAAAGATTAGCCTATTGAGTTTAGGGTTCAATGTGTATATAAACTCTTCTTATACCTTGTAATCTTCCGATTTGGGACTTTGAACTCACATGTGAACACAACAGACATATAAGCACACAAGTATTGTGACAAAAGTTCAATTATCATGCAATGATTTGTCCAAATCTTTCTTGTCTTATAGAGCTTTCTTTTGCTTGGAATTTTAGCAATCTCTAACTATATATCTTTGTTTTGCTCTACGACTACGACTAGGACATGTAAATATTCTCTAGCCTTTCTCGGATCCATAGCTTTTGCTTCAAATGGATTGAATAGGATGAGAAACTGTGGCCGCCGGTGAACAGCCTACAAATGAGAATACACATGAAGATTCAAATCAGAAACATTCTCTGACCTTCTGATTTGTAGCTTCTGATTCAACCGTGGGAGTCGATCTACGGACCTCCTAAAATTGAGAAAACAGAAGGACGTGACATCTCGTCAGACGAAAATGAAATAAATATTACACTACTACCAGTTCAGTAACTTGAAACAACATTACACAAGATTAAGATTTATGAGCATTAAACAACGTGTCGGATTTCGACAAAAAACTAGTGTGTTCAGGGCGGAAACAACGTTTTGACCCAGGTCTCTAACTTGGGAAATGAGACTTGCAAATATCACCAACATGATGCATATAGTTTAAGTTATTGAACTAGATTCAGCTACTTAATTGAACAAGAGCAATATGATCATGTTTTGACAGTATGATCATATATTAGATATACCTTTTCACTGCACAGAGGTTGTGTAAGAATAAAAGTTCTCATTCGAGCCATTTCCGAGTAAATTGATGTGAGATTTGGCAACTGTTTAAGACAGAGAGCTCAATTGTTTAATTTAATATTATAATTTTTTAATCAAGAGGATGCTCAACTTAAAATTGTATTTTTAAAGTATAACTATTTTCTAAAAATAAATAAACACGTATTTAAAAACTATTTAAAATTACTTCAAAAAAAAACTATTTAAAATTAAATTAAATAAATGAACAATTATTCACAAATACATCGTAGAAGCTAATTTCGTGTGGGTATTTCTTAAGCCTAATTTTCAGTTTGTATGTAGATTTTACAATTACTAGTGTAACTGAGTTAAATCAAGTTTATTGGTTCAAAAAATGTTTCTAGATAAAAAATTATAATTAAATTATTTGATATGATTAAATATATCAATCATCTTATTCGAATTACGCTAATACTAAATTGTTAAGTTGAGAAAAAATCGTCGGAAAAGAATGTCTCTCATTGGCCAATGTCGCAAGAGAAAGAAGTTTCACTTTTAACCACTAATCTAGTGATCTCTACATCAACGATCATTTGATTGACCAATCAATCGATCATGTACATTCCAATCATTCGATCTAGGATTGTTTTGCGATGATTGTGCCCAGTGATGGTTACCGAAGAAGGAGACATGTCGTCAGCAACGTTCACGTAGCTGCGCGAATCAGATTTGCTATCTATCATATCGTCGCGGAATTGAAGTCCCGTGCTGCAATTCACACCAAGGTAAGAGGTAGGCATGTTATTTTACTAATTTACCCTTTCTTATATTAATATTTATTTTCTTTAATGAAATCTTAGATTAATAACAGTCACACATCATTATTATCCAACGTGTGAGAATGATTCACAAGTTTATATTTGAAGCATAGTTTATAGGGGAGTACATCCCCTCCATTGGGTCTGGGGCCACGAGCCCTAGAATTATAAGGTGGTAAGGATTCGAGCTTTAAGAAATTATTTGAGTTTGAATTATTAAATATTCAATTTAAGTTCCTTACACTTGAGCTTGACCCGAATTTAAGAAAGTTGAGCTCGTCTAAAGAAACGAGTCAAAATCGAGTCTAATCTTGTAACGATTTGTAGGCTCGTGAACCGACTCGTTTAAAGTTTAATTAATTATACATTTTAATATTGAGAATAGATCTAGATGAGCCACATCAAGTTTAGTTAATCTCGAACTTGCTTATTTAGTATTAACAATCATCTATTTTTATTTAATTGTAATTTTGAATAAATATTTGTAATGAAAATGAATTGAATTGAATCGATATGAGCTCGAGAGCTTGTATATTTTTTATCGAACCGAACTCGAGATAAGTTGCATAAATCGTTTGAAGTCTGAGCAAACACTTTTTTTCTTATAGTCATGGCATTATTTTCATTACACAGTGAACGAATAATTATTAACTTAAAAGAGTTACAAATGTTGTTGCAAATTGGATCTGTCTGACAATTTGTTCTCCTGTAAAGGAGTGTCCTATGTTCTTTGCTTTGCTTGTACCAGAAAATGAAAGTTGAGTGTCATGTGTTCGTTGGTACTTCTGCATCAATTCTTTTCTTGCATTTTCCACTTCCCTCCTCAACTTCCATTCCAATGCTTCTAAAATTTAATGAATCATTTATTATAATCATATTGAAATATTAGAGTAGAATACCCTTTCTAAAGTACATGATCTTAAACGTATAAGTATGAGAGTTTAAGTTGAGTTTCTGCCGCTGAAAATAACAATGTAAAAAGAACTATCGATAACGATGTTATAGATAACCGAATTGAGCTGAAAAATAATTAAACTGATATGAATCGATTTAATTTGGCTCAAAATTGAATTGAACCAAAACTTATCGGTTTAGGTTTGGTTTATAAAATAAGAAACAGTAATAAATTGAATCAAACCAAAAATCAATCGATCAGGATACGTGGGTCATTTTATAGTATCGATCTTATTAACTGGGAGTATAAATAATGGGCCAAAAAAAGAGTCAATGAATAAGTCAAAATCAACCAAAATGTAGAATTTCATGAAAATCAGTTCAAAATAAATTCAACCAAAAGTTGATAAGTCAAAACGGTTTAAAATATGAGAATTTCGTAAAGATAGATTCATAACAAATCAAATCAAACTAAACACTGACTTATTTAAAACCGAACCGAACTAAGTTTCGTCGATTAATTTTTTATTCATAAAACCGAATTGATTAGTTCGATTTAAAAATAAATTGATCGATTTGGTTTAAAACCGAACCTTCTGTCATGATATAATTATTAACATTTAAATTTGATGAGATTGCTCCATTTTAAACTATCATATTCAAATTATTAGACTCTAAATTATAATCATAAGAATATAAACTAAAAGAGTTAATCAAACATAGAAAAATACTATAAGGATGAAAAATTATTGATTCTTGCAACTAAAAAGTTACTATCGATTCAAATGAGGAAATCTGATAATTGATTGAAAACTGAATCCGTAAAATATTGATTTATATTTTGTTAACTATAATATCTAATGGATTATTCAGTTAGTTGAGTCCATTTCATAGCTCTAATTTCCATGTCGGTAATGCCGAAAAAGAAAATGATTTCTGATCGTTAAGTATTCTGATACTAGCAGGGGCTAAAACGACACCGTTTGAGGGGCTGAAGATTCGGTGGGGGCTCGAATCGCGTGTATTGATTACGTGTCACCTGAGCATTACACTTGCTCATTTCTCTCTCCATTTTCTCTTTGTTTTCAACCGTTGCTTGGTTTCTCCGTAACCGAGTCATTGAATTTCTCGGCGTCTCCTTCTTCTTCTTCAGCTACTGTGTCCCAAATCTGTACTCTGCTCTTATATTGCTCTCTTGACTCTTCTCTTCTCTTCTCTTCCTCGGTCTCGTCTCTGTACCTTCGCTCTCTCTCTGCGCTTTTGTTTCTGTGCTGCGCTGTGAACAATGGTGCCGATTTCGTTCAAAAACGTAAACCCTAGCTTCGCTGCCGCTTCGCAATCGAAGGGAGCTTCTTCGATCTCCTTGTTTCAGTCGCCTTCGGTTCTGCGGTTCGACTATTTGACCGGACCTCGGCGTTTCCGATCCTACGATGCGGCCAGAACCGTCGCCTCCGCCGCAGTCACTCCCCGAGGGATGGGGTGCGGTTTTCTCTGTCCCCTTCCTCGGGTTCTCTTCAGGAAGTCGTTGATTGTCTCTTCCGCTGCTTCTCATGAGGAATCGGTCTGCTCTCTATCTCTCCGACTCACGAATTTGTTTGAATTTGTTCGTTTTGCTCTGGGTGGATTGTGGATTGTGGACTGTAGTGTTTGATTGGCCGTGTTTTGTTTTTTGAGGGCTTGAGATGATTTGAGATTGAGCTACTTACTGTTTTTGGTGATGTGATTAGGAGTATTGAAATGAGTGATATATTATTGTGTGTGATATTAAGTAATGCAAATTGGGCTCTGCTGGTTTTTTTTTGCTTAATTTCTGATCTGATTTATTTCAGGGATACCCAAAGTTTGAATATTGTTTTGTTTTAATCCCATAGTAGTATGTATTTTGTCAAATACACAGCTTAAAGTTGGCTCCTTACTGCAAATTCATTGTTGTTTGGTATTCTTTTTAGTTTTCAAAATGAAATCTAATAGTGCCCTGCTGCAATTTTTATGTAAGATAATGTTGTTATATTCATTCTTCATGAGGTTCTATTGCCTCTGAAATTCCCCTGAGCCATCTGGGGATTTGTATTTCATGTGAGAGACTTGTTTGTTGGCTTGAGCCATGGAAATTTGTGGAAACACGATGTAATTTCTTATAGAAAGTTTGGCATTTGAGAAGTATAGTAGTATGTATGGAAATTATGAATTGGTGGTTTAGTACCTGTTACTTATAGTTTTGTTTTCTTACATTGTACTTGTACATGCTCCTTTGATTTCTAGAAACAGTCCGATGTTGAAGTGGAGAAGGAAAGCGGTGATATCAAAGCTAGAGCTGAAGAATCACAAGAAGCATGGAAAGAGGCTCTAGCATCTTTCAAAGAACAAGCCATAAAGATGCAGGGCATATCACAAGAAGCCTATGATACATACTCTAAGAAAGCAATAGTCGTTTTGAAAGAAACGGCGGAACAATTGAAAATTCAAGCAGACAAGGCAAGGGAAGATTTCAGTGTCATAGCAAAGGAAGTCAGTGAAGAAAGTAAAACTTACATCTCAACAGCCACAGAGAATTCCCCTGAACATGTGAAGGAGGTTGTCAACACGTTCACTTCCTCAATTGATGATGCGAATGATATTTCTACAATCCGTGACTTTACCGTCGGAATACCATATGGTATGTATAGTCTCCTATTATTAGATGCATGTAATTAGATTATTTACTTGAGCCAGTTTTGTGTGAGATGCAAATGACAGAACAACAGCTCCATAATTGAATAGATTTGATACAGAAACTGTTTTGATCTGAATCCTGCTTTGATTAAATTGTTTGCCTTAAATAAGAATTTTAGAGGATGTTCATGTGTAGCTTCTTGTGTTTGTTTTTACTTTTATCATCCGGTGCTAATCATTATCATGCAAATAATTAATTATGTTTTGCAGGCTTGCTTCTTTCTCTTGGCGGGTTTCTTTCCTTCATGGTAACAGGCAGCATTCCTGCTATTAGGTTTGGTATTATACCTGGTATCGCTCTTATGTCATTGAGTGTATCAAGCTTACAAGCACAAAAACAAGGAGAATCCTTTGGTGCAGCCTTGAAAGGGCAGGCAGGTTAGTGCCAGGCATAATGTGATGCTTACCAGACAATAGGCTTTTTGCCATTTTATTTTTCATTGTTCTTTTTGAAACACACGGTTTGAAATCAGCGTAGATATGAACATCTTTATGCATGCATTCCTGAAACTCACCCATTGACATTTCAGCCAACATCTCCACATCGTAGTTCACTTTTATCCCGCCACCTTCATCTTCTTTGTGATTCATGTCAAAGAATACTTTTCTACATAAGAGAGGTTTCAGTGTTCTCTGTTATCCAATTCTCAGCAAAAGCTCTAAGCTTCAGAACATGGATATCAACCCAAATCTGTAACGTTGATAGTCAATTGATCTTCTCATTAGATTGTCGTGTAGGATATTATTCTTTTTGCATTTATATGCAATCCACGTACTCAAGTATATTTTGAGCTTAGATGTTGGGAAACTAAATTATCTTGTTCATGCATATCTGTATCTTATTTTATGGTACTTATGACTTCATTCTCTAACTTGACTATTGGCTGTGCAGCAATATCAAGTGTATTGTTTGTAAGGGCGGTATACCTCTTGTCTCGGGTAGGAAACTTTAATCTAGCTATTCTCCTTCGTCCTTTTACTGCTTTGAGTACTGATTAAAGTGATATGAATTATTCCTGATATTTCCTGTTTCTTTTTTTTCTTACAGAAACTTTCATTTCTGAATCTTTTGACCTCCTTCATCAGGTTCCAATAATCCTCTTGTGCTCTAACTTCTGAATTAATCTGTTTTTATTTTATTTTCTTTTTTATTATATGTTTGGTGGTTTGGTTTTTCAAATATAAAAACAAAATTGCTATGTAAATTAGTGAAACAACTAAACACATCCAGGAACAAATGGATTTTGCTGTTTAACCAAACAGTTAATTATGGCTGGGCAAATTGGTGTAGGAGCAAAGCAACTCTTAGTTAATCACATAGAGAGATTCTTGAGGATTCTATTTTCAATGATGATTCAGTAACATGCGGATAAAAGTAGGAGAATGATTAAAGTTAATGGCATAAGAACTTTGGATTACACAGTTCTGGATTTCTCTTTTGTGATTGTGAATTGCCTATCATAGCAAGGGCCAGTTTGTTTTAGGCAATTATTGGGACTGATCATGTTCTAAAAGCATCGAGCGAACACAGATGAATTGAATGTAAATGTCGAGATGAGTGATTAGTAATAAGAAGACACTGCAAAGATAAATGAGTTTGGAATAGGAAGGAGTGTGATTGAAGTTGTTGGAAACAACTTCTGCCAGCAATTTGGACAAGCTGCTGGAAATAGTTATTGGTATAACCCTTTTGATTACACATGCTCGGTGTATGCTGTGAATAGCAACCTAGTATGTGTGATGCCATGCCACAGTATCCACAATGATTCTTATCTTACTCATCGAAATCCTCTGTGTTGTCTCTTGTTCGATTTGGTCTTGGTAGAGCTTTCTTGCTTTGTCTGTTCCATTTTTTCTGATGTCACATGCATGATCTTGTTTCTTGGAAATAATTGTTGAGATGATCTCGGTAATGTACAATACACACAAAATAAAACATGTTAATCTATGTTTGTGTGATTAGTGTATAATGCATCATTTTCTTCATGGTGTTTCCCTTATAATCACCAATTTTCTAACGAGTTGCTTCTTTTTGTGCAGTGCCGGAGTAACAGCATTCTATCTGTATAGGATTGTGCAAATTCGTAAGGAGCATACAAAAGGCCCGGTTCACGAACCCGAGCCAGAAAGTTGATGGCAATCGAGTTGAGTTGAGTTATTGACAAAATATGCATGTTGGCCCTAGACTTAGGTGTGAAATCCTGATTTGTGGGTTATATTTGTGTGGGAATTTATAAAGCAAACTATTATGTTCGGATTTGGTTCTTTTTTTCACCTGCTCATTTCTTCATGTGTACAGCTTAGGCTCCAAGAATCCTTTATTTATTTTCTTATTTTGACTCTAGTTGGAAACTTATCACAGTAACTGCTAAATATATTGCAAACCTCAACATGGACATTGCAGTAGAAATTGGGACAGGCGGCCGTCTAAAAATTGGGTGTTTTAAACACCGACCAGATTTTATATAATTGGGTGGGTTTAGGAATTTTATATAATTTAATTTAATTTTAAAAAATAATTATACTATTATTGTTGATATACTTATATTTTTAAGTATATAAAAGTTATATGTGAATGTTATTTTATTTTATTTATATATAATATAGTACAGATTTTGATTGTACATGTATTTTAATTATTTTAACAAAATTTAAAAATACAATCCCGTCAAGGAATCCCTTGTACGATATTTGAGCGAGCAGATATTACTAAAATTTTCTATTGAGCAAGCATGCATTAGTAAAATCGCCTATTGATATGTTCAAACTTAATATATACCAATCCTTTCTAATAATGATTTCGCCTTTCGACATTGGAATCGGTCTATTCTAGAGTTAGATACCGTTCCAAAATTATTACTAACTGTTGAATGTATTAAAGTGACTATTTTTGTACCAAGATGTGGGCGCCAGGCACTAACACCTCGAGTCCACTTATATCCACTGCTAGCAGCCTCCCTCAATGACATTTAGGAGCCGAGACATGAATATAAATTAGTAAAGTTAAGATTCAGGCACATAAAAAGCAAAGTAGAGTCATGCTTCATCATGCATAAAGAGTGAATATGATAAATTAGACTAACATAATACCAATACAAGTCTAACACCCATGATTAGGTGTTTTAGCCCCAAATCATAGTGCTTAAGTCAAAGTTCAACATGAAAGAAAAAATTTCAAGAAAGGAAGAACAAAATAGCAAACTCATGACCCAAAATGGGTATAGAAGCTCTCTAGGTCTTTAATCTTCTTCTCTTTGGTTGACTTGAGGCCGTTCTTTAGATTCTTGGCGTAGATGATGAATGTGCAGTCTTGGCTCTTCTTCAACCTTTTGGAAGTGGATAATGGAGGGAAAATGCAAGGATGGAGCTCAAAGGCAAGGGTTCACCAAAATTACTTTTTATAATAAATGTAATATGTTATAACAGACGTAGAGCAGTAAGAACATTTAAATGAGTTTAATTGTGTATGAGATCATAAAACCTGACTTTTTGAAGATACCTTTTCTCTCTTGGGGCTCGAACATCAATTGCAACTCGACCCAGACATTTTTGGGCTGCTTTTAATAACCAACGAAAAGTACAATAAAGTATAGGGGTATTTTTATGTTATCACGGTGAACTATGTGCAAAAATCATGTTATCACTGTCAACTTTAAAACTCATCAAGTTACTACAGTAATCTTATTTTACATGTGATTAATTGTTACAGTGTTAGATTTTTAAGTGAAATATCTAAATTTCTTTTGCACAACAAAACAATATTTTTAATAAAAATGAATGAACTTCATCTTCTTGGTTCAGCCAGACTGCGTCTACAGTGTTGAATCAACTGGAACTAGCTCCAATCACATTGCGAAGACAACACCGACCTCTGATTCGTGCATGAAGAAGATCTCGACATCGGCAGTCGCTAACCTCTTCATTCTACTATTTCTATCAAACAAGACGCCAATGAGCCACCACCCATCATCGTCGTTACTCCATTATTTACTTAAAAACCAAATGCTACTTGTTTATATTCTCTAAAACAATAAGCCATTGCCATTTATTTCTATTCACTTGGTGCTTCCTTTCCAATTTCCAAACACAACCACTCAACCCACCTTCATCTTCTCTCTCTCTCCAGCTTCTTCGCCATGAGAAAAAAAAAGACGAAAATGAAGTCAGAACTACAATTCTACAAATTTCGTTATCACACCAACAACTAATTTCCTATAATCATCTTGAAGGGCAATTGTAGAAATAAGTTCGATCTTCAACTTTCAGTTATTTTATTTGAAGGGCAATTATGTCACTTTTTAAAAAAAATTAAAGTCACATGATCCAGACATGTATGCATGAAATTACCTCAAAGTGTATAATTATCCCTAGAAATTAAATTCTTTGATTGCTGTCCCAAATGAATAGCAGCAGCAGCAAGAAAGAGAAACTAAACTAAACGTGTTATTGATGGATTATGTGTGAGCAAATGTAAATTTACACAACCAGTAAAATACATGTAGCTAATAAAAATAAGATGCCACAATGTTCACTAAAGAAAACTAGAACATTCCAAGTCCAAGTCCAAGTGTAAGAGAAGCGATGAGAGGATTGAAAACATGTCATCATCATCATCTTCCCAGCTAAGCTTCACCATGTCTCCTTCTATGTGTCTCCATGGGAGGCATGGTTATGGTTGGGCACCTCCCCCTGACTATCCAGTGGCATGTACTGCGCCATTATTGCCCTTATCTCTGAATCCATGTACCTCTGCACAAAATGACCCGTAATAAGCTCTCAGCATAAGTACTCGAACATGAAATAATCATTTGTACGAACGTATCTTTGATTTCAGAATATTAGAGCAACTACAAAGAAGAAGCCATACCCTGATTCTGTACTTGTACAGTGCATATCCACCAACTCCTGCAGCAGCCAGCCCGAGAATGACGATCCACACAAAGCTCCAGCTTACTTCTGTATTTGTATCTTTACCTGCATTTCACCGACCATGATGGCAAACAACAAATCACGCTAAATTGCTTTGTGGGTAGATTCAAATCAGAAGCTTTCGACTAAATTGAATGATATTCTGAATTAGTCGATTTCATGTGGCATGAACTTATTATACTCACTTATGCATGTGTCGTGTTCTCGCATGTATAGATTGCCGCCAGTACAGCCGCACTCGTAGCTGCCATACGTGTTCTTGCATTTACACCCGGAGCACTGGCAAGCAACCTTCTCTTTGCACTCGTCCACATCTGAAAAACACTCAAAAATAAGAAAAATGCTACACCACCTTCACCTTCCTCCTGACATCTGAAAATATTCTTCAAAATAAAGGATTTGTTTTAGTCACGTGATGTGTCGATTCAGAATACCTTCACAGGAGTTGACTCCATCGCCCTTGAATCCCGGAGGACACTTGCAACCTTTTGAATCATCATCCTGAGTAATTCACAAGAGAAACAATATAATTACAAGGGATAATATAGAAATCGGAATAGAAAGAATAGCAACTAAAAAATAAGCAACTTACAACACAAGCAGAATAAGTCCTGCCACCTGCAGTCTTCCTCCAACATCCCCCATTGTTCACCTCGCAACGTAAAGCTCCCGATGCTGTTAAAGCAAGAAAAATGTGCACGCGTGAGAATCTAACAAAAAATAGTAGCAATTCACTGATATAGGAGGCAAAACAAGGTTGCTGAAGCAACTGGTCATGGTAGTAGATGCATAATGAAATTATCATATGGTTGAATTTTTGAAAAATGTGCTGCAATATTAAGTACAAGATGTATTTCCAGACATCTATGTAATTTGCCGCAAGGTTCTAAAACTCGAGATTGGGGGGGGGGGGAGCTCAGTGAGGCAAAAAATATGGAGTTCTGAGAACTCGGAGAGAAATAGGCAAAACTCATTTTGTATCAAATAAATATTATACACATGTATAATTCACATGGAAGACAATCATAATAATAATATTTTAGTAAAAAGATACTTTTAAACAACTTCATAAGTTGAAACGAAATTAAAACAAAAGCAGTTTCAAAGCATATGTAAAAAATGACCATCTTTGACCAGGTTTGGCCGAGTGAGAACTCCACAAAACTGAACCACCAAGAACGAGTCGATTTTACCGATTTCTCAGAACACTGACTTTCCGAAGTTTGAAATTCATAGTACAGCTGGCATGGGGGAGAGAGTCAAATGAAGTGAAGAGAGTGAACTAAAGAAGGTCAAAATTTAGGTCTACATCCACGGCCCAGTCTGTGTGTTGAGTACAATGAACCTAAACCCATAAAAGATGTAGGAGATGGATATGGTAAGAAACAAACAAGCATGTAGCTAGTGTACTAGCATGTGTCCACATCTTGATGTTCACAACTAAATACTAAATGCCATGACAAACGAGCACAAGATGCTCCATTACAGATTATGCAATTCCATTGTATTGCACGCATTCAATGAATTTTACTAGAAACAACATTTACCTTCACAATGAGTATAACCATCGCCAAAAAACTTCACACCCTGGACAATTGGGCATTCACAAACTCTACCTCGAAAAGTATCCTACAGCATAATTTATGCGCATCAGAAGACAACCCACATTATGCTGAGCAGAAATATATTAACACAACGTTATAACCGAGCAAGGACAAGATTATGAGAGTACCCTGCATGCAGTAACGTTAGCAGCCCTGTCCTCCCAGCATCCCCCATTGTTGTGTAAACATTCATTTGTTTCTACATCTGCACAATAGAAATGAACACGATAAATATATACAATCGAGAGACCACTGTAAATTGATACACGATAATATTCTCAAAAGAAATGCTAAATCTGCTACATAAAACATAACACCCATATCGATAATCTAATGGGGGTCTAATCATGGTTGTGCCGAATGCAAATAAATCTAGCATGTTTGATATTATTAAATTTGTAACCAAAAAGCTTTAGCTGGGTGGACCATATCAAACAATCTTGACTCTCTGCACAGTGCACACTTTAATGTGGGGCCTTCAAGACTCCCACTAATCCGCTCAATGCCATTGTACAGCAGACTGGGACACAACACTATAGACCAAACCAGCTTCAATACCATACTAAAATTGGAAGCGGAAGCTTGCTTAAGCTGATGGGTTAAGGGCACAGCTTGTATATCAAGGGGTAAAATGTTAACGACCTTTAGCATAAAACATTTTTTATAATCTAAAACCAAAAGCAAGCGTAAAAGATAACAACCATCAGTCAAACATATGTTTGGCTCTGTAGTCTCTTCGAACCCTGCACAGATAGCTTTGACAACTGCTCCTCTGTCCAACTTTCCTGAAACCAATCAAGATTCGGATGATGTAAGCGTATATACCATAAATGATGAAGTACTAGAAGTCTAGAACAATTAAAACAGCTGATTCGAACCTCTATACTGTCTGCTGTTTATTACAAGAGTTGGCAATATAGTCACATCACCACGAGGGCCTTTACCAATCTACAAGAGGAAGACAGAGAAAGGAGTTAATAAATAAATATCAAACAGAACTTTAAGGAAGAAAACCTAATGAATTTCAGAAATATACTACTCCACTTAGAGCCTAACCTGTGCATCTTGTTCGGCTTTTAGTACTGCGTTGTCTACATCTGCCTCGGGGTCTCCAATGCATTCGTCAATCTTCTTAAGATCAAGACCTTCAAATCAGAAAACAATGGATGCTAAGATTAGTGCCTTCCAATCCATAAAGATAAACTTGTACAAGGCATATCAGTGATGGCAAATAACTTGCATTTTCCTAATTCAACCCAACTGTCAAGGAAACTGCTGGACACTAAAATGATGCTAAAGTTTGGTCCCTATGATAATGCAAATAACAATCATATGTGATGTGGGTATGGTACATCACAACTGGTCTTTATTGTATAAATGCATCAGATTCCAGAATTGTCTGTGAAAATACATCATAAATACAAACAAATTATGAGGTAGATCCACTGAGAGCAACACGTGTAAAATGAGGAGCCAAAACATGATTAAAAAGTTCTTCAAGAAAATTCAAAAACAGCATAAAGAAGATCAAGACCAAGTATAAGCAATCTTAGCACCACCAATTATGTATTTCACTTACCAAGAGATTTGATGACTTCATCGGCACATTCTTTGGTGTATTTCTTCTCTTTCATTGGGCAGCGGATGGCAAAGTCAGTGACATAATCCCACCAGAGCCATGGCTTTCCGGTATCATTGGCTACTTTAAAGAAGCAAGCTTGACGTAGATTCTGCACCACAACATCTTTCCCATCATATCCTCTACTGAAGTCCTGCTCAGGATCTGGAGCACAGTACCTCCCATGGTTGATGCACTGAGACTTGCACTGCTTGCTCAAAATAAAAGCTTCCGGGCAATACCAAGTAATATAATGTGGGGTGAACTGAGTGTACCCTTTCTTCTCAAGTATCTGAGCTGCTCCTTTGAAGTTCTTAACAAACTCAATCTGGCTGTCACACTTTGGCCCACACTCGTCGTTGCTGTTGGTCCAGAACTCATACTCAACCCGTTCATCAGGATGAGGAAGAGCCTCAGTCCAATCAAGATTCATGCTAACCATGTCCCCATTCGACAGAGCTTTCTTAATACTGTCTCCCAAAGATTTGCTTATGAGCGCCGAAGGGATAGTGATATTCTGCAGATAATCTGCATCTGCATTCTCTTCTTCAGGCGTATCCATGGTAATCAAAGGTTCAAGCCTGTCATCCGCGACAAGGATCGCGGCTGCTCCAGCCTTTTGCGCATTCCACGCCTTCAAGGTGAAGTAACAATCTGCCAAAAGACAACAACACACATTTACAGATAAATCAAAAGGGTAACACGGAAACAAAACTATTTAGAAACAGCCACACTAGTCATTCAAACTTGAGCTGAGGGCTTCAACAAAATTGTAACTCGGCAACCTAAACCTTTGTAGGTGCAAGTATGAAAGAGTAAACAGATCTGAAGCATAATTATGGAAACAACATTTATGGGCAGTTAAAAGATGACCCATTTGGCATAATATGCTATATATGGAAGGGAAAAAAAACCCAACAACAAAAACACTTGAAAAATAGATTTTGCAGCAGAAGAAGATCATCAACTACAAAAGCATTTGAAATACCTCCACGATCGACAAGGAGGAAGGTGGGTCTTGCTCCGGGCCTAGATTTGAAAGAAATATCGACATCATTGAAGTCCTTGCAAGCCTTCTGGTCGGCTTTGGGGTACACAACGTTACCGACCAAGGTTCCTCCATACTGAGGAACCCCAAAATTGCCGATGGCGCATTCATAGACACCCTTCACCGAGTCCGGAGAAGTCACCTTCAAGCTGTTCTTCTCCACCACAAATCTACAGAAACAAGACCCAAACAGCAAGAACAGAACCCAGATCAAAAACCCTAGCTTTACCCTCATCTTCAAAGAGAACCCTCCCAACCCAGATCAGAAAACCCACAAATTCGACCCCCCTTTAGATCAAAAACCAAAATTAACAGTCCCCGAGAGACAATCAGTACAAAATTAAGATCCGATCCTTGCTGAGAACCCAATCCAACCCAGATCGAGAACAATAACAATAAATTAGCGAGACGTGACAAGGAAAAAGGATATAGAGTTTGGGTTGACTAAGAAGACGTAGCGATGAAGTATCGAAAGAGTTGAATTTGAGATGGATCTAAAATAGGAGCCGTAGAGAACAAGGAGAAGGAAACGAGAAAGAGCTACGAAACTCAAGTCCTTGTTTCTTCTTCTTCTTCTTCTTGTTCCCAAAGACACTCTCAGCACAGAATATATAGGAAATTGGATTTACTCACACTTCACCATCAAATCCTCCATCAAACCGCACTACGGTTCGTTTATGCAAATAAAAATTACTAAAATTATATAATAATAAAAGTGGTGTATGTATAGATTAGATTGGATTGGATTGTGATATTTGGTGAAGTAGGAAAGACGGAGTTTTTGGTTATCGTGATGGACGGGCCGGTGAGGACTCGCTCGCAAGTCTTCGTCGGTAAAGACAACTCCTTATTTCCCAAAATACCCCTCATGGGGACCACGTGCGTGCATGCCATACACGTGCTGTTTGGCTCTTCCTGAGTATTTGCATTTCTCTATCCTCCCTCGTTTTAGCCATGGCACTAACATATATATATATATATATGTACATGATAAACCATATTATAGAAGTATTAAATAAAAGATAAGATAAGGTAGAATGGAAATAAAATATGATGAAACAGGTTTACGTATTTATAATGTATTATCAGTCATGTAAATTTTGTGATGATTTGGTAAATATTTGAAATCTTAACTAATCGCTCTCTTTGTACTTTGATAATTACTATGGTGTTATGATTTGATTTTTTATATCCGAAATGTGGAAAAGACTACTTTATCTTATTTTTTTGTGCTATGAGTGATTTATGTTGAGGTGTTTTTTGACGTATTTTTGTGGTGTTATGTCGACTTTGCCTATGGTAAAATTTTCTTCTTTGATGAATTTGATGGGTATTCGGCGAAAGTGGTTTGAAATTAGATGATTTATAGTCTAGATTTAGAGTGCACGGGGAGCAGTTTGGTCGATTTTGTGATTTAAGATCATTTCATGGTGTGAGTGGTGCAAAAAGCAAGGACATATATGACTTTTCAATTTATAGATGTTTTATTTTCACATCTTCTCGACTGTTATGTTGAGAGCGTTGTTACACTTTTGGCTAACAATATTTTTTCTCCTATATAATTTTAGTGTTTGGATGACGACCAAATATAATTGCTTTCATCTACTAATGTAGTGTTGACCGTTTAATAGGATGGCTTTATATTTTCGTTTGTATGGATTATAGATAATCGATTGTATGACCTCTTAGAACTAACTTAATTAGATGTTTCTAATTAGTCCGCAAATTAAGTAGTTCATTATTTTGTTTGAGACATACATTTTTATTGATAATAAAAATAAAATAATATATCCAAAGTTAAAACAGTAAAAAAGCTCAAAGCTAGACATAAACAGAGAAATGATAATATAAAAATGCAGAACCATTTTCCTAAAAAACACAACATATATAATGTGTATGTTGGAGATGCTTTAATTGAGAAACGACAAGGTAGTGAGAAAAATGCATATTAAAGTAATAATTTGGTCCACACACATTGTTGTGGAATGAGAATAAATATTGTTTTCATCTCAGAAACGTGGTGCACGTGGACACACAAAAGTTTTATAAACTGTCTCATCTTTTGGAGATGAGCGATTTTGTGACTTGTTAATGATTTTTGCACGAATTTTTAGATAATGTTGGAGACAAATTGTGCAGTTTCATGAGAAAATGAGCCTTTTGATCAACGTCACGTGATCATTGGTTTTCACTTACAGTAACATATTAAGCTCTACGGCTTTTTGTTATGGTAGAGACTAGAGAGAGCCGTTGGACATATTTTGATAACAATCAACAAGTTAATATGGTTGGAGTATGCTTTAACTAAATTTTGAACTCATTTGACTTGATTCGTACGATGATTGAAAACTTCACTCTATGTGTCATTTTATGTTTGAATTTTGATTATATGATTTCGGGCTAATTGAAGCAGCCTATTAGATTAAGGTTTGCCGTGGACATACTAAAATAATAAAATTGACCTTATATTTATTTTATTTCGATTTGTTTATGACACGAATTGTTTAACATGACTCACTTGAGATTGTTAGATTGTTAATTTGTATCCGCTAGTTAGTTATATTGTTTATTTTGAATCGTGAATCGGTTTCAAAATGAAAATTGAAATAAACTATACTTAAAAAAATATAGAACCATGAATAATGATTTGATATTAGTTACATTTTTAATGAACCAGTCAAAATGCGGTTCAAATGTGGTTCTTATAATGACAACTTTTGATAATCTATTTATGTTAGTACTGCATGAAATTTTGTATATATTTTATTTCTTGATGTTTAAAGTCAACCAAAAACTAATAGCCGACCAAAATCTAGATTGAAAATAAGGTCTAAGTGGCTAATTGAACTTAAAAATCAAGTATAAAAATGAAAAATCGTCGCGTTAATCATTGTGTCCGGAATAACCAAAATTAATTCTTTCATTGGTCTCAAATATACTTCTCTAATATTGAGAACCGATTAGTCAAATCCGATTTTAATTCTTACTCAAACAAGTAATTGGACTATGAACACCCTTTACATCCAGCAAAAAATAAGGTATCGGCCGAAATAAATAAATCATATAAATAGTTTGAAAATAAGGTATAGGAATAACAAGGAGATGAGTTTTATAATAGTATGGTTTGCTTACATGAGTAGCAGTGAGGAGTTTTCTGACCAACAATGAGAGAAGAGTCTAACTAATTATTCAACAAAAGTTATTTCACAGATGAAACTCAGAATCAACACTAGAGATCAATGAACAAAGTAATTTTTTATTGAAGTGGAGTTTGAACAAAGGATCACAATAATACACCAAATAAATTCCAACAAGTCAAAATTCATAAACACCAGACAAAACTCAGAACAAGACAGATCCAAATGAGAGCACAAGCTATAGAAAAGAAAAGACACAGATCAATCAACAATGGTGGTGATGGTGGTGATCATCATATCCGAAGCAGCGCAGCACAGGGTAGCAAGCAATGAAGAGACAGCTCCCAATTCCCCTGAAAATGGAAGCCACAAGAAAACAAGGACAGCAACAACAGGACAACAATGGATCATCATGAGGCCCATGCCCATGATGATGGTCGTGGTGATGCCCCATTTCTTCTTCTTCTTCAACAACTGATGTTCCTGCAACATAAACAAAAAAAAAACCCTAAAAGTCAAAATCCAAATTTCACTGTAATAGCATTTCAGAACAAAAAAAAAGAACTTTTCTCATTCTTTCATCAATTATACCAGAAATAACAAAAACCCAGAAATCAAACACCACAATTGAACCATAAACGATTCAAATACGTAAACAACATCAATTCTCGGCAATTCAGAACAAAAAAAAAGGTATTGCAATTTGCAAAGCAACTCGCTTTCTCATTATTTCCTCTACCAAACCGAAAATTAACAAGAACCCAGAAACCAAAACGCACAATCCAAGCAGAAACGAAAGTGAAAATTCAATTCAGGAGACGAAAGATCGAACCTTTAGAGTGATTCTAGTAACGAAGGCCTTTGTGAAATGGTGGGAAGATCTGAGAATTGAGAATCTGGGTGGAGGGAGAGTTAATATAGTAGCGAAGGCGCGTATGGGTTGTGGAAGCTTAAGGCTTAAGAGTAAAAAGAGGATTGAGATCACACCACAGCCGAAATACACATGACATACAGTGAAAGAGATAGATAGGTCAAAGGGGAAAAAAAGCCAGCGAGACGCTTGCGTTTCTTCCTGATTTTACCCACCAACTCTTCTACACATTAATTAAGTATTGTAACTTTCATATGCCCTGGTAGGCACCAAAATAGACATTTTAATATTTTATTAAGAAATAATTGAATTCCTAAGTAGTGACATGCATGATTTGAATTGAGGGTATACAATTTGAGCAATTTGTTTCTAATTCATTAAATTGAATAAATGTTTGGTCCGGTTTAAGGAAAATTATCTCCCCTAGTTTGCCACAATAGGGTACAAATGCATTTAAAATATTTTAATTAAATATAGGAGAAATTGTAAAAAATCACGGTAAATTTTATATTTTTTACATAAAACTACGGTTGATTATTTTTTTTGCATCATGCCACGGTTAACTTTGCATTTTATAGCACCAGTTGCACAACCGTTAATGTAATTCTTGAAAAACCAAAATAACATCAAATTAATTGTTTAATTACCAAACTAACCCTTTTAATTCTACAAGTGAACAAAACACATTTAGAATTCTACATATTTATTTACAAGAATTCACAACTTTTATATCAGTTGAAATTACAATTCACTGATTATTCAATTTTATACCATTTATTGAAGAATTTATATTTACTCGAAATAAAGTTGGTTCTTTCTAGCATCAATACTACCCGCAAAAAACATTTAAATTAAAAATATATTAAAAAACAACTTTCAATTGGATTTTAAAAAATGCATTCATCAGATTGAGTAGACAACTCTAATATTTCTTCTTAACAAAATCCACTATCCACAACCCAATAATCAACTCGTCAACAACACAATAAACAAACAACAATTTTCGCCCTCCGAATCTCACTTACTCTTTGGTCTCTACAAAACAAAATCACGAACAAATAAGATCACATTTTAGAGAAAATTATTTAAATCTCATATAAGGGTAATTTAGGCTATACTAATTATTCTATAACGACCACGTGAGGAGCACGTGATATTATTTTACACAATTCTGTTTTTTTTAACACTAGTGCAATAAAAAGCAAAGTTAATCGTGACATAATGTAAAAAAAAATAGTTAACCGTAGTTTTATGCAAAAGGGTAAAGTTTACCGTAATTTTTCGCAATTTCCCCTTAAATATATCATGATATTAATTTTATATACCAAATACGGAGATGAGCAGAATATGACCGACCCTACCCTACCCTAATCAAAGATCTTCCCGTTTTGCTTTGTAATAATTCATGTCTTACTTGAAAAATAAGATCATATCTCCTTCAAATTCAAACTATTTTACCATCCAAATTTCGAACTCGAATGGAACTCAAACCAAACAATATTTGTTAAACTCCTATTTAACAAGTATAGGGTGAAGATGATTGACCAAGTCATACTAATATATACATATCTTCTAAATACAAAATGATGCAAATATTATAGGAAACTAGCAGTATGTCATGGGTAAGCAACAACATTAAGGTTAGTCTTTAAGATTTATACAGAAAATCCATCTTTCCTCCGTCAAGGTCTCTCATAATCTTTGCGTGTTATTATTTGTACACAGATTCTATAAAGTAGCAAAAAATTACAGACTAGGTTCCTAGATGAGCTTTCGCAAATGATGCGGTGGTGTTTACTCTCGCTTGTCTTCCTCTACATCTTCCACGAGCCCGAATACATGGTCTGTTGAACTAGAACCCAGCTTAGTCGCCACGTCGTCGGTTAACTTCATTCCGCCGCCAGTCAACGCAAGGCCCTCCTCAAAGTCGTCCCCAGTCTCCTCCGAGTATGCGTATCTGCAGGTCAGACACTGTTAGGAGAAATATCTTTGATGTTCGGATTAAAAGTAACTTTCACCTAAGAGCATTACAACATAGCAGAAGTTCAATGTCACTTCAGGGAAGTGGGTTACCACAAGAATAAACTAATCAGCTCGACCAGTAATGGCGTTAAGAGATACAATAAGCACCTCAATTAACGGTACTGATGCAATCTAATTTTTGGTTCAATTAATCATTTCCTTAGTGTAGGATTTGCAACAAATCTTTAGCACATTTTAGAACAAATTGCATAAATACTCTGGTGGGCGATACAAGATGCTATAACAGGTATGGAAAAACACAGATAGCGTTCAATCCCATTTGTAAGAATATGAACAAGCTTTGTTTTTGTTTTGCTCTGCTTCCCGTTTTCTGTCTTGTTTTTGTTTCGGTGGTTGGGTTCCTTCCCCTGGAATCTCTCTGCCCAGTTCAATACTATTTTAGTTTCATTAGTGAAAAAATACAGGCCACACCTCTGCATCCTTGTTACTACTCACTATTCATTTTACGGGATGCATATGCAAAAATAAGCCAACTCTATAATCAAAACAAATCCAGAAAGTGATGGCACAGACCATAAGAACGAGTACGACGGCAATGTAAGAGCAAATACCTAGTTGGGTTGCGCGAAGGAGCCCAAAGGGCACATATCACTGCAAGGAGAGAGTATGCAAGCATATTCCAGAAAGCTGGAATAATCCACGCAATTTGCCACAGTTCGCTCAATGGGTCGGTGGCATTGAAGTATAGCTAGATAATACAGGAGATTTGTGATTAGTGATATTGACACATCAAAAAGAAACCCCCAGCTGCCTTAATTATCATTGTGTTCTAATGGAATGGTTAATTTAAATATACACCAAGAAAAGAGCTAATACCTCAAAGCCAATCCAAGCAATAGAAAGCAGAACAGAAATTGCAAGTGCATTAGTAAATTTACGATAAAGCTCCAGTTTAGCCGCATTTCTCCTAATCTGCATCCAACACATGAGATTTGGTAGATCACTTTGTTGAGCAATTGCACAAACAAAAGAATAAAGTATCTGGTCACACTTCACAGATTTAAGTATCTCTTAACTAACACAATAAGTGATATTGTGTCAGAGTATAAATTGGTTCATGGAACATCCTCTGCAGCTTACCAGCACATATTGTAAACCTAAAGAAGATTTTACTTTACCACACCTGTGGATTATCACACCAAAATGGATTGACAGACATGCATATGTACCAATCATCAGAAGCATGCATAAATCCAAAATTGACTAAATAGGTTAGAGGGAATAGATTGCATAATTTTCCTATGATAACTACAAGAGAAACAAGGATAGGTTGAAAACACAAAAGACTACCTGAAGTTTCTCTAGGGTTTTTGATAAAGATGAGAAAATCCAGCAAATGAAGAAGGCATCCAAGAATGCAACGGGTAGCACCAGAAATAACTTAGTTTTTCCAGAAAAGTCATTGATGTTCCCCAAGTGCTCAACGAGATCAAGTGCCTCTGACGCAACAAAATATACCAGTCCAAGAAGAAGCACCTTTGAGGTTATTCCACCTAGTGTCGGTCTCACCACCCCATAGCCCATTGATACAACCAGAAGAAGAAGGCGAGATAGAGTTTTCTTAACAGCAGTGAAAGTCACTGCCCACAGGGTGATACCCATAGGTCTGCTTCCTGTGGAATTAAAATTGACATACTCAAAATACCAAACCGCCATTTCACACATCCCAAGAGCAATGACTGCTGTGATGTGGTAGTGCAGCTGAGCAATATCCTTCCAAAATTTAACAAATCTGAGAAACCAGATCAGCCCAAGTACAAGATAAGCTAAGGACATGATGCCAAAGAATGTCATTAAGGGAGCCATCTTTCCAGGTAAATAACCATTGGGGTTCCTCCACACGGTCCTTCCTCTGATTATGGTACCCTTTAGTTGTGGGTCGCAATACATGAAGTAGAGGTAGTACATCCCAGTACTATTAATTTCAATAGACAGTGTATCCATAGTTGCTTCTTCGCCCTTCCCGTCGAAGAAGGTTTTAATACGTTTAGGCCACTCAGGGTTATCCTGATTCTTCTGGATAATTACCTCTCCTACCTTGCAAGATCCATCCTTAGAAAGACTCGGCGTGCAGCATATCAGATCAGATTTTAAAAGAGAACCTCCGATTCTTCCTCTGTCTTTCACCTCAAGCACAATTGCTTCCACTAATCCCGTATTCTGCTGCATCTCATTCTGCTTGCTAGCAGACTCTTTTGTCCTTATGAAGGCGACAGATTCAAACCTGAAATTTCATCAGTGAGAAAGATTATATAGTAAGACAAATAAGCATGGTACCCAATGAAATAAAAATGAATATAACCCCGGATAGCTTTTAACACAACTCATAATAATTCTACATAATTGAGAAAAGTATTATTACTTATTTCATTTCCACACCAGGAATGGAATAATAATTGTATTCATGTGCATGACTGATCATCAATTCTAATTACACTATGAATCCAATATAATCTTTTACCTAATTCCTATAACTTTTCCACATTGGTTATATTTTAAGATCAACCAAGATAATCTCCCTTCATTACACAAATCAGAAAAGAATACGGAGAGGAGCATACCAGGTAACTATTTTGTATTTTTTTGGTTATGTAAATACTTTAGAGAGGGTAACAAGGGATAAGTAACTTAAGGGCTTTACATCAAATCAAAGAATATCATAGTTTTACTTATTCCTGATCTTGTGGATCAAAACCTTTACTAATCATCAAATTTACTGATCCACCAATGGTCACATATATTAAAACATACAAACAGAATTGTCACTGCAAAAACAAGAGAGAGAGAATACTTTAGGTCACTAGATTGAAAAAATTTCAAGAACTGGGAGTACCACGCATAGTGTCCTGGTTATGTGACAGAGATCAGAAACCTAATCAACCTTACTCAATCTTATCACAATATTTACAATCAGTAATTTACTTATATCTTCCCATGATGGTGCAAGTGACCCTTCACCGTCCCTAGACAAAATCGTGTCCATACTCCTAACTTTACCAAACTCATTTGCTAGACTCTTATAAGCTAAATATCCATAGATTTTCAACAAGAAGAAACTCAACAAGGCAATACATAAGGCTTTGAAGCCATATCCTTGCTCGGTCACAAAGATTGATCACATCATGTGCATTACATCAACTGTCACCACCTTGATCAAAACATCATATTTGAAACACAGATACTTAAAACCTAAATGGTGAAATCAGTAATCAGAAACCCAATCAATCCACATCTATTGACTAGGATATGAGAGCAATAGTAAAGCTACTACAAGCACATGAACCAATAATCAAATTGCAGCAATAGACGATTACAAAAACTAAAAAGTCAAAATATAAACATTGAGATCATCGAGTTGAAGTGAAATCGCTCAAACCTAATGAAGGATTTTCCGGCCAAGTGATTGTCGGAGGAAGAAGAAGAAGAAGAATAACCGTGGACCTTGGAAGCGTAAAGCCCCTCGCTACCGCCATGGAAGAAGAAGGCGTTGGACTGCGCCATGAAAGCTTCGCTCGGGTACTCGTGGACTGAGCCATGAACCTGCACAATCGTAGACGCAGCGAGGATCAAGAGAATCGCAAACCCTAACCAAAAGCCTCTCGGCTCCTCCATGACTCTGAAACTCCAAAACGACGATGGATTGGGAGAGGAATGAAGTAGAAAATGAACAACAAGTCAAGGGCCAAGGAGGAGACCCTACACTCACTCACCTCAGGAAAGAAGACAGTGACGTGTCAGCCTTCTCTTTCTACCTTCTACGTTGTCGTTTCGTACTGGGAGGGGAATTTCCCTCAGTGCCCTTCACGTTCGACACTATTACCAAATGACCCCTTCTTATTTCATATTATCTTCATGCATTATAAAATTATAAAGATTTTTGTATGGTCTAAAATCCTCAATGACCAAAACTATAAACCCTTAATGAATGGAGTGATAAGAAGATGAAAGAAAAAAGTTAATCAATGTGTATCTAAACACTTTTTTTATAATTAAAAGTCATTATTTAATTGAAACTTTGTTTTTTATCAACTTTTTAGTTGATTGTAATAATATATTTATGTCAACTATATATTCACTTCATCTATAAATTAAACATATTTTTTGTGGGATAATAAGCGTATAATCTATTGATTGATCTCTCGTAGTATACCTATTTCTATTTACCTCTTTTGTTTCACGAATACGTTTTGACAGGTTCTTGAAATATACGATTTTTTCCTTTATACCCAATAGCGCTAATTTTTTGAAATTTCTGTTAAAAATTTTTTTCGAAAATAATGAAAATGGTCCTGTATTTAAATAATTAAAAATTAATTTCTCAAACTTCTAAAATATATATATATATTATGTTGAGGGGTTTGTCCCACTATCTGTAGTTTTAAAAGTTCGGCTTGATGTCGGGTTAGTTGTTATTTAATTAATAAAATTTGTTTTACCTTCAAAATAATAATAGTAATAAATTGATTTTAGTATTAAAATTAGGGAAAATGAAACTTTTGTGCATCTGAATATACACTTTTGACACTTTCATACCCTAACTTTTTTTTCTTTTTTCCATACCTTACTTTCATTTTGAGATAATTTTTTTCAGAAATTTTAAAATACTCAAATTACCCCTGAATTGAACCAAAGTTAAATCTGGTTTAATTCTGGTATATTTAAAAAGTGTGAAAAGACGAAATTGCCCTCAACTATTCATCAAATTTTCAAAGGTATACCACCCTTTCAACTATTCCTCTCCTCCTCCTCCGCACCCCCTCCTCACCGGCATTTCTCCGGCATCCATTGTCGGGATTTCTCCGGCGTGTGGGGAGCACGATGGACCGACGAGGCCTCCAGAACACCTCCGCCAAGGTGTCCGTCTCGACCCCTCCTTCTCGTCTTCTCCGGTGATTCTTCGTCGGAGTCGGCCATGGTTCTTCCTCTGCAGCCTTCTCAACACAAAATGGCGAGCATCGACGAGGTGGGCAGCGGGTAGCGAGCATCGACGAGGTGGGCAATGGGCAGCAACCAAAAGGGTAGAATGCGGTGCTCCGACGATCGTCTCCAGCACAGAATGGCCGGGAAAGAGATAGAAGGAGAGAGGGAATAAGAAATGAGTTCAAGAATTCAAAATTTTCACTCGCCGGAAAGTGTGTCGGAACATATTTTCTGGCACACTTTCCGGTAAATTAAAATTTTGGCACAACTTCGGTCACCTCCACCAACTCCGGTCACTCCAGTCACCAGGTACGAAGCCAAGCAGGTAAGCTCCAGCGGTCGACGATGCTCACGATGCTCCGACGATAGACGAGGTGCTCGCTCCCCAGCAGTTTCGTCCCCTCGCCTCTGTTTTTCTAACCAGAAAACAGAGTATATGATTGTTGCTCCGGCGCCATCGCCGCTGCAAGTCTCCGATGGAGCCAAGCCTCCTCCCGGGAGACAGTCATCGCCGCCATCGTCTCCCACCATCGCCGCTGCATGAGGCTCTGTTTTGATGAAGTATGAGGGTCCAATGGCATTGAAAATTTGATGAATAGTTGAGGGTAATTTCGTCTTTTCACACTCTTTAAAAATTGGGCCAGTTCTCTGCATTATACTAGGAGTAATTTCGGTATTTTGAGAATTTTAGAGGGTAAATTGTCCAAAATGAAAGTCAGGTATGAAAAAAAGAAAAAAAAAATTAGGGTATGAAAGTGTCAAAAGTGTATATTCAGGTGCACAAAAGTGTCATTTTCCCTTAAAATTATTATTTTTTTTAAAAATTATAAAACATAAACAACGATGTTTAAAACCGTTTTTCATTTTTTAATATTTTTTCTTAAAAAATAATAGTAGAATCAGTTTTTATTATTTATTTTATAAAAAATAATGGGTTAAGATATATTTTTTAATACAAGAATATTTTTGTCATTTTGACCAAAAACTAACACTGTTAGGTCTCAGTGAAAAAGTTGTATACTTTGGGAACCTGTCAGAACAAATTCATAAAACGAAGGAGGTAGTGCAAATCAGGTATACTATGAGGGAGATAAGTGACATTTTCCCTAGATTAAATGTACTCTTGAGTACCTATGCCAACTTTGGTGGATTATCAATCTTAAGTTTTTCTACCGTCTTTTTCTTTTAGAAACTTAGTCTACCCACAATTGGGCCCACATACCTGCACTACAACTCCAAACGCCAAATCACCGCACGACGCTTCCCCTCACACTCAAACTTTGCCTGAGGCCAAAGCCAAATGCCTAATGGACTATTGCGCCAGTAGAGATGACAAAAGAACCCATATCTAATGGATATTCATGTATCTGATCCGATCGGAACGGATATATTTGAAAGCGAACAGATATGGACACGGATATGGATTGGTTACAGATAGACCTATCCTACCCGTATCGTATCTATATTCGTAATATTCAAAATAAAAATAACAATATCGTACGTACCAATCCATATCGTGTATACATACTTTTAGAATTGAAAAGGGAAATAACAATTGATATTGCAAAACGTAGTCATTTATATATCTACTATTTTCTTTATTGTTTATTGTGGTCTTCTCCAATAAGAGGTAAACGTAATTTTTATTAATACCCTCAAGTATAAACTGACATTTACTTACGTTTCTTTATTTTTAGGTTCCCAATTCAATCAATTTCTTTAAAGTTCAATCGTAAACTCAAGTTTAATTTTATTGTGTTTTTTAACTTGAAAAACTTTATCACGTTACATTTATTTCAAAATTTTAATTAATTATATATTTATTTTAGGGTACGGATATGGATTCCCGTTCAAGTGAGCGGATACGGGTACATATAAGGCCACACCCAGTTCATATCCTATGCATTGTCATCCCTGTGCGCCAGTGCGGAATCTCTTTTCCTACCGTCTTTGTTGTACTAAAGCTTTAGAATTTAAGGTTTTTTTAATTATCAAAACAGTTCATGAGAATACACATAATGGTAAATTCTTAACTTTTTTATAGACTAAAATGGTAAATTATTAATGTTGTATATTATATATTATAAGGTATTTATTAGTTTGAGGATAATTAGGTATATATTATCCACTATTTTATGTGTAAGTAATATATGGTATACATTTTTATTTGATGTCGTCTGATCATCATAACGTAATTGAACCCTAATTTTAATATCACAATTTATCGATAAAAATATATTTTTATCTGAAAGTTTTAAACTTTTTGTGACACACTAATATTAATATCAAGTATAAAGTTGGTAGGAGTGCAAATTCTTTGTCCACCCCAAACAGGGTTAGTGGATTGATACTCAAACCCCATAACATGCAATAATGCCCCATTCCATGTATTCCACAACAAAGTGAATCAGCCTATCATAAACAAACACACATGCACTTCTCCAACCCCATCATGAACTAAATAAATTATCCACCACCACATGATCACATTCATATATAAATATATGCCCATTTGCCACAACCAACTCCAAGAGATTCAAAGAGAAAACCAAAGTTGTTGCCTCTTCTGTGGTTGCTTGCTGCATACCTTTGAAATCAAGTTATGGGTTTGATTGTGTATTTAGACACTGTTTTGGTCCCTTTGAGCCTCTTCCTTACAGTCAGCTACCATGCCTTTCTGTGGCATAGTTTCAAGAACAAACCTTCTCTCACCACCATTGGGATCAATGCTTCAATGAGAAGGGAATGGTTCCTCAACATCAAAGAGGTAAGCAGTATTGAGCTCCAATCTAGATTCTCAAACTTACTCATGTCTTTCTTAATTGTTAGTCTCTTTTGGGTAATATTGATCAAAAGTATTGTA
This sequence comes from Geranium rotundifolium, assembly GCA_963920655.1. Taxonomy (NCBI): domain Eukaryota; kingdom Viridiplantae; phylum Streptophyta; class Magnoliopsida; order Geraniales; family Geraniaceae; genus Geranium; species Geranium rotundifolium. The sequence goes on along the minus strand of OY987313.1, from coordinate 35,420,451 downwards.
ACTTGAGGATCATAAGTTTGATCTTATAGTTGTGTCTAGGATTGCAAAATACACTAATATTGGCAGAGATTTGATATTCTCAATCCGATCGGGTGGAGTCAAAGATCATTATACTTGTCTCATATATATTTGTTACACTGTTATGTTTATAGAGAGACAGATTATCTCACATGATACTAATATTTCAATTTGATCGGGACCTATATCAGAATATTTGCTCTGTATTCGCTCCATTAGCATCCATGTAATTAAGTCAAGACTCGCATCAAGTACTGCTCACGAGTGAGGGCTGATAGGGTTCATAGAAGATCCACGCTAAAACCCAGGAAATGAATTTAACAAGTGTGTTAGAGTAAGACCATAATTGAGAAACCAAAGGGTGCACAAACGATCCACCCTTTAAACCTAGAAATGGATTTGTATGTTAAGTGACGTATTAAGTAAAACTACGATTGACTGAGGACATAATATAAAAAAAAAGTTTACGTACAGACCAGAAAACTAATTTGTCCGTGATGTGACATGTTAGAGTAAAACCACAATTAGTTCATCAACTATCAACTCGAGTTTTTAGATCAATCATATGTAATAAGTTCAAACTTTACGTAAATTGCACTTAAACAATAAATACAAGGAGATGAAATAGTGCACAAACGGTTCACATCAAAACCCAGAAAACGGTTTTGTTGTAAGGTGTAGTATTATAAAGTAAAACTATGATTCAGTGATGACAGATATGTAAAATGTCTGCCTACAAACCTAAAAACCGTACATACTTGTATAGTAATTGATTCATCAACTATTAACTCGAGTTTTTAGTTCAGTCAGCTGCAACGATGAGTTGAAACATTTGTGGCATAAATAAATGTAAATACAGGGAGATGACAAGATGGGAATGCTAGCAGTACAAAGCTTGAGGAACAAGCTAATGGACGCAATCCTGACAGCAACAATAGCAATCACCGTAGCAGTGGCACTGGCGGCACTCACCAACAACACCTACGCCGCAAGCAGAGGCATCAAGAGCCCTCTGCTGGGCCTCCAGTCCTCGCCCACAATCTATGTCCTCAAGTTCGGGTCGGCCTGCCTCTTCCTGCTGGTCAGCTTCTTCTGCAGCTCAGCGGGGATCGCCTTCTTGATCGACGCCAACTTCCTGATCAACGCGTGCCCGGGGGCGCTGTCCCGGGGCTACACGCAGTCCGTGTTCGAGAGAGGCTTCTTGCTGGCCATGGTTGGGGACAGAGTCCTCTGCTTGGCCTTCCCTTTGCTGCTCTGGATGTTTGGCCCCTTGGCTGTGGCTCTCTCCTCTGCTGCCCTTGTTTGGGGGCTCTACCACCTTGATTTTGCTGCCAAGTTTTGTGCCAAACCTCAGACATGAGATGATTGATGACATTCTTTTATGAAACACAAGGTTTTTGTTACTTTGGTTGGATTTTGCATATGTATGATATGATAGATTCTTGAAGGATGTTACACTATACGTGTAGGTGTGATATGTGCATTTTAAATGAGGCCCATTGGGCCTATAAGTAAAAGAATGGATGATACATAAGATGGGTTCATGGCTGATTTAGTAATGACATGTTACATGTCAGATATTAATTGGGTTTGAGATTTTTGTACCAATAAGATAAGTTCAAAATGAATTTAGTGATTTTTCTCTTCACTGTTGAATTAGGTACATTGAGTTTATGTTAGACCTGTAAAATTTTACCATCCATATTTTACAAGTTTGATCTTATTTCATAAGTTTTCTTAAATTTTTAGAGTTTCTAACCAGATCAAGTTAGTAAAGTGTTGATGTCGGAAACAAATTCGATGGATTCTTATTTTCTCATGTTTGATCTAAGACTCATCACGTCGTTCATCCTTGATTGATTAATGGCATAATATTAATATAATTGCACAATCATTGTTAAGTATTGTAATATTTGCACTGTGATCTACATCAACTCAAAATTAAGGAAGATATGATACCCTTAATTTGTTAAGTTTTATCATCATTAACAGTTTAAAAATAAAGTGTCAAGTGAAAAATATATAATACCCTTCTTTAATAATTAAGAGACCCGGCAGTTGAACATGTCGTCTATTTTAACCAGATTTATCATGGATATCTAATATACCAACGATATATTGGTCAAACCCAATTAACCCCGCCAAATTCAAATTAATTCATGTCTTTCAGTTCAAATCAATTAGTTTTAGTTTACTCCGGCCTAAATGAATTAACTTCGGTCTAATCATGTCCAAATAAATTAATTTTGAGAGTGATCGATTGTGTGTTGCAAATTACAATTGATAGTATGAGCATTTGACTTGATAATTATTTTAAGTTGGTGTAATAAATTGTGATTCAATTTTTATAATAGAAAATAATAATTACTTACAAGTTTAAAATTAAAAATGATTAAATATCATTTATTATTTATCTTTAACAAGTAATAAATATGAGTTCATATATATTTAATTAATTCATTAATTATTACAAAACGCGTTTTGCCACAATTTTTCTCGATCTTTCTACAATCTCCATGATTTTGTCAAATATCTAATTTTATTCGCTGGTCGATATATATATCACCATCCGAGTTCTACAATCTTAATTTTGACCTTCAATATTATAAAAAATATAAAAATTAAATGATGTGAACGTACCTAGCTACTTCTTAGTAATGGGAATCATCGGAAAATATCTTACTTAATGTAATAATTACTGAAAACATTTTAGTACGTAATTTACCCCACTTTTAGGACCTTTCCAAAAGCTATTATTGACTAAAAACATTTGACAATGTGAGGACTAAAATATCATCTCAAAGTCGAGGATCTAAAAATGAGCAATCATACTCATCTTATGTCACATGCTGTCATGATATGGACATGAAACCATAATTTTTAATAAATGTATGTATTCAAGCATTGAATAGGTAAAGTTGAGTATATATCCCATATAATTTATATATATATGTGTATATATAATTATAATGTATAATGGTGCAAGTAGCAGCAGCTGTTTATATATATATATATATATATATATATATATATTGAATTGTGCAAGTTGTTACCAAAAAGGAAATGTAGATCTAAGAGAGAATTTTATAGCTGAACCAAACCTTAACCAAGCATAGTTTAGGATTTAGAGGAAAGAGCCAAAGTAGTTAGTTCAGTTCAATTCAATTCATGGTACCTAACCTAACCTATGTAATGTAATGTAATGTAGGTTTGAATAATTAAGGAATTGGGTTTGAGTGCAAGTCAAGATGGTGATGAGTGGTTGTGATCGATGGTCCTCGTGGACCCGACCCGACTTTGTTTCTAGTGCTGTGTTGGGTGAGTCATGTCCTTGAGGACCGTTTCTTCCATTTTGGCACCTATACGACCACGAGGGTCTCTTGACTCTTTTTCTCCAAGTGTGAACTCATCTATCAAATATGCGTTCACACGTAGAATTATGAATATTTTTCTCAACAAGTTTTGTTGTAACCTACTTTGTCATGTTGTCGTGTAGGAAAAAGACAATTCCGAAGTAGATCATGTACTGTTATGTTATGTATTGTGTTGGATATTCTTAAATGAATTTTGTTGTTTGGGTTTGGATTTAAACGGGAGTATAATCAAGTTCAAATCTTAGTATACAATTCGTCAATGAAAAAAACTAAACACACTATTTTTTATTAACAAGAATTAAATGCAAATATTACTAACATAAAAATGGAATTAGCAATCTCATTCATATTATTACGTGGCGCAACTGTCATTTCACTCAATTTGTAGATTGAAACCGAACTCATTTGGTGATTTTATAATTCTCGTACTCATATTCTCTCTAGTATGATTTCATCTCCTCTAAATGAGGGTAGTGTCGATACCCTGTAAAAAAACTATCCAAATCCGATGTTTTTGTTATATTTATTTTGATATATTTGTTTGTTTCTACAACCGATCTCTCTTGTTACGGCACATACTAAGTATTAATCGTCAAGTCAATATGATGTATGTGAATTTTCATATGTAATTGATTCATGTGTAATTTAATCAATATAGGTGTTGATGCGAATAGATCCAACTCGACAATATTAAATTTAATCGTATGAGCAGAAAATTAAGACCTAATTATAAAGTGTAACAAATGGATATACCGCATGTGTGTATATATATATATATATATACACACATAATCAATGGTTCATTCATGCTAGAGGATTCACGCTCAAGTGCAACCTATACCAAATTGTGGTTGTTTAATTTAAAGAATAGTAACAAATGTAATTCACAGTATCGTATGAATCTACACTGTTATATTGAACCGTCATAAAAAAGAATTAGAATATAAAGTAAATATTAAATAGTATAAACAATTAAGTTTTATACACCCTTGAAGCTTCGTGTGCATTTTTGTGAATGTATTTTGGACCTTTAACCTATAATTAACAAAATTACATAAAATGTGAGAGGTGTACACACTCTTAAAATTACGTTGAAACTCAAACTACTTAAAAGTTAAATAAATAAATATTTATTGTGATCTCACTAAAGTTAGTTAATATAGTCTAAATTTGTCAACCTTGACTCGCCTTTAGATACATAGTCAAGCTTGAATATGACAGCTCAAAAAATTACTTGGCTCATATTAGAAATAACTTATATATTTAAACTTAGAGAGTTCATATAAATTTTTTTTAACTTTATCAATTTGGCCCAACTCGTCTAGATTTCACGTTAATTATAACTAAATTTGGTATAATTATATCAAATAAATTAAATTTTAGGTAAGCACATCGAATCTCAAAAGGTTTGACTAGTTTTTTTTATTAACCGAGTGTTCAACTTTAATTCGATTATAACGATGTCATCTATTCAACAGACAAAATCAAACAATTTTTTAAAATCTTGGCTTAATCAGAATGCATGAATCTAAATTTTTTAGATCCGCCTCTAAATATCATAATTAAGATCAAGCACATGTAATACAAATAACAATTAATATGTGCAATTGAAAGCATGCCTCACGTGAAGATGTCACATTCAAGAATGGTTCATGCAATGTATATATGTGTAATATGGAATCGCAACAAAATCATTAGGGCCTCTCACCTTTTCGATCCTTCAATCGTAGAGCTCCACCAATTTTATTAATGTGTGGAAATGCAAATTTATTATGCCCATCCTTATCACCTTTTATTTAGTGCCTTACTTTGTTATGTTGCTTTCTACGCCAAAAAGGCAATTAGGATATATCTTATTTCTTATGTGGCCTGTATTCTTCACATCTACTAAATTTCTTCGCATGTTTTAAGATTAATGGTAGGATAGATCGAGAAATAGCAGAAAATTTGAACACGTGCATGTATCATATTTTCGATACTGTATTAAAATCGAATCAAATACGATGATTAGATAAAATGAAAAGCACGAGAAGACATATGCATCCCACATGAAGAGAAAGAAAACTTTATTAGAAACTTCAAAATATATAATCACTATAAGTAATGAAAAATAAGTCGAACAAATGAAAATGTGATATATGAAAAACTAATTGCTATCAGAAGATGCATTTTATATATTTTGCTGGTAGCTCTTGTAGCTGAAATCACGGTGAAATGTCTGATCCACTATGTGTGTCAAGTATAAACTGAGTTAGTTATTCAATAATGTTTGTATTTCCCTTTAAAAAGAAGCTCATACTTATTCAAAACACATTCCAAACACTTGTATACATAGAATCTATACATTTCCAACCATTGGGTTTGTATTATTTTGTTATATCATGTTAAATAAAGGTACAAGAAAATAATACAAACTTGCACGAAAAAAGAACTTGTAATTCAATTAAAATAGACACCTCTCTCTTTTATTTAAACTTTCTGTAAAAAGAAACTTGGTACACTACATTAATTAAATTCTACACACGTGCATGCAGAATTAACCTAAAAAACACAATAGTAGTCAATAGTAATGTAATTTACGGGTAATGATAGTAAGCTTCATCAACAGCAAAATCAAAATTGCACACGTCATCGAACTCAAAGCCGTGCGAGCTAGTGGCACACGATGTCCCATTCTGATCCGACGACCCCAATTGATCCACCAGCTCCGGCAGAGACGTCATGTAATAATCCGACGGCTGCGATCCGTCACATTTGATCTCCTCCTTCTTGATCTCCTCCTTGCTCTCGTCCGTGACCGTTGATGTGCTCGCGAAGCACGACGAAGAGAAAAGGGTATTGTTGTAATTACGACAATCTTGCTGCTGCTGGCCTACGGCGGCGTTTGTCTGAAAACACACCATTGTGGAAGAGTCGTCCGAAGCAAGACTTGGCTCGAAAACGAACTGAGGAGGTTTAAGGAAGTTGTTGCAAGTGTGGTGGTTTTGGTACGTTGTGCGGAACGTTGGAGGGTCGTTGCTCATTTGTTGCACTTGCTTCGTCGCCAAGCAACCAGGCTTATCATACTTGTGAGTGCACCTAAAATAGTTCCTGTTAATTATTGCATACAACCCATTAGCTTCAATCGTCAATACGATCGTCATAATCTATAGACGTGTCTATCTAACTCTATTACATTATATTATTTTCAAAAGTTACATAGACAGCTGTGAATAGTAAAGACGAATTTATTGAACTGAATATTGTATTATGATTCTCACCTACCCAGTTGATATTTATTAAAACCATGTATTATTTGAGGTTTTTAACGTTATGTTTTGTAATCTAATTCTCTAAGATATACATTTGAAAATTAAGCCAACATGGAAACTCATTAGTTTCAATAAGATGGTGAGAATTTATAGTCGAGTCGATATAAATGTTGTTAAAAACTCATTAGTTGTGATATATACGTGTCACTGAAACTCTTTAACCATATATGTGACTGTTTAAAATATATTTATCATGTATGAACGAGCAATTATATTTTATTACATTATCTAGAAATTTATAATGACAGTTGTTAACAGTGAAAACGAATTTAATAAACAAAATATTATATTATGATTCTCACCTACCGATCATTTAAGAAACCATGTATACTAATCATGATGGGTTACTAAAATTATGTTTGGTGATAAATTTTTATTTTGAATATATATATGCTATGAGAATTAAAATTCGTAGTAAAGTAATGAATTTAACCTTGGGAAATCAGTGCGGAGGATGGTTTTTTGTCCATACTTCCTCCACGCATAGCCATCATCAGTTAGATCTGTAGTCACTTTCGTGTACGTGCTCTCTGTTTTTCTGAATTAAACAAATAAAATTAGGCTACGAAAAATAAAGGTTAAATCATCACTAGGGATCGAACACAGGGGTGTTATTGTCATTTAAGAGAATAGAGTGAAATGACGAAAATACCCCAGGCTGAAAAGTTATTTGGAATTCCCGTTACCTTTTCTTGTAAGAACCACCCCTGCGCGAGGGAGGAGCTGAGGTGCTCTTGCAGCTGTCTCCGGCGGAGGAGTCCTCGGATACGGCGGCGGCGGCCGGAGCCTGAGAGACCTCGTCGGAGTCGGAGTCGGGGGAGGCCGAGGAGTTGAGGACGGAGATGGTGGCGGCGAACGATTTGAGGATCTGGACGACCAGATCCTCGGCCGGGGCGTCGCCGGCGGCGGGGGACTTGCGCTTTCCGAGGAGGGACCAGAGCTGGTTGGCGACGCTGCGGCCGCGGAGGAGCTCGTCGACGGCCTTGCCGCGGTCGATGGAGAGCAGGCGATCGGGCCAGGACGATTGGTGAGAACAGTCCATTAATTAGTATTATTGTTGTTGTTGTTGTAATTGGATCGATGGAGTGGAGGTTGAGAGTGAAGAGAGAAAGAGGAAGAGAGAAGTTGGTGTATTTATGGAGGCTCAATTTGTTAAGAGGAGAGGGCACATGACAGGAAGATAAGAGGAGCCTCCGTGGAAAATGCCGCAAACCCCTCCTCTTGTGGGGCCTACTTGCCTCACGCGCCACCAACTTAACGGCGCTAACGGAGTCTCATTAGTCCACGCTTTTGTTTGGCTATGTTCTTCACCGGACGTGCTCACCTTGATTAAGATAAACACATTTTTGTGATAAATTAAATAATGATTTTTTGAACTTAATTATTGAAGACAAGACATTAATAGTATATCAATAAAGAAGATGTTAATTTTAGAATAAATATTTTTTGAGATATAAGGTAATTAAGTATATATTGTCTTTACCGAAAAAAGAATTAAGTTATATTGTCATGAACCCTTTTTCATACAAATATTACAGTTCATGAGATCCATAGGCATTGTTTCAATATAACAAAAAATTTAGGTCTAATGTCAAAAATGATCTCTAATGCCCACCTAATTTTTGTAGGAACTTTTTTATATTTTATATAGAATTTCTGTTAGGATTAATAACATGAGTTACCTTAATTATTATGGGTAACAAAGTAGAAGTTGTGATATATATATATAAAGGTTTGATTAATTGAAAATCACTCAAAATATTATATATTTATATATCTTTAGCCCTAAAATATATTCTTAGCAACTTTTTCATTTTGATAATGTGGATATGTAATATGTTTTATTTACGATTATTTTTGTTTGTTAAAGCACACACAAGGGTGTATAGTTTACAATTATTATATGATAATAATGATCTCATTATTAACGATTTTTAACAAATAAACTAATAAAAACTTAGAATATAGATATGTTCCGTATTTTCTGTCTATTGTACTAGAGCAGACATTCTATAATAAAATATTTCTGCTCTTTTTCAATATATATATATATATATATATATATATATATATATATATATATATATATATATCAATGAAATTAATTGGATGAAAATGAACCTGGAACTATATTTATTATTTATGGATTGTTTTTCTTAAGATTGGTTAACAAATTATTTCAAGATTAAAATATGAATAATGGGGTTGTTAAACGGGACGTTAGTGGATTACGGTAGCGCGTGGGTGAATGGAAGGGTGTCCTGCGATGAGCGAGGTCCACGTCACAGGCCCTACGTCACAGACCCTACGTCACAGCCACAAATCCACCTGTCGCTGTAATAAACAATTGACAAGTGGGGTAGTGTGCCCTCATTTTCCAATTATTTTGGGCGTGGAATGACCGTACTGACCTCGATGACGCAGAGTGTGCTGGGCCGTCTCTGGAGGGGCAGAATGGGAATGTCGTGTGGGTGGATACGACAAAAACTGGGTAGTTAAATCTCCCACGTCCTTGTTTTACGGTACTCGGAGTTTGGAATGCCTCTGTTCCCACTTGCGTTTTTCACTCTTCTGGTGAAGTGTACTTGCCAATACGACGCCGTTTGATTTTCCCAATGGAGGAGCGCACGTGACGTGGATGAGCTATATATTAAACTAATTGGAGATGTCAACCAACACATACGGACAGCTAACGTTCCGACCCTTTGGAATCAGGTTAG